>JAZKJV010011192.1:600000-950417 GCA_037367405.1 Ottelia alismoides | reverse complement strand
TAGAGGCTGTTAGGTTTTAAATCCATCTCCCATTAAAGGTTCCAAACACACTAATAATCCAAAGGTTCGACAGAGCTCCAAGCTACAATTTATGAAGAAAAGTTTAATACTCAATATTGTCCTAATTTCTTTATTTTCCTTTCTTTTTCTTTTTCTTCACTTATTCTTTTAAAGAAGTGTTTGTTAAGGGACTAGCAAAGAAAAGCATGGGGGGGGATGATGAATCTACGATTCGTCATCTTTATTCATTTATTTAGCTTAAAATCCCTTATAAAACACCTGTATATAACACTAACTCCATATTCTTACCAACTTCCATCTGTGTAAATATTGTATATTTGTATATTATTTTAACCTAAAATAAATAAATAAATAAAGAAAGGAAAAATAAAGAAAAAAGAAGACTATATATATGTAATAGATACAGGCTGGCCCAAATCCCAAGAGAAGGCCAAGACTTGACCTGATCGACCAGGAATAAAGTAGGGGGAGATAGGATCCTCAATTAGAAAATCCAAAAAAATTGTGTGCTGTGTATATTTGTATACTTCACTATTTTATTTGTACCTTAATTGACCTAAAATCAAATAACTTTCAAAACCAAAGTTGTAAATAAAAATGTGTTCTAATTAATAAAAACAATTGCATAATTAAAACTTGTATAAAATAAAAGCAACCACACTTGGAAAAAGCCACTAAGCACTAATTGAAAGATCAATTCCGGCCTCCATATGAAATTAAATTGAACCAATTCTCACTTCGATTGGATTTTAAATTAAGTTATCTTTAAAATGGTTGTATTTTCATAATTTTTGAAGTTACGAGTAAAAAGTTGCTTTTCTGGGGTGGTTTGTGCAATTTTCCCATGTATTTTATACAAATTATATTTATATATATATATTTATAAAATATTTTTTACTAATTATTTAAAAATAAAAATAAAAAAAGAAAAAATTAATTAAAAAAACCAATTTACTCATTTACCCATGTATATAATGACATTATGTATATAGTTGCTATTCTTAATTAGCTACCATAAAAAATAAAAAAATAACATTTTTATTCAAATAAATAAAGTTATGAAAATTTCAAAAAATTAGTTAATTTTATAAATAGTTTTTATCTCTCTTTATCTTAATCTCATTTCAGTTTTTTATCTCTCTTATCTCTTCAACCAAAAATTCAAAAATTCAAATTTCAATCTCCATCTTTTCAATTTATATGGCTCCTTCTCCATCATTCCAACTTGATCAATCTTTGGTGAGAGGAGCCCGATCTCTCGAGAGTTTCTTGTCGAGAAAGGTGCCTAGCCTTCGAGCCGTCCGGTGATAGCGAGTCGGCCTTCGTCGAGGTGATAACGGTAGTTTTCCTCTCCTAAGGTGAGATCCATCATCATTTTCTCTTATTTTTCATCTAGATTAATCGTAGTTTCATTTTGTTGCAATTTAGTTTCATCGTCATTTTTTATTTTAGTCTTAAAATCCACCTCGATTTGATCTGAAACCAGCTCAATATTATTTCTCATTTTCTTGATTTCTTCGCATTCATTTTCTATCTTCCACTATCTATCAACTCCGACCACACACGGTGGTCGGAGAACCAGATTCGTTTCCTCACGTTTTGCCGGATCCTCATTCACTTTCCGATTTATTTATAAATAAAAAGAATAAAAAATAAAAAAATATGTTTTTTCTTCTAACCTTTGTTTTGCAGGATATAAAAAAACAAAAAAAAAACAAAAAAATAATACAAAAAACATTAAAAAAGGTTTTCTTTATTCTGTTTACAAATAACAAATAAAAAATAAAAAAAATAATAAAATTCTCTGGTTGGGGGCGGCAGCCCTCCCTTCGCCGTTGCCAACCCTCTTCGCCGTCTTCCACCGACCACCACTGTGCTTCCTCCCCATTGCATCACCTCCCCTGCTCGCCGTCGACCAACGTAAGGGCGTGTGTCGCCGACGACAATCGCAGCTCCAAGCCACGTCCTCCTCCTGAGAGCGCACGTCGCTCAGCTGCTCCTTCCAGGATCAACGCACCTGCGCCGAGCCTCGCCATTACCGACCTCCGCCTGGGGCGGAGGCACTCCATCTCCAGTCCACGCTCTCGCGCCGACTGCGGCTATGGCCCTACGCCGCTCCAAATGGTCGCGACAATCGCCATCGTCCTCTTAGACCACCGTTCGCCTTCACCACCCGTGCAGGGTCTGCCCTCGCCTCCTAGAACCGCCTTCGCCCACCGCCACTCTTCCTCCGTCAACATGCTACTCTACACCGCTACGCGAGACGCTCCATCTCCAGCGAGCATCCCCCTTCGAACTCCACTCCGTCCGCAACACAACCACCAAACAAACCTGCCTCCATTCGCCGAACGAAGCCCCTCCATGTGGAAGAACGTGCCTCGCACGGTTGGAGCATCTCCGCATGAAGCTGAACTGCCACTAGGTCCGCCATCTTGGTGGAGCCCGCCTCCCGTCAGCCGCCGCCACATCCCGTGTGCTTGGAGAGAAGAAAGGGGCAACGACCCCCTTGGCCATCTTGAAGAAGACAAAGTCACGAAGAGAACCCTAGGCAAAATTAAAAAAATTGAAGAAATATCAACTCAACCCATGAATGCTCTACATATTGAAAACAAGACCCCCGAAGCCCTGATTTGGGGGTAAATTACATCTGAGCTCCCAGAAGTTTTTCATAATTACAGAAAGGACCCGTTTCAGCAAGTCACATTCTTTACACACAAATTATTGGGTAAATTGCATGTTCTACCTTCTATTTACTTTCCATTATTTATTGAATGCAAAAACAAGAACTATTTGCATTTTAGTCCATGCATTCCAGACCTTAAACTTGCTTGATCTTTTCATCAAAAAATGCTTTTATTATCCTAAAAATTCTCAAAAAAAATGTGCATTCTCCTGCTGTAGTGTTTTTCATTATATAAATTTTTCATTGCATTTTGTTATCATTTAATATTATTAAAAAATAAAAAGAATGTCTTTTCTCTTCCTGAAATTCTAAAATTCATAAAAAATTGAATATTGCTCCAAAAAGTCCGTAAAAATTAGAGTAGTTTTATTTTATTGTCTTTTAATTTCTATCCAAATTTTGTGCATTAACTATTTATAAAAACCCAAAAATTGAAAATATTAAAATCTTAAAAATAATAAAAAAATGCAAAAATACAAAAAATCTTGATTTCAGTCTCTGTCTGTAGATATTTGTCCCTATTTTATCATAAAAATAATTGTCAGGAGTTTTGAGCATTAAAATATTTTTAAGTTGCAAATTACTCCAGACTGTTGCATTGTTTTCTAATTTTTGTCACTGTTTGATTTTTAGAAAAATACAAAAAATCTGAATATTCTACAAAAATTCCCAAAAACATTTCAAAATCTATAAAACACAAAAATATTTTCTATGTAATTTTTTGAGCATTTTTTACTAATATGAAAAATACAAAAGAGTTGGTGTGCGTATTTCTTATTTTGTTCATATTGTTCTTGATTTAAAAATAAAAAAATTGCAAAATTATAATCACTAAAAAACTGGAAATCAGATAATAAAAAAAAACAGAAATAAAAAAAATTAAAAAAATTAATAGAGAAAAATTCCACATAAACCAAGGATAGTTTGCCTTTGATATTTCCTTTTTCTTTTCATTGTATTTTTGTCGATTAATTGAATAACCCTCGGGAATTGTAGTCTCCCTGAGTTCGATCCTATCTGCTATACATGTAAATAAGTAGAAAAATATTTCTCTTGCTTTATTATCACTTTTAGTTAATTTTTGCAGCTTGAGAAGAAAACAAAATTGTTTGTTTGTCACGGGATTTTTGGGGATAGCAACGACATTTCATATCAATTTAATTTCCCATCCACGAAATTCCTGTAGCAACAATTACAAGAAGGATTTCGAGCATCAAAAGAAGCCGTTCGAGCATCAAAAGAAGAAGATAACAAGAAGATTCATTGCTATTACCCATGAGGATGCTGAAGGTGCCAACACAATAGTGGAAGGTACCCTCTTAATTGCAAACCATTTATGTCATGTTCTTTTCGATTCTGGCACTATGCATTCTTTTACTTCGAATGCTTTTGCAAGAAGACTAAGCTTGGAAACCATTGAGATTCCATACACACTTATGTTCTCTTCACCAATGGGTGATATTATTGCCATGAGTATTATACTTAAAGGACATACCCGTTTTGATAGAGACGACACCATTACCGCTAATTTGATCTTATTGCCCATCACAACCTATGATGTCATCTTGGGCATGGATTGGTTATGGGAGAATCATGCAACATTTATTGTCGAGAAAGAAGGTGATCCTGAGTAGACCAAATATTGAGCAGATAATTTATTCGAGGCATCTGTAAGGGCGGGAGATTAGTTATCTCTTCTTTGCAACCAAGCCAACTACTAGCCGAAGGTTGCACCACATACCTTTCTAGTATAATTAGCATTGAATCATCACAGACTCGGCTTGAAGACTTAGATGTGGTCCAAGATTTTACCGATGTCTTCTAGATGATCTTCCTGGATTACCTCCTCATAGAGAGGTTGATTTTTCAATTGATGTTATCACATGAACGACACCGATTTCTAAAGCTCCATAGAGAATGGCATCTGTAGAACTTAAGGAGCTAAAGAAGCAGTTACAAGAACAACTTGAGAAGAGATTTTTACATCCTAGTATTTCCCCGTGGGGATCACCCATTCTTTTTGTGAAAAAGAAGGATGGATCTCTTAGACTTTGCATTGATCATCGAGGTCTAAACAAAGTGACCGTGAAGAATAGATACCCTTTACTGATGACGGCACCAGGCAACTCGGGTTAAGTAGTATCCAAGGTTCGTTGTGACCTAAATCGCAAGCCACGATCAATCAAGAAAAATAAGACCACAAATAAAAACAATCAAGCTCTAACATCTAAAGAAGCGGTCTCCGCTATTTATTTAACCTGGTATAGCGACCAGGGTCAAACACAAGGAGTACGAGCTAAGCCTATGGAGTAGTCGAGAAATCAGAGAAGAATAAGCATCTTTTTGGATAATTTTTAATTTACAATTTTTTAATAGTTTTTTTAAAAATGAAAAGAAAGATAAAGAAAATCACACTACAATAATTTTTATTAAGGCTAAAAACTCTCAAAAATTCGACTTAAAAATATTTTTTATATTTTTATAAATATGCAAGTGTTTTTGGTGATTTGTGAATTTTTCAGTTTTTTATATAATTTTCTAAAAATTAAATAAAGTCAAAATATCAAAATAATGTACAACCTGGACTAGAAGGAAACTTTAAAATATCTAAAGTGCCCCAAACGTCCTGGTTGCAATTTTATGTTAAGATATATGACAATATCTAACTACAAAAATGAAAACTTAATTTTTTTGATTTTTGTAGAATTTTTAATGATTTTTATAAGATTTTTGGTCTTTTGTGATTTTTAGGGGTTTACAGCAGATAATGGAACCAAAATGCTATTGAAATTAAAAAACCAAATAAAACAAACACACAAGAAATTTTTATAAAATTTTTAGGGGTATTTTTCTATTATTTATTTATTTTTTTTAAAATAGATAGAAACATTTTTATGGGTTTTTTTATTTTTAGAAAATATCAAATAAAATCAAATTTTCGTCACAAAAAGTACCAAAATATTACGCATTAGTAGGAGCTAACGGTAATTTTTGGGGAATTTTTGGAGTAGATTTGATAATTATTTGGTTTAAAACAAAACACACAGGTTATGATGACCTATTTGCAAATATTCTAAGTTTCCAGACTGAACAATAACGCACATATAAAGTCCAAGGGCATCAGTGCAAAATTCCCAGGAAATAACGCACATGCTCAATAAATCGTTCACAGGGGCATAAGTGCAAATCTAGAAAACTCTTCATTCTAATATCAACCATCAAAAGGTTCAGGACTAACATGCAAAAACACCACAGTGGACGTGATCATGCATGTGTTTTCAGATAAGGAGGAATAAAGTGCAAATACTAGAAACATTAGGGACTAATTTGCAAATAGTTCAATTTACAACTTTATTTAACTCACTTGAAAATAAAGCATAAAAACTCAGGGTAAATAATGCAATATACCCTTGAGGCACGTGAGGAGGAGGGCGCGGGTGATGGCACGTGGCGCGCTCTTGGATGAATCGGGAGCTTACGATGCTTTCCGCCTGGTGTGTCATATCTGACTCTCAGGGAATGTCGCCTACGTGCGGCGCAGATGTGTCAGGGGTGGCAGATCAATGGCACAAAAACTGCAGCAACGGTCGGCTCAGATGCAAACTGATGTCCTGCTCCTCTTCCAACGGTGATGGAGGATGGTGGATGAACTGGGGGCTGGGCGAACTTCGAACACAGGAAGGCGCGGATCCTCTTGACTGATCAAGCCTCCGATAGGTCGAGCACCTCCGGAGAGGTGCTCCACGTCGAGCAGTTGAGTCTGATCCTCTCGAGGATGGTTAGATGGATGGGAAGTTGGGAGCTTTAGCTGGGGCTGCTCTGCCGAGCAGCTTGAGGGTCAATAAGGGCTACTCCGGGCGCAGGGGTACCTACAATGCAAAGCCAGGACTTGGGGTCGTGCTCCGGTCTGGGTTATTGATCTCCGACAAAGGTGGTAGAGGAGATCGCGACTTAATCTCGACCTAAAGATCGATGCTAAGGATGATCAGGTTGTGGTTCAAGATGGAGGGCGAGGCTGCACGTCGATCGAAATGGTTGGAGGTGGATGTCGATGCTTCGACCAGTTGGTCGGAGCAGATAGGAGTGCGGAGGCGATGAATGAAAAGATCGGATCGAACATGAAGATGGAGAGGATATGAAGGATACCTGAAGATCTGGAAGTGCTCATGAGCTTCAGGCGTAGATGGCTAATGTGGTGATGGCCTCAACCTCAATGCGGAAGGTGGGGGAGGCTGCTCGCGGCGGTTCTCCAGCCACGAAGGGTGAGCGTCATCTTCACTGCACCAAACCGAGCTCCAAGGGGTTCTCCGAGCAGCTGTCACTCAGCTGGAGGAGGCTAGGGTTCGAAATGGGAGCGAGGTACGAGCTACGACTCCATGGAGGCAGAGGAGATCATTTATAAGCGAGTCGAGGGTCTGGAAACATTGAAGTGAAGCGCCAAACCCTAGAGAGAATCAGATCGGTCAAAGGACCCGCGAGGATGTCAGGGGTACGAGGATTATCGGGTCCAAATCTCGAGGCCAAAGGAGAACGGATTCAGGTTGGGAAATTTCGAGAAGAGACTCCGATGAACAGGATCCAGGTCTGAACCAAGAAGAGGGAGCCGGTTGACCAAGCGATCAACAATCCAACCGACCAATCAGAAAATCAAGATTTACAAAATACTTACAAATTCAATAGAAACTAATAAATGAATTTTAAATCAAAAAGTGTATAAAATGAAAAATAATTGTTATTTTTAAAACTATTTTTCTGTGATATTTATTTATTTTTAGAAAAATAAATTAATCTATATATAATATAGTGTATTATATACCTGTACAATATACCTATGTATTTTGTACAATTATTTTTATTTTGTTCTTTTTACACGAATACCCCAACTTTATATTTTATTTATTTACAACATAATTTTTGGAGCAAAAAATAATTTTTACTTTATTTTTATTTTTATGTAGAGTATATAATAAATGGAGAAGAAGGCATATATACATGTATCTTGTACAAGGGAGAGAGGATTTTATTTTTTATTTTTGTTTTATTTTTAGGATTATATATAGGAAGTTAAAAAAGGAATCTTCTTATTTTTATTTTGTCAAAAATAAATATTTATTTACACAAATGATATGTACAAGCTAGAGTAGGCCCTATCTCCCTCTACTCATTTTATTTGGCGATCAGGCCAATGCTTGGCCTTCTCTTGGGGTTCGAGTCACTCTATATTTATTCTAAATACCTCCTTACTTTTTCTTTTTCTTTATTCTTTTATTTTTTGCATAAATACATGTTAATCATGTATATTTAACACCATGCATGTATAATGCTAACTTATTGTATTTACATCTATTTAAATGATGCATTGTCAAGATAAGTAGCTAAAATAAAAAGAATAAGGAGTGATGATCAGGGATTCATCAACTCCCTATACTTTACCTTTGCTAGTCCCTTAGCAAATACTTATTTGAAAAAAAAGTGAAAAGAGAAAGAAAAGAAAAGAAGGAGGATCAAGGTTGATTATTAAACTTGCCTTTATTAAATTAGAGTATGGAGCTCAGTCAGACCTTTAGATTATTAGTTTGTCGAAACCTTATTAGGACCTAGGTTTAAGACTCAACAACCTCTAAGTTCCACTAATCTATAGTCAAGACTCCTCAATAATCCAGATCAGAACAAGTCTACATACACAAACTCTTATGACCATGAATCTTTTCTTTGTACTGTGTAAGTGATATGTAGCTCCCCACATCAGAATGGAAAAGTAACATCCTCCCTCAACAAGGTAACTCTAATGCCCTAGTCTGGCAGCTCTTTCCTCGAGGAGCGGGGTATTCCCTTCTAAGTTCAAGTTCAACCGGCTCAAGAAGAGGGGTAAGAAGAGAATGGATCAAGACCAGTGTAGCCATGTATCCTTGGGAGCCCAACCAGTGTAGCCTAGTCTCCCTGCTGCAAGCTTCATGAGATGAGAATGGGTAACATAAGCTTTGCTTTATTTGGCTATATACACTCCGGTGGGTATTTCATTTTCTAATAGACCCACCACTTTTTTGGAGTTTTTTCCTTCTTTTGCACCTTTTTTTGATGTGCATATGTACAACATATCTACATGGTGCAACATATATACATAAGGATTTTTTCATCTTGAGCCAGTAGACTATCCCTCTTTTTAAGCATTATTGCAACCCACAACTCCTATCTTTAGACCTCAACACCGCCAGACCAAGTTAAGGCGCACTTCCTTCCCTAAAAGAAGACGAGAGGTTTCGCCTAGAAGTACTAACCTCGTATGCTACCCCAAGCCAAGGAAACTGCCTCCTCACCCTCACATCTGTAGAGAGCTATGTGTAAGGTGCTGGTTCAAGTAAAGCCATTGTCTGTGAGAGTCATGTGTGCGTTGTTAAATGTTCTACTTAGGTCATCAAGATGACATGTGATCATAGCCTAGTGGACTAAAAGAATTAAGTCACTAATGGACCCTGAAAAGTCTCAACCCTAAATCCTATAAGGTTCCTCTTAGAATTAGGTGGATTAAGGTCTTAATCAAGCTCCATTTTCCAAATTAATTGTAAGCTAGTTTAAATGTCAAATATGATTCAGAAAAATTGTACAAGTATATACAAAAAATCTTTTCATGCAATGTTTTTGAAAATGTGCAAAATTTTTGAAAAATGTGTGAATGTATACATGGATGCAGAATTTTTGCAAACTATTTACAAACATTTACACCAGGGTTTTCGCAAACTTTTATTTTTCGAACATTTTACAAAAAATTTGTACTATATACATATTTTTTGATAACAAAATATTTACAAACTTGTTACAACAAAACATTTTTACATGCATTTGTATAAATTTTTTTTTTATAAATAGCTATGTATGTGCAAGAAAGAATTTTATGTACAAGGAAAATTTTAAAATTTTTACGATTTTTAGATAAAGGATTTTAGCCATTTTATTTATTAACACACTCACACAAAGTATGAGTTATGGCTAAAGTATATATGTAATATATACGACACCCCCCTATACTTAGCTTGAACGATGTCCTCATAGTGAATCAAGAGCGATGAAGAAGACATAACTCGTGCTTAGTATAGGGGAAGGAATGCTATACTACACCGACAAATCAAATAATAGAATGAAGAGGGCTCGATGTTTCCCCCTATACTTAGGATCAAGTAATCCTAAGTATAGCAAACTATGCTTAAAGGGAAAACCAAGTAAAAGGATGTACGGGGATTTACCTCCCCTATACTTAGGGTAAAATATACCTAAGTATAGGAAACAAAATAGAGGTCAAAAGAATCAAAGGAATAATCAAGAGTCTGACACCCCCTTTACTTAGGGTAAAGTATACCCTAAGTACAGCATAATCAAAAGATGCAGATTGGGTGTTAAACTAACGAATGAGATGATAAGGACATCTGGATCTATACAAGGCAAAAGACAGTGATAATCGGGAATGAGATACAACTGATGTGAGTCAAAGACTGGTCATGCAAAATGAATCAGGGCGATGTCAACGATCAGCGGCTCATGATCTAGATATGATTTGAGATGCTGTCCGTTAACATGAAAGGTGGACTCAGATTACATCTCAGATATGTCGATACCTTCCGTTGTCATGCACCTTTCAGACCAGGTATGGTCCCTTCCAATTACTCTGCAATTTCCCTGGAAATAATCTAAGCCTGGCATCAAACAACCATACTCTCTGATCTGGCTCAAACTGCTTATGGCTGATGTGAGAATCATGCCATATCTTCACTCGCTCCTTATATTATAGGCTGCTTGAAAAGGCTGTATCTCTGAGCTCCTCTAGGGCTGCCAATTCTGCCTTTCTTTGATCACCTATGCTCTCTAGATCCAATAATATATCAGTGAAAGCCCAAAGTGACTTGCGCCTAATCTCAACAAGTAAGTGGCAGGGCTTGCCATAAATGAGATGAAAGGGAGATGTACCCAAAGGAGTCTTTAAGGAAGTCCAATATGCCTACAAGACCGAGTCCAGAAGCTGTGACCAATCCTTTCGGTTTGGGCGGACTACCTTCTGCAATATCGTCTTGATCTCCCTATTCGATACTTTAGCAAGATCGTTGGTCTGAGGATGATATGAAGTGGCAACACGGTGGTCTATACTAAACTCGTTAGCAAGGGCCTTTACCTTGTCGTTGATAAATAGAGACCCCCCGTCAGATATCAATACTCTAGGCACCTCGAACCGTGAAATGATATTCTTCCTCAAAAATTTGCAAACAGTCTTGGCATCTATGATGAATCTCGTATTCATCATGCTAAAATTGGTCATTTAGGCTCTGTTCCCCATCATTCACTTGTAATTAATCATTAATAGAGCATTATTAGCATTCATACATGTGTAAATAATTTCTGCATTTCATCATGCATAATTGCATTAAAAATCCCAAGTATAAATTAGCCCAAAAAGCCGCTAAATTCTCACATTTGTAAATAATTCATCCTCACTCCGATTGACCCAAAACTACTTCCATTGTGTATATATTACTAACCTTATTAAATAAAAAATACAAAAAAATTACTAACCCCAATAAGTGTCAAATAATCCCAAAGTCTAATTTCACATCTGACAGACTAAAATGAGCATATCTCCCACATACAGTGTCCGATTTTGGTCTACTCACTTTTAAAGTACCCCATTTTTAAATACCTTCAAAACAAGACCAATTTCATAAAATTCGGAGTTCATTTGTGAAAGTTGGGTTTTGAGCCTCTTTTGCGCATTTTGACTTTTTACGATTTTTGACCTCAGTTTTTGTGTACATAATTAACCCTTTTAATTTTATTTCTTTTTCATTTGTGTTCTTTGATGAAAGTTTTATTAAGCGACACAAAAATCCAAATCCTGATTAAAACCGAAATCAAAGAAACTGACTGAGTCCAGGTGTTCGTTGTCAGTCAGTACAAAAGTTGAGTGTTTCTGACTTCTATTTTATTTTCTTAATTTCTTATTTATTAAAAATCCAAAAAAATAGATTAATGTGTAATTAATTTTCTTGTATTTTATCGTTTTTTTCTATAATTTTTATCCACTTTAAAACCATAAAAAAATACAAAATCCCAAAAACCCGGTTTTCTATACTAATGGAGAACCACCAAAAATATCACTTCTCACAGATGACCTCTTTTGCTCACAGATCCTTCATGAAAGTTGTATACCTCGACAAGACGAACAACTTTCGTGGAGGAAATGTTTTGATCCGAGGTCTCCTTCTATTTCTTTTCTATTTTTCTTTATCCTTAAATTTTGAATTTTTTTTGGGGTGCCACGTGGCAGCCCCTGGGCGTGCCACGTGTCACCCCACTTATCTCTCCAGCCCCTCCCCCTCCGGGTCACGTGCCTAGCATGTGACCCCTGTCACCTTCTCCCCCAACACACACACAAGCACCTCCCAACCGTTTCTCCTCCACCATGCGCGACTATCAAGCCGCCTTGCATGGCCGTTTCACCTCCCCCTATCGCGCGCAACTGACACCACCTTCCTCCTATAAATCTCGCCCTCGTCGGCCGCAGAGACCATCCGCCCTCTCCCTCGACGCCGGTGACAGCAACTTCTCTCGGCAAGATTCGCGGAGCCGAGCTCCGTGTAGCTTCCCCGTCCGGCAAGCATAGCTTCGAGAACCTCCGCCGTTTCTTTGAGGCAACGACCAGGAAGAGAGCTCCGCTCCTCTGTACGCAGGCGATTCCACCTCCATCAACATCCTTGGAGCTCGAAGCTCCAGCAACCCCCAGCTCCTCCGCGCATCAAAGGAGCCCTGCTCCGCCGTCAACCGCTCCACAGCAGCTCGGCCGTGTGTCGGCCGAGCTCCGCTCGCATCCACAAGCACACCTACTCCGCCTCGACACCCCTTCGCTAGTCATGTGTCGACCGGCCTAGGGACAGCCGACCGTGCCCCTTCGCTGACCGCCACGCCTCCGCCACAGCTCGGATGTGTGTCGGCCGAGCTCCGCTCGCCCTTCGCTTGGCCGTGTGTCGGCTGGGTGCCTCCATCGACAATCGCCGCCGCCTCGCCGGCTCCGCCCACCTCTCAGCCCCCGCGCCACCGCCGCAAGGCTCCACCACCGCCTCGCCTCTGTTCGCGCGGCGCCTTCGCCAACCTACAGGCACCGTTGGATCAAGGGCCAACCCTTGATCCAACAGCTCACAGCAGCCACCCGAGCCTTGCCCTCGAGCCACCGCCACCTAGGCTCGAGAGCTCCACGCCTGAGGTTTTTCATCCGAGCCTTATGAAGGATATGGTTAGATCCTCAAGCGCATCATGGAAGCGTGAACGTCGCATCGAATACGACGTGGAGCGACTAGTCGCACTAGTTGCTCGATGCAGCGGAATTTAAAAAAATTTATACGACGAAACCACATGATCCAAGAACACTTCTCGGATCGTTTCGTCTAAACCACAAACAAGTAATAGGATTACCTCTTGAAGCGTGGTTGCGATCGAGTCTCTAAACGAAGAGACCTCCTATCTCAAGTCCGATCCGACGGAGGAGACGCTTGCGAGCGCGGGGATGAACCGCGTGCTTCTCGCAATCCATGTTGATGATCCAAGCGGCGGATCTCCTGATCTCGACACACGAGATCCGACGTCTTCTTCACGAGCGAGGCGCACCGAAGGGGACGGAGATCCACGAGCAGAAGAACGGGCAGCATAACGACGATGCCGCGGCGATGGAGATCCTCTTCATGGCATCCATGGTGGACGGCCATGAGAGGGAGAGAGAGGGCTGACCTCTAGAGAGAGAGAGAGAGAGATGCTTCTCAAGCATTATGTGTAAAGAGAGAGCATGGGTATGCCTCTCTATTTATAGGGTTTTGGGATCCATGGATCTCAATCCATGTGTCTCATAAAATCAATGGTTGAGATTGATTTATGATAATCCAATGGTCAAGATTGTTGTTGGTAAAAGCCAACAACTTGTGATTTAATTTTGATTAAATATATTTGATAAATCAAATATATATTAATACCAAATTAAACCAATCAAATAAGGAGTGAGAAATCAATTGGGAGCCTCCTTCCCTATTAGGAGAGGTGGACGGCCACCAACTCCTAATTGGAATTGGTGCCGCCCCCCCTCTTCCATATGGGGAGGGCAATCCCATGGATTACATGGGATTGCATATCTCCTAATATTTCTCTCTACTTATTTTCCCAACAATTTTCACCAAAAATAATTCTCAATTAATTTTGGGAATATTGCAATCTTGACATTGGAATATTGTGAATCACATTCACAACCCAAAACAACATATAATTTACATTGTCAATTAATTACACAATGTGTATCTAATACACATAATAATTAATCAACACATATAAATTATAATTAGCTCTCTCTAATACATTATAAATCACATTTATAATATATTATGAATAATTGGATATTACTATCCACATTATTCTTATCTATAATAATTAAATCATATTTAATTATATTGGATAACTTATTCTCATGTTCTCAAATAATATGAATCACATTCACATTATTTACATCTTTTAATAATTAAATCACATTTAATTATCTAAGATAATTCTCCTTATAATATGAATCAAATTCATATTACTCATGATAATTAAATCACATTTAATTATCCATTTTCTCAATGCTCGGATACATATATCAACAATAGAATTATCCATGAACTCTTTCATAGATAATGCGCTTTCTCCGCGAATACTTGGAGATAAGGACAGGGCGATTGTATTGTTCCACGTATAGTGACATGGATATTGAGATCACATCTAAAATCCAGATCTCGGGCCTCCCATAGATGCTTGATTAAATCAAGACCGCAAATCTAATCTTCTCATTGAATCTGAATCAAATTCAGATCAATGTCCAACATTTGGACTAAGATCAGATTATTTCTCTACTGAGAGGAGTCACTAAAATCCAGACCCGTTTCATCACTCCCTAGGAATGGAAGCGTCATGGTTATACAATCGTTTATGATCACATCACCCTCAGGTATTCCCAACACCTGTACATCCTGCACACTGGAAGACTCAGATTAAACCCGAAGTATTAGATCAACTTTACACTGCCTACTTCAGGGTTTTATCAGTAAGTTTCTCATTCGATCATTGGAAGTCGGTATTGATCATATACTTTCCAAAAGCATATATCATACCTAGGTCTTGATCATATACTTTCTAAAAGTATATATCAAACCTACAAATTCAGTCAAGCTTCTAAAGCGAGACGACCATGCGCATGGAATTTGATTCTTCCAAATATCTCATGAGTGAGCTCATGTCTTCCGGTTCAGTAACTGAACCTGTATGATCCCTTTGAGAGATCGTATTACTCATATGCCCTTATATGCACACCAGCGCGCCGGTGTATAGACCTTGATTAGGTCATCAACCTATTGGTCTGCCAAATGTACATACTCAAACATATAGTAAGACATCTGTCTCCGGTCAGAGGATGTGTGCCTGTATCGTGACAGCATACGATATAGGACTTTGGATATCTCGATCTCGTTAAGTCAACTCTTTGACCTAACTAATCTGACACCTCCGAATCTCTATTCCTATGCAGAGGACCTGCATCAAGAGGTTGGTCAGATATCAGCCTAACTGAGATAGGATTGCCATCTCCTACTCAGGCTGGAGATCATCTCTTAATAATCATTTGATGGTGCTTGACGAGTCCTCAATCTAACTCATTAGATATTCATCTAAACACCAGCCTCTATGATTCAATAATTGAATCAACATCTGTATGATCATTAAGATGGCCATGGTACATAACCCTAATTGTACTAAGGGACCTATTATGCAAATTCTATACTCTTTATTTCAGATCAAGGAGTGAATTGCAATAACATTTATTGCATAATGGCTCGCCGTGGGCTCGCATGTCCAACAATCTCCCACTAGCCCAAAGAGCCATTAATGGGCTAATCATTTAAACTCACACTCATGTGACAATCATAGGCTATTTAGTAAATAGCTAGGTAAGCTGATCAGTCACTCTGTTCCCAAGAGACTACGCCAAGTCCTTTTACGGCACTTGCATATCTCCTAGTAACAGTGCTCGCATCCAATGCGAATGTTCCATCTCATGCAACCGATACTCAATTTTGTTGGTTATAGGGTCCTTGACACTATATCTTAAGAATTGTTATAACCAGTATTTCCATAATCCTTATCAGAATACCTTTATCCCTGGAGATCACTATCTCCAAAGGTATCCAAAGTTAAGACCTTTTAGATCACTATCTATAAAGTCTTAAGTATTTGAAGATTAGACTTTGAGATCACTATCTCTAAGTTTCATCATCTTTAAAGATATTGATATTACTGCAATCAAGTGTTTTATCTCCACAGTAGAATTAGTAACAGTTTACTACTCCCACTGCACGACAGACATCTGGCCCTTGTACACATTTAGCATACACTTAGCTTCTCATAACTGATGCACAAGTGCAAGCAGTTCTAGCATTCACTTCCTCAACTCTTTGAGGTGCTATCCCTTTAGACAGGTCACTACCACATCTTAAGGGAAGGAAGCCTTTCTTGGAATTTTTTTCACAAAAATGGAATAAGTCCAAGGTGTACTACTAATGTGACGGTTCCAATACCCTCTTTTCCTTGATTCTGAACAACTTCAGAATTAAGATCTAAGATGTATCCTTGAGATCGTATCTCAAGGTATGGAACAACCAAATTATAAAACACTTATTATTTATTCTTATATCATTCCAAATGATTAGAATAATATCTACATTAAGCACGATGAACACAATGGCACTCCCACTAAGCTTCGCATGGTTCATCAAGATTTTATCTGAAATCACAACATTTATAATTTCATCAAATCTTATGTTCCAACTACAAGAAACTTATTGGAGTCCAAAGATGGAATTCTTTAGCTAGCACACCTTGCTTTCCTCAACCATGAAGCCCTGGGGCTACTTCATATGAATATCCTCAGAGAGGTATTCATAGAGGAATGCAATCTTGACTTACATCATGAAGATGTCATAGTCAAGTTGTGTAGCTATAGTTAGCAATATTCTGATGGGTTAAAGCAAGGTCACTGTAGAGCAAGTCTTATCGCAAGCGATGCCTTCTCTTCGATGTGTAGCTCATGGCTACGAACCGTGCTTTGAAGGTCTCTACCTTCTCATCAGGTTCCCTCTTTCTCTTGAAGATCCATTTACACCTTAATGGGTCTGACCCATATAGGTGGATCCTCGAGGGTCCATATACAACACTTGTATATGAAGTCTACATTAGATTTTTATTGCTAACATCCATCCTTCCATGTCATGATCCTCAGGAGCTTCATCACATGTAGTCCGATCATTTTCAGATTTAACTGACACATGGAATCCATCCTCAAACTTATTTGAAGAGGTATTAATGTTTCATCTTTAATTATCTATTTCAGTTTCCGATTTCAGGAGCCTCATTATCTTTTCAAGATTAAATGAGTTCCTTTACTTCATTTTCATCTTGATTCTCCAGAGAGTCATCCTATAAGAATCATATTCTCAAAGATGAGATCTTTTAAGAATCTCAAGGTCATAAAGTAGGTATCCAATACCATCCTTTATTTTCCTAATGAAGTAGCACTCTCTAGTGCTAGATTCCAGCTTACATGTATGAAACCTTATTAAGTATATAATGCAGTCTCTACTACATATATATCTTGGAAACTTAAGAGATAATTATGCTAGGATTAATCATTGATTAAATCATGTCACACATGATCAATTGTATCTCCCTACAACTCCTTTGAGTTAAGGTTCATTAGGAGGATTGAGATAGGAATGATATTCATATCTCCATAAGGTATTTCTTGAATTCATCCAATAGGTACGGGCTACCTTGGTTAGATCGAATTCATTTCATCTTCCTTCAAACCTTGGTTCTAAACCAAAATTGCGAAATCTTTGAACATTTCAAAGGTTTCTTAGGTGAAGAGAAGAGATCTCATATCATACATAACCATTAACAGATATCACATATCCATAATGTTTACTATGATATAGATGATCTGCATACATCAATATGTATGAGATCCTTAATACCTAGGCATCTTACACCTTTCCCAAGGAAGGATGTATTAGACATTTTACTTTGAATACAATATTCACAAGTATGTGAGATTTGAATCTTTAGACAATCTAAAGTTTCATGTCTTACCAGTCCATTGATTTCATCAACAGACATATGTCCAAAATTTGATGTCAGATCATTGTCAAATGATCTTTACCCTCCTATTGATCTTTTAAAGGTTTAATTTTCAGTATTAGAAATCTCAATGAACCATTCAATAATTTTCTAATTTAATAGAGTCCACTAGATTTTTAGATTACTATCTGAAATATTTCCATCATAACTCTTTATGATAGATTTATTACAGAATTCATGTTTATATCCAACAATTAGAAATAAACAATGAGTGTATTCTAATATCTAGGTCATAGAGACATTCTCTAAGACTAAGGGCTCCCACTGAAAATATGAAGTCTATTGATCTCATGGAAATTGTTGCAACAGTTGCATCACTTTCAACATGGATGACCAATAAACCTTAAGATCAAATTTCTAATACATATGCAACCAATTGCAAGTGTCATTAGAAAATTTGAGACACAATTATTAGACTTTACCTTATCAAATAAGTAAGTCAATTTCAATGATTATATGTAGATTATACTGATGCTCTATCCGAGTCCTTTTCTAAGGATTCTAGACAGACTTGATAGTTATACAATCAACACATCAACTTATTGCAGTATTGGCATTCATCCAACTCTTTGGATGTCATATGGAAGTCACAGAAGTACAGTCAACTCTTTGACTATACCTCTTACTTGGGTCCAACCCATGCTTCCACTGCGCTCCCTTTGTCTATAAGCAACCTTTGCTCAAGACCAAGGATCTCTTATGTTAAAATAAAAAAAATTCAATATAAGAGTATTTCAACATTTATACAAGCTTCATTTAAGTTCATATAATATGAATATTATGGAGCTTCATGAATGACTAGAGTATAGACAGTAGAATGATGACACTCATCATCTACATCCATCTAAACTCTTTGAAATATAGGTTCAGGTAGGTATTCAAACAATTTGAATACATTATCTCTTATAGAGCTACCATTCTACATGATGTAGAGAACCATGTCATTCATGATTAAATGTCAAGAGCACATATATATGCCAGAATATCTTTATTGATTTTATAAGGATTAATTTGATAATTACGATCATCATCGACATGTCACTTCAAAAGTACATTCGATAAGATCAAGACTTGTAGAGACATACAAACCTTAGGGTTTTAGTCCTATTGTCTATTTAATTATCAATTCTCATTGTTATGAGGAAACTTGCACATTGCAACCACATACATTGTGTGTCCAATTGCAAGTACAATATCTGGATCAAGGGTCCAATCCATGATATTCTACTGGTTATTAATGAGTATAACATTGAGTGGGTTTAATGAAGGATTATCTGAAATAAGTAATTTTGCATAAGGGTATATATTTATATATATGCATGTTTTACCTTGAATTAGGAATTTTATATCAAAGTTGTCTTGCCATGTCAACAATGAAAGTTCATTCCCTTAATCACTTTCAATTGTAAGAGATATACTTACCATCATATCTCAAGCAAGATCTGGGATCTCCTTCCTTATCTTTGTTGCATCCCAATAATATGAGAACCTACAACTCGGATAAAAAGAAGCGGGAACACATTCCGCCTTGCAAGTCCAACTTGCATCTCCCAATTTGGTCTTTAATACCCGGGCCCACCACCCCTAAGGTGATGTTGACCCGTCATTAATTGAACCAACCGTCAACAGGAATACAACTCGCTATGCGCAATCCAATATCGCCCCAATAATATGAGGACCCGATATTGGGGTCACTACGCATACGTCCTTACTCTTTCGAGAAGCGACGAGCCCGATCCAAATGGATCATATGCAGGAGCTGTCACTTCGGACAGGCGTCTCCTACATATAATATCTGGCGACGAAACTCTTCGCCTTGACGGGAGACCATGGATGTCACTTATGTGATCCTCCATATCTTATTCAAATTAAATTAATTTCTATGAATCACATTCATATAATTAATTCTTCCAAGGGAATTATCAACTCTAATCATATTAGAGTATTCTTAATTGGATATAATTAACTTAATCATATTAAATTAATTATCAATCCAATTTAATCAATCAAACTTAATTTTATGCTTGAATATACATATATGATATTATTCTCAAAGTACGTATTAATTCGAATTTTAATAATTAGAAAAATACATCATAATCCCTCGGACATTATCCCGGCCCTACCCGCTGTCATGGCCAGTACCGACGGGAGTGGGGCGGACCACATACGTTGCAACCCGCTGACCAACGATCCCCGACTAGACACCATATCCACCTCGGGAAAGGATAATGCCAAATTGATTATTTTGTACTTGAGATGATCATCGGTTCTTCAACCGAAATTATACCATATAGTAATCAAAACAATTTTGATTTTAAGGAAATTTGCTAGGCAAATTCCCAAGTCCTATTCAAGCAAGAAGTTTGATGATTGTAATTCCAATTATGGTTTAGATCAAATCTAATCAACTAATTGGTTGGGGCCAAGTCAATTAGGCAAATAATCATGTTTCAATATTTCACAAATATTTTTCAAGATTATTTCACGAAATTAACAATTAATTTCACTAATTGACAATCACTTGGTTCTAGATTAGGAAAGCAATTTCAGCAGTGACCCCTACTTACTAAAATTGGCATATCTCAATCATATTAAATCCAAATTAAGCAAAGTCAATTTCTAAAGTTTGCTAATTTGATTTAGGACAGAACCTAAGTGATGTTTCACGCATTTCGAGGCAAGTCTAAACAGTAATTAATATTTTAATCACGTTCAGATTCACAGTTCCCGCAACAGTGCATACATGTTCATTAAAACGACCATATCTCGAGCATACGAAATCCGATTTGCGCAAACTCAGATCCTATGGTTTCCTTATTTAATGGGGAACATAATCCAAGTATAAAATTCGTGTTTAAACAATTTAAACAGTGCCGAATTTCTTTACTAAACAGATCTGCGAAATCAAATGCGATTAAAACTTTCGCGACCTTAACGAACCCAAGTCTTCTTTGGTTAACGAATCACTATTCGAAACCGTCAACCTGGCTCTGATACCACTTGAAGGAAATGGTTAGATCCTCAAGCGCATCACGGAAGCGTGAACGTCGCATCGAATACGACGTGGAGCGACTAGTCGCACTAGTTGCTCGATGCAGCGGAATTTAAAAAAATTTATACGACGAAACCACATGATCCAAGAACACTTCTCGGATCGTTTCGTCTAAACCACAAACAAGTAATAGGATTACCTCTTGAAGCGTGGTTGCGATCGAGTCTCTAAACGAAGAGACCTCCTGTCTCAAGTCCGATCCGACGGAGGAGACGCTTGCGAGCGCGGGGACGAACCGCGTGCTTCTCGCAATCCATGTTGATGATCCAAGCGGCGGATCTCCTGATCTCGACACACGAGATCCGACGTCTTCTTCACGAGCGAGGCGCACCGAAGGGGACGGAGATCCACGAGCAGAAGAACGGGCAGCATAACGACGATGCCGCGGCGATGGAGATCCTCTTCATGGCATCCATGGTGGACGACCATGAGAGGGAGAGAGAGGGCTGACCTCCAGAGAGAAAGAGAGAGAGAGAGATGCTTCTCAAGCATTATGTGTAAAGAGAGAGCATGGGTATGCCTCTCTATTTATAGGGTTTTGGGATCCATGGATCTCAATCCATGTGTCTCATAAAATCAATGGTTGAGATTGATTTATGATAATCCAATGGTCAAGATTGTTGTTGGTAAAAGCCAACAACTTGTGATTTAATTTTGATTAAATATATTTGATAAATCAAATATATATTAATACCAAATTAAACCAATCAAATAAGGAGTGAGAAATCAATTGGGAGCCTCCTTCCCCATTAGGAGAGGTGGACGGCCACCAACTCCTAATTGGAATTGGTGCCGCCCCCCCTCTTCCATATGGGGAGGGCAATCCCATGGATTACATGGGATTGCATATCTCCTAATATTTCTCTCTACTTATTTTCCCAACAATTTTCACCAAAAATAATTCTCAATTAATTTTGGGAATATTGCAATCTTGACATTGGAATATTGTGAATCACATTCACAACCCAAAACAACATATAATTTACATTGTCAATTAATTACACAATGTGTATCTAATACACATAATAATTAATCAACACATATAAATTATAATTAGCTCTCTCTAATACATTATAAATCACATTTATAATATATTATGAATAATTGGATATTACTATCCACATTATTCTTATCCATAATAATTAAATCATATTTAATTATATTGGATAACTTATTCTCATGTTCTCAAATAATATGAATCACATTCACATTATTTACATCTTTTGATAATTAAATCACATTTAATTATCTAAGATAATTCTCCTTATAATATGAATCAAATTCATATTACTCATGATAATTAAATCACATTTAATTATCCATTTTCTCTATGCTCGGATACATATATCAACAATAGAATTATCCATGAACTCTTTCATAGATAATGCGCTTTCTCCGCGAATACTTGGAGATAAGGACAGGGCGATTGTATTGTTCCACGTATAGTGACATGGATATTGAGATCACATCTAAAATCCAGATCTCGGGCCTCCCATAGATGCTTGATTAAATCAAGACCGCAAATCTAATCTTCTCATTGAATCTGAATCAAATTCAGATCAATGTCCAACATTTGGACTAAGATCAGATTATTTCTCTACTGAGAGGAGTCACTAAAATCCAGACCCGTTTCATCACTCCCTAGGAATGGAAGCGTCATGGTTATACAATCGTTTATGATCACATCACCCTCAGGTATTCCCAACACCTGTACATCCTGCACACTGGAAGACTCAGATTAAACCCGAAGTATTAGATCAACTTTACACTGCCTACTTCAGGGTTTTATCAGTAAGTTTCTCATTCGATCATTGGAAGTCGGTATTGATCATATACTTTCCAAAAGCATATATCATACCTAGGTCTTGATCATATACTTTCTAAAAGTATATATCAAACCTACAAATTCAGTCAAGCTTCTAAAGCGAGACGACCATGCGCATGGAATTTGATTCTTCCAAATATCTCATGAGTGAGCTCATGTCTTCCGGTTCAGTAACTGAACCTGTATGATCCCTTTGAGAGATCGTATTACTCATATGCCCTTATATGCACACCAGCGCGCCGGTGTATAGACCTTGATTAGGTCATCAACCTATTGGTCTGCCAAATGTACATACTCAAACATATAGTAACACATCTGTCTCCGGTCAGAGGATGTGTGCCTGTATCGTGACAGCATACGATATAGGACTTTGGTTATCTCGATCTCGTTAAGTCAACTCTTTGACCTAACTAATCTGACACCTCCGAATCTCTATTCCTATGCAGAGGACCTGCATCAAGAGGTTGGTCAGATATCAGCCTAACTGAGATAGGATTGCCATCTCCTACTCAGGCTGGAGATCATCTCTTAATAATCATTTGACGGTGCTTGACGAGTCCTCAATCTAACTCATTAGATATTCATCTAAACACCAGCCTTTATGATTCAATAATTGAATCAACATCTGTATGATCATTAAGATGGCCATGGTACATAACCCTAATTGTACTAAGGGACCTATTATGCAAATTCTATACTCTTTATTTCAGATCAAGGAGTGAATTGCAATAACATTTATTACATAATGGCTCGCCGTGGGCTCGCATGTCCAACACCTTAGGTTCGGCTCCGAGCCTGTGACTTGGCGCCCGAGCCATTGGTTTGGCGCCCGAACCTGAGGTCAGCCACCCAAGCCTCAGCCCCACCGCCCGAGCCTCCTAGCGCATGTGCTATGTACGTGCGCAGTGGAAAAATTACAAAAATGCCCCTGACATTTTTAGAAATAGCGAAAATACCCTTGCCAGGGAAAATTACAGAGGGGGCCCTCAAGTTTTTATTAATTAAAGATAAGTCTTCCTAGGGACCTCTTTGTAAGGAAAACTTTATTTTATTTACATTTTAGTTCTTAAACTTCATTTTATCATATCCTTTTCATATGAACTTCGTTTTTAGCGTATAGTATGTCATTTCGAAGTTCTTTTCATGCTCTATCACTTGGCATAAATTGTAAACAGATCCGAGGTAATTTATTGAGAATTATTATTGAGGATCATCATTGACTTTTGTAGGCTAAATTTGACATACTTGTGCTTGAGAAATTAACGATAAATCTTCTGCAGGAGTTCAGATATGGATTTTACTATGATTAAACTATTGTAATCATTGCTAATTATTTTAGTTAGTACAATCTTCACAGGTGGTTAATTCACATTTACTCCTCTAAAATTATTGCCGACTATTTGAGGAACTGAATCGAAGATATTTGGAGGCCATATACTCTGCTTCACTATTCTCAATATTAGTTGCTTATTAACCTGAAGCAATGAGTTAAGATCAATCCATTTTGATTTGTGGTTAATTTTGTGGAAATAAAGATCATATTATTTGGGGATTTAATATGTTTAAAAATCGCAGATCCTGGGCATAGTTCTCTTAATTTTTTTTCTTTGCATCACATTCGCATCTCCATCATTGTATATTTTATCAACACAAAAATTAATAGAGCACTTATTAATTATTTGATTTAATTTAAAACTGTACAACTAAAAATCTTCGTTCCCTGTGTTCGACCTTGGTAAACTTACCAAGTAAAAATATTCCACAACATTAAAAGATTGTGGTTTTTGTTGAACCAAATTTGCCTCCTATACTACGATTATTATTCATTCTTAAAGAGGCGAATTTCACGTTCATCAAATGGCACCGTTGCTGGGGAACGATGAATTTTAGGGTTTTAAATCATTTTTTAGAATTAATTTTTGTGAAGTTAATTCTTGTGTCATTTTTTTCCTTTTGTATTTTTTCTTTTGCATTTTTTTCTTTCTTCAGATACTAACCGCAATTTCAATCTTTGCAGAAACTACTAGGAGCGACATTTTGGAATTCAATTCAAGGATCTGCAAGGAAGGAGATTAAGTTTTAATTTTTGTGAAGAGAGAGCTTAGTCTAGGTTTACTTTTCTGCATTATTCACAGGGCCCCTCTTTCCTTATACCCTGTTAATTTGTAATATTCAGGACTAGACTCTCTGTGGCATGATGTAGAATTTAGAAGCACATACGCTAGATTAGAATTATTTGATTGTGCTCGTAATTCTTAGACCACACATTCACTAACTATATGCACTATAGATCGTTCAACATTAGCCAAATTTTTAAATCAATTCTTCCCACTAATAGAACTATCTGTTTAGGGCGTTTTTCATCTGTGCATATCATTTAGTGTAAATTTTAATTCCTTGTACTGCATCCCGCATGAAGAACGTGAGGATTCACTGTAAGTCCTTCTCTTAAGCATGCATCATTGATTTACATTTGCATCGGCTTTTTCGATTTCCTTCCTCAAGTTTTACAACTTAGGAGTTAAAGGAATTGGGATTGTTCGTTAGGCGTGAATTTCTGTGCTCACATAAACTTCAGTGTTAACCTCAATCTAAAATTGGGACTGCTAATCAAGGTGATTGAAAATAAACTGACCTAAAATTAACCTGTGTTTGGTGGAGAGAAACCCACTCATTGTTTGTAAGGACAAGATCGCACACTTAGGAAAGAGCCCAAAATCGAAGTGCTTCATTCAGACTACTGATTTTAAACAATTAGCTACTTTTCAGTGAGGGTCTCTGGCAGCTGTTTCACGGTCCGACTTCCCTTAGAAGAGTAGGTGGTTTAGAGGACACCGCAGAAGGTTCCGTACTCAAGTAACACGGGTAGTCGTTTAAACAGTCCGTACTTACACCTATACTGGCTGAAAGTTGGTGCAACTAGTTGTATGAACTCAGGACAGTCTTTGTGAAATATTTTGACACCTAACAGCTCTGCTTAATTTTTAAGATTGTTTTGTCATAAAATAAAAATTGAAAAGTTAAGCGGCCGAACCCTAACGTGCCTTCACCATTGTTGAGTGGGTGAATCTACGTGTTTGTTTTGTTTTTGATTTGTTGCGTCAAAGACCTTGCAATCGCAAGCAAATCGTGGTTCACTGATCATTTCATCCCTCTTGAGAAGATGTCGGCACAATGGTCTTCTTTTCTGATCTCCACGACCTTGTCCCAATATCCTTCTTCTCACACCCCTCAGGAGAACCTGATCTTCAAATCAAGTTCCCCTCGGCCATCATTCTCTTCCCGCCCATACATCCCACACTATGACCGCACTTCTTCTTGGATTAGCCCTCTCTCACATTCTGACAATCTTATGGACATGGGAGAGAGACCAGAATCGAGGATGAACAATAGAGTGACTAATATTGACAACAGAAATGATTTCCGGTTACTATGATCTCACAGCCTCTTGAACCATCCTTTACTCAAGATGACTATCCTCTTGAGTACAATCAATTTTCCTTCGATAATCCACGAGAAAACCTAAGTCAAGGAAATACAACTCATGACCAGACCATAATGTTTATGAACAATCAATACTCTACTCGAGGTTACATGCCAAAATAATGACACATGGAGAATGATTATTCAATCACTAGTCATGAGATGTTTGAGGATGAGATTGCTCGGATTAATCATAAAGCAGACACTTTAACAGAGAGAATATATGATCTCATCCAGTCTATGCAAAATTCAAAAGAAGTGAGGCCACCATCGTGTGAACCACTGCATCAACACAATCAGGCACAACCACTACTGACCTCTGACCCCTCACTGACCATATTACAGAAAATACCAAAAAATTGAAAAATTCGAAAATTCAAAAAAATTGGACAATTCTGAAATGGAAGCATTTTGCAAGAGTATGATCTTAGAGCTGCCATTAATCAAAGCCATAGAATATGTGCCCGATCTTAAGAGATTTGTGAAAAGTCGGCTGAATCCCAAAAAGACGGGCAAGAAACGATCAAGGACTGAATATCATGTCATATCTATGGCTAGTTCTTTGGTGATGAATCATAAAATAAAAAGCCGTAAAGTTAAGAGGTTGACTCGGATCACATGTGAAATTGAGGATTCTACATTCACTCATGTTCGGTTAGACGACAACTCTATACTAAACATCCTCCCAAAGTCCGTATTTAATCAACTTAAATTTGGACAACTCAAAAAGACTAGGGTGATCGTTCAATTACCCGATCGATCTACCAAAAGACCGCGAGGGATCGTTTCTGTCGTCGTAAATTTCCGAGGTAGAACACATAAAGTGGACTTTATTGTCCTTGACATTGAACACCCCGGAAGGATGTTTGAGTCTCCTATCATTTTAGGAAAGCCGTTCTTAGCCTCTGCTAAGGCGATCGTCGATTGCGAGACTCAAGAAATCAAGTTCCCGAACTCGGACCACAATGAACAAGCCCCCAATGACACATCCTACTTTGAGGAAAACCAACTTAAAATCGACAATTATGATCAGGAGATAAAAATTACACATTATCAGACATCTCCGCATGACACACTGATAGAAACCCTAGGAGAGTCACCTAAAAGACTGACTGTTGGACAAACATCGAATTCTCACCACCCTATCACTGCTCCTAGGAAAAATCAAGATTTTGGAGCTTATGAGGAATTGGACCATATTATTGAAGATCACCACTATTATTTGAGTGGTCCAATCTTTTAGTCAGTAGTAGTTCATGAGATACTTGAACCATATAAGGAACCGACTCCGGAAACATCAGATATCACCAAAATTCACGATCATCCGGATGTGACATCAAAAACCCCAGTCATAAACTACAAAATCACCAGGAACAATATCCCTCAACCAAAGCAGCGCATGACCCTTCAAGAATTGGTCGACTTTTACGGGGACTCATCTGATGAGGAACTCACGAATGTCACATCGGTTACTCAAGACAGGGAGATGAAGACTGTCCAACTTCCTCCCAATACTTCCCAAGGAAACAAACCGACCAAGAAAGTCACCTTTGACCTTAGACACCAGGTGATTTCTGAAGAGTCCTCATCCGGTCCTGATGTGGTTCATCATATAAGTGCAATAAGTATAGCTCTGATCCATGGGAACTTACCTCTGATTGAAAAAAGTTGGAGATCCTCTGCAGACGACTACTATTCTCCTGAAGACGACTCCGACGATGGCTGATCTTCTTCATCGCCCCCCTCTTCATCACACTTCACATCTCCATACTATCTCCCTCCACACTCCCGCAAGAAGGTCCGTCGCAAACCTCCTTGATCTTGTACATCTGCAAATCTACCCGGTTCCCCATCTGTAATTATCCGATTATACTTAGGCTGACCTGAGCCTAAGTATAGGGGGACCGCTACCATTGTTTATACATCGCTTCTCTTCTTTTATTTTTGACCCATCTATACTTCGTACGAGCTATGTCTACATTTCACTTTGTGCCATGAGGACATAGCACAAGCTAAGTATAGGGGGGTGTTTGTATATATTTTATCTACTTTATCCATAGCTCGTACTTTAATCATTTTTATCTAACATCGGGGATGGATACAAGTAGTGTGTATAATACCTATTTTTTTTTTAAAAAAAACAAAACAAAACAAAAAATAAACAAAACAAAAACACCCAAAAAAACAAAACAAAAAAACTTTTTGCATTAAAAAATCATCACTCATGGTCTTGCATTTCATCAAGCATTTCATGCATTCCTTGGTTGATATATTCCTGATACATTCACCATCACTCAAGGCTTGAGGATTTTTTAGGACACTTGATTTCTGAGATCTTGAGATTCTGATTTAGCCTACCTTAGTCATTAGGGTTTTGAACTTAATAATCCACACTTCCCTAGTTTGAAAGATTTGAGCGCTATATTGCACTCTTCATCTCTACCTTCAAAAAGAACATGATCAGCACAATCACTCCCACAACTGCATGATTGATGAGATGAGTTGAGATATCACTTGAGGAACTAGGATTAGAGATTTAAGTTTAGACCCAATTTGATGACGTTCGAGGATGGGATAAAGTTAATGAAGGCTGCAGAAAACCTGAGAGTCAGCAAAACCCTAGCCAGTATGTGAACAAGATTCATGTGCTATCTCTTTGATAAATGACCTATGTACCAGGATGTGATGAAACTTAATGAAAATTGTTGATCAGTGTGTACCAACTTTTGGTAAAAGCAGTAGATCTAGCCAACAAAAGAAAAGAAAAAGAAATGTCAAAGAAAAGCTCTATCATCAAAAGTCAAAATCCAAATGAGCTTCCACCAATGGCGAGCGCTCCCAAACCTTTTCAAAGTGTCCACTTGGACCAAGCGCTAATTAGGACCAAGGAGTCAGGCTGACACCATAAAAGGGCTCTGCATCGTAAGCGATACAAGTCTGGGTGTTGAAGGTATCTTAGATACTCAAAAGAGACACACCCCGGTGTACTCCCAGAAAAACAAGCGCAGACGACTCCAAATTCTCTTGACGGACACATTGATCAACAAAATAAAAATATACTTGTGTTGAGTAATAAGGCACTTGAGAGACACCTTATTCCAATGTAAGGGAGAGAAAATCAGACACAATCCTATGTCCTCCATCATCTAGTCGTTCAGCTACACTATCAAGTCTAACAAACTAATGAGACGGTTGACTGAAGCAAGAATAAACTTATTCCCTAGTATCGAGAATTAGGTCTAGAGGAGAGTCTCTTGGATTAGAACTTTGGGTGATGTCTAGACTTGACTCTCATGAATGCAGTACACTACAATCATATCCTTATATTGCATGTACAAACAGAGTCTGAAAATTAGAGAGGTTGGATTCCTTTTGATTAAAGCTTGGTTGAGCCCAGAATTTTAGGATCACTCAAATTAAGGGTCTTCTCGAAATTAAGCCTTGAAAATACACATGCACAGTCAGGGATGTAATCAACTAAGTCATTCATTCATGCTCGGGGACGAGCATGGTCTAAGTATAGGGGTATGATGAATATCGTATTCATCATGCTAAAATTGGTCATTTAGGCTTTGTTCCCCATCATTCACTTGTAAATAATCATTAATAGAGCATTATTAGCATTCATACATGTGTAAATAATATATGCATTTCATCATGCATAATTGCATTAAAAATCCCAAGTGTAAATTAGCCCAAAAAGCCGCTAACTTCTCACATTTTAAATAATCATCCTAACTCCGATTGACCCAAAACCGCCTCCATTGTGTAGATATTGCTAACCTTATTAAATAAAAAATACAAAAAAATACTAAACCCAATAAGTGTCAAATAATCCCAAAGTCTAATTTCACATCTGACAGACTAAAATGAGCATATCTTCGACATACAGTGTTCGATTTTGGTCTACTCACTTTTAAAGTACACCATTTCCAAATACCTTCAAAACAAGACCAATTTCGTAAAATTCAGAGTTCACTTGTGAAAGTTGGGTTTTGAGCCTCTTTTGCGCATTTTGACTTTTTGCTATTTTGACCTCAGTTTTTATGTACATAATTAACCCTTTTAACTTTATTTCTTTTTCATTTGTGTTCTTTGATGAAAGTTTTATCAAGCGACACAAAAATCCAAATCCTGATTAAAATCGAAATCAAAGAAACTGACTGAGTCCAGGTGTCCGTTGTCAGTCTGTACAAAAGTTGAGTGTTTCTGACTTCTATTTTATTTTCCTAATTTCTTATTTATTAAAAATCCAAAAAAATTATATTAATATGTAATTAATTTTCTTGTATTTTATCATTTTTTTCTATAATTTTGTCCCATTTAAAACCACCAAAAAATACAAAATCCCAAAAACCCGGTTTATACACATGGAGAACCACAAAAAATACCACTTCTCACAGATGACCTGTTTTGCTCCCAGCTCCTTCATGAAAGTTGTAGATCTCGACAAGACAAACAACTTTTGTGAAGGAAATTTTTAGATCCGAGGTCTCTTGCTATTTCTGTTCTATTTTTCTTTATCCTTAAATTTTGAAAATTTTTTGGGGTGCCACGTGGCACCCCACTTATCTCTCCAACCCCTCCCCCTCCGGGTCACATGCCTAGCACATGACCCCACTCACCTTCTCCCCCAACGCACGCACGAGCTCCTCCCAGCCGTTTCTCCTCCGCCATGCACGGCCATCAAGCCACCTTTTATGGCCGTTTCACCTCCCCCCCCTCACGCGTAACTGACACCACCTTCCTCCTATAAATCTCACCCTCGCCGGCCACATAGACCATCCGCCGTCTCCCTCAACGCCAGTGATAGCGACTTCTCTTGGGGAGATCCGCGGAGCCGAGCTCCGTGTAGCTTCCCCGTCTAGCAAGCATAGCTTCGAGAACCTCCACCGTTTCTCTGAGGCAACGACCAGGAAGAGAGCTCCGCTTCTCCGTCCGCAGGAGATTCCACCTCCATCAACATCTTGGAGCTCGAAGCTCCAGCAACCACCATCTCCTCCGCGCATCAAAGGAGCCCTGCTCCGCCGTCAACCGCTCCGCAGTAGCTCGACCATATGTCGGCCGAGCTCCGCTCACCTCCTCCCGCGCCCCTACTCCGCCTCGACACTCCTCCACCGGTCGTGTGTCGACCAGCCTAGGGCCAGCCGACTGCGCCCCTTCGCCGACCGCCACGCCTCCTCCATAGCTTGCCCGTGTGTCGTCCGAGCTCCGCTCGCCTTCGCCCGCACTTCGCTCGGCCGTGTGTCGGCCGGGTGCCTCCATTGACAACTGCTGCCGCCTCGCCGGCTCCGCCCACCGCTCAGCCCCTGCGCCACTGCCGCAAGGCTCCACCACTGCCTCACCTCCGTTCGCACGATGCCTCCGCCAACCTACAGGCACCGTTGGATCAAGGGCCAACCCTTGAACCAACGACTCACAACAACCACCCGAGCCTCACCACGAGCCACCGCCACATAGGCTCGAGAGCTCTGAGCCTGAGGTTCTTCATCCGAGCCTGAGGTTCGGCTCTGAGCTTGTGACTTGGTGCCTGAGCCATTGGTTTGGCGCCTGAACCTGAGTTCAGCCACCCAAGCCTCAGCCCCACCGCCCGAGCCTCCTAGCGCATGTGCTACGCACGTGCGTAGTGGAAAAATTGCAGAAAGGCCCCTGTATTTTTAGAAATTACAAAAATACCCCTGCTAGGGAAAATTACAGAGGGGCCCTCAAGTTTTTATTAATTATAGATGAGTCTTCCCAGGGACCTCTTTGCAAGGAAAACTTTATTTTATTTACATTTTAGTCTCTAAACTTCATTTTATCATATCTTTTTCATACAAACTCTGTTTTTAGCGTATAATATGTCATTTTGAAGCTCTGTTCACGCTCTATCACTTGGCATAAATTGTGAACAGATCTGAGGTCATTTATTGATAATTATTATGTGGATCATCATTGACTTTTGTAGGCTAAATTTGACATGCTTGTGCTTGAGAAATTAACGATAAATCTTCTGCAGGAGTTTGGATAAGGATTTTACTCTGATTAAACTATTGTAATCATTGCTAATTACTTTAGTTAGTAAAATCTTCACAGGTGGTTAAATTACATTTATTCCTCTAAAATTATTGCCGACTATTTGAGGAACTGAATCGAAGATATTTGGAGGCCAGATACTCTGCTTCACTATTCTGAATATTAGTTGCTTATTAACCTAAAGCAATGAGTTAATATCAATCCATTTTGATTTGTGGTTAATTTAGCGGAAATAAAGATCATATTATTTGGGGAATTAATATGTTTAAAAATCGTAGATCCTGGGCATAGTTCTCTCAATTTATTTTCTTTGGATCACATTCGCATCTCCATCATTGTAAATTTTATCAACACAAAAAATAATCGAGCACTTATTAATTATTTGATTTAATTTAAAACCGTTTAACTAAAAATCTACGTTCCCAGTGTTCGACCTTGTTAAACTTACCAAGTAAAAATATTCCACAACATTCAAAGATCGTTCACAATGTCAGCGTACTACAGGAACGAGGCGATAGCGAGAATTGCCTCATCTTGGAAGATCTCAGAAATGGGATCAGTCTGCTCAGATTCCTCAAGATTCTTTAATCGGGAGAGATGGTCTGCCACCACATTCTTGACTCCAGGTTTATCCTTAATCTCAATATCAAACTCCTGGAGTAGAAGGATCCATCTAGTCAGTCTCACTTTGGCATCCTTCTTAGCCATGAGGTACCTGATGGCAGTATGATCAGTAAAGATAGTCACTTTGGATCCAATAATATATGATCTGAATTTGTCCAAGGCAAAAACTACGACTAGCATCTCTTTCTCAGTAACGGTGTAGTTCCACTACGCGGAATCCAATGTACGGCTAGCGTAGTGAATGGAAAAAGGTACTCCATCCCTCCTCTATCCTATCACGGCCCCCACGGCAAAATCGGAGGCATCGTCATGATCTCAAATGGGAGAGACCAATCAGGCGACTACAGGACAAGAGCCTTAACAACTAGACTCTTGAGAGTCTCAAATGATACAAGACACTTATAATCTATAATGAACTCGGTGTCTTTCGCCAGCAAATCAGTCAACGGTCTGGCAATCCTGCTGAAATCATGAATGAACCATCGGTAAAAACCAACATGCCCCAGAAAAGACGGTAACTGTCGCAGGTTGGATGGTGGATTGAGTTTCCTGATGATATCCACTTTGGCTGGATCAACCTCCATGCCCCTGTTGGAGATGATATGACCAAGTACTGTCCCTTGAGTCACCCTGAAATGACTCTTCTCACAGGATAAAACAAGATGAACCTCAATGCAGCGCTGAAGGACACGGTCTAGGCAGTCAAGACAAGGATCAAACCTATCATCATAGACCGAAAAGTCATCCATTCAGACCTATAAATAGTCACCCACCATGCTTGAGAAAATGGACAACATGAAGCTTTAGAATGTCGTCGGGGCATTACGTAGACCAAAGGGCGTCTATCTGAAAGCATAAGTCCCAAATGGACAGTTGAATGTCGTCTTGTCCTGGTCTTCGGGTGCAATGACCACCTGGTTGTAGCCGGAGTACCCATCAAGAAAGAAGTAATGACTCTTCCGAGCTAGCCTCTCTATAATCCGATCAATAAAAGGCAACGGGAAATGATCCTTCTTGGTGGACTGATTCAATCGTCTGTAGTCCACACAGACCCTCCAAGAAGTGGGTACCCGGGTAGCTATCTCCTCTCCAGACTCACTCACAACTGTAGTGATGCCCGTCTTCTTGGGCACCATATGTAATGGACTACCCACTTGGAGTTGGAGATGGGAAAGATAAAATCGACGCTCTACCATTTCGAAATTTCCTTCATGACAACCTCTCGAAGATTCAGGTTCAACCGTCACTGGAACTCACGCAATGTCTTGGCATCCTCTTCGAGATAGATATGGTGAGAGCACATGGACAGACTTATCCCCTGGAGATCAGCTACACTCCATCCTATTGCCTTGCGGTTCTTTTCAATACCCTCCATCAAACGAGATTCTTGCTCTCCAGTCAAATCTGTTGAGATAATGACTGGGTACATCTCATGATCACCTGCAAGGAACCTATACTTCAGCGACTACGACAAAGATTTTAGTTCTGGACAACTGAGAGATGGCAAATCTGGCCTCTGAAATATCTGAGTGAATGCAACCAAATCTGCATGGGATAACTCTCACTGATCATTAAAAAGCTGGTGTAAACTACCCTGCTGGTATATCTGTAATCTGTGTCGGCTCAGTCTCCACCCTAGCTGCTGGCTCTGTTGGAATCAGACAGGGTAACAACTCATCAAATTCGACCCAATCTATATCTGACTCCGAGGGATCTGAATCACAAGAAATATACTCTGCCTCGCTGTCCTGAACACGGTCTTCAGCCTTGAATGTGTCCTCTACCAAGAGTGTGCTCTCCAAGCTCTCCTCTACCGGGATCTGTGAATCTGCAGTTTCTGAAGGCGAAAGGAGGGCTCGTGAAACGGGATCGGACCAAGCAGTTTTATCATCAGTGATCACAAATTCATACTCCTGTTGGACATCTTGCTCTGACTCTGTCATCTTCTCTGAATCACTGTGCTGCCTTGACAAGCTGAATCTCGTGCTCTAGTCTCGTCGATCGTCTCTATTTGTATACTCTCTCCCTTGACATGAAAGTACACCTTCCCACTATCATGGTCAGACACTGCCTTGGCTGTGGCCAAGAATGGACACCCTAGAATGATGGGGGTATCGATCACAGACTCAGGGATTTCCATGTCCAACACAACGAAGTCCACGAGGAATTTCAGGCCCTGAATTGTGATGACCACATCCTTCAACAACTCCTTCAACCTCTTGACAGATCTATCAATAATCTGAAGGACTGTTCTGCTCTGTCAAAGAGGGCCAAACTCGAATCGGTCGAGTAAGGCTGCCGGAAGGAGGTTGATGGAAGAGCCGTTGTCTAATATAGTCCAATCAAATCTATACACAGGAATATGGCATTTGACATGCTCCTGCATCTGGCCTCTTGGCTGACAAATGATTCTGGATGGAGAAGCATGTGGCATGAGTGAGCATAAGGATCTCTGCATTATGGTTCTTCTTCTTCTACGGATGGTGGTCTTCTCTCTCAGGTTCCTCTGGAAGAGAGGAATGTGCTCAAGTGCCTCCTGTAGAGTCAGCTGAATCTGAAACCTATCAATCATCTGCTGGTTGAACTCTAACTGTTGGTTCTTTTTTTATTTTCTTTTTTATTCCTTTTAGCCAAGAGGAGTGCTTGAGGGAAGGGGATGGTTGGGCCCTCCTCAAGTATAGGACTAGGAATGGGTCCCTGCTGTTTAGAAGGAATAGAATCTATACAAGTATCACCAAGCATCACATATAGACTCGAAGATGAATAACCCTTTCCTTTATTTAATTTTTTTGTATTTTCTGTAGAGTCCCGGGGTACAAAAACTGGAGTAAATACAACTGGAATAGAAGGGGTGACCTCAGTACCACCCACGGCATCAGTAACTGCAGCATCAACACCACACTCTGGCTCAGCATCTGGACCTCTTGTGGCATCAGTACTACCCTCTATATCTGGGGACGTGACGGCCTCAACATCGTCGGTTGTATCAACATCCTTGGTGGCATCAACACCACCACCATCATCATCATGAGCGGCATCAGTACCAACGTCCTCCTCATCTGGCGCTCCTGCATCCTCGTAGTGTCATCGCTTAGACGAGGCACCTCCTGCTGGCATCCTACCGCTCCTAAGTGTAACAAAGTCAGCATCAAATGTATATGAAGCAATGCCACCCAATAAGTCACTAGGAGTGGTAACCTTTGTGAACTGTACCTGCTCAGACTTTCTTTTTAGGTTGTTCAGTTTTGGCTCGATCTGAGCGGGTATGGCGACCATGCCCTTGATGATCTTCTCATCTCATGGCAGAAGTCATCCATCTCCCATCTGAATGTGGCCTGCTGTTCGGAAAGAAGGTGGGCTAGGTCATCGAGTGTTGGGTTCTCATAGGCTGGCCCATGAGAACCGGATGGGTTGCCTCTCTGAAAGTGAGGCTGTTGCTGAGAAGGATGAGGGGGAAACTGAGAATACTGTTGAGGATGCTGCTGATGCTGCCTCCACAGCTATCCCTGCTCGTAGGGACAAGGACCCTGCTGGTAATGCTGCTGTTGAGGCTGGTGTGGGAACTGGGTCTGCTGTTGAGGCTGGCTGTATGATAACTCGAATTTTGCGAGGGTCAAAATAATCCACACAAGGCGGGACCACAGTGTCGCTGAGCGACCGCTCACGAAACCCGAATTAATCAACAATTAACCCACGACAGATATATCAAGCAATGAATGTAAATGTGCGGAGTTAAAATTTATTATAACTCTACAACAAAGATGTGTATAGGTGCAAGTATTGTAGAGGTCGAACACAGGGAGCAGACAGGTAGAACGGGGCACAAGTGCTCGAAAATGTGTGAAAGTGATCGAATGTCTATCTATGCTATTTTTTTGTGGGTTTTTAATTTTATATTTTTTTATTTGATTTTTAATTTTATATTTTTGTATTTTGATTTTTAATTTACTGATTTTGTATTTTCTTTTTATATTTTATATTTTTATATTTTCTTTTTCAATATTGGAAATTAAAGACAATGTAATAAAAGGGAAACCAAAGTTTTTATCAAAATAGATAAAAATACTCAAAAATAAGGAAATAAAGTCTTTTTGGTCTTTTTATACTTTTTTACTGTTTTTGTGATTTTTGGGTAATTTTTAGAATGTTTTTGGTTTTTTTAATTTTCAAAATAAAGAAAACAGTGGCAAAAAGCAAGGCTGAAACTTAAAATGGAGAAATCAAATAATAAACAGTAGCAAAAATTCTCCAACTTAATTTTCACTTAAAGATAATAAAACAAAGAAAATTCAGGAAAAGAAAACACTATTTTTGGATTTTTTTATGAATTTTATAAATTTTTATAAAGGTTTTTAGAGTTTTGCAATTTTTAGGAGTTTGGTTTTATATTTTTTACTGATTTTTGGTCTGAAATTCAAACAAACTAAAAGACACAAAATATATTTTTTTGGGAATTTTCTGGAGTGTTTTTATATTTTTTAGGGATTTTATGATGCAAACAGTGCTGAAATTGGCTATTTTTGAATTTTTATAGATAATAAAATGCAATATTTATAAAAAATAAAAATATAGCGTGTAAATATGATGCAACAGGAGCTTAATGTAATTTTTGGGGATTTTTTTGGATTTTATAGATGCATGCAAAAATTAGAAACAACGGCAAGAAAATTCATGTGTGCAGGGGCATTTCTGTAATATGCTATAAGTGCGAGGGCTGTCACGCAATTTTTCCAAAAAGTTCCACACTTGAATAAAACGTTACAGCACTTGTTAGAAATAAACAAAGCCGCAAGGGCTATATCACAAAATGCCCAAGGCGCGCGTGCGTCGCACGTGCGCCTGACAAGGATCAATACGTGATTAGCAAAAACTTCAGGGCTTAAGTACAAAAAATGCCAGAAAGTTAACACTTGATTAAACTATTTTAGTACTAACTAGAAATACACAAAAACTCGACCCTTTGTATGCAAAATACCCAAGCCCACGTGCTTATGCACGTGCGCCTCTCTGGCAGGGGTGTGAGTGAGAATTATAAATAGTCCAAGGGCTTTTGCGCAATAATGTTAAAACCTTTTAACAGCAGATGAAAGATTCGGGACTACTAAAATATTACAAAAAGCGCGGGGGGATTGTGCAAAATACCCTCTCCAGCTTGCGATCCAACGGCGTCAAGGCGCCCACTTAATCCACGTGTCGCGTGCTGGGGGGCCGATACCCCTTCGGGTTATGACGGTGGAGATTAGAATAGCTTGGGGGCAATCCACGGCTGGGGCTTCCTCTTGGACTGACGGCTATGATCAAAAAAGGGGGGGGGGCAGATGGACGGTGACTGTAGCACGTCCCCCTCCCCTGTGCTGTTCTTCCCAGGTGCGCGCAGCGGCGGCGGCGCGCGGCTCCTTCTCCGGCGAGCTGTAAAAATCGACCCCACGCGGGGGTCTTGGCCTCCAGGTCCTGCCAATAAGCACGAATAATAAGATAAAGGTCCTGGGGACTCAGGTAGGTGACGGTGGATCAAAGGTTGCGTCGGGTTTTAGAGTTCGCCGGAGCGGGGCTCCGGCGAACTGAGATGAGCGAAGTTATAGGTTACTGACAAGAAAACATCAAAGAAAATTAGAGCAGCAGCTTAGATTAATAGGAAATGGAGCAAAAACACCTCGAGCGGCTGTGCACCGCGAGATATGCACCTCACGGCCAAGATGGCCGGAGATAGGTGGAACGGCCGCCTCGGCCCTCGCCTAAGCCTCCTTCGTCGGCTGGAGGGAGCCTGTCACCCTCCCGGTCCGGAGCGCAACGCCTGGAGGTTCAAACTCGGGTCAAGAAGGGTTCAAGGTTTGAATGGGAGTTTTTGGGGGTTTTTGAAAGTTGGGCGAGGAGCGACTTTCGAGGAGGCGTATCTTGCGAATCTCAACTCCAATCCTCGAGGTAAAGGGTAGGCGTGATAGCTGGATGGTAGGACTACAAATCTCGTGAAGAGTTCGACCCCATTCGATGAAAGGATCGGCCTCCAAAAATCCTCGAAGTCCAAGAAATATCATTCTGACACAGCCCAGGTGTTGGGCAGAGAGTTGACCGAGGTCAACTCTCCTAGCCCCCTGGTTGGTCCACGTGGACCAACCAGGAAAAACCTAGGGAAAAATATTTGTAAAATCAAATTAAAATAGAAAATGATTTTATTGATTTTTTATTATAAAATGAAAAATGTTTATTTTTTATAAAGTATTTTATAGTGATTTTTATTTATTTTTAGGAAATGTATTTTTACAAGTTTGCATTTATACCCCTATAGGTATCTATATCTATATACTTACGTATTTTATTTTTATTTAGGTATTTTTAATTTATTTTATTTTGGTTTTTATTTTCTAAAATTATAAAATACTTTTATATACACAAATATATTTTTATTTTATTTTTCTGATTTATTTTGTATATTTAATAAAATACAAGTATGTTTTGTATTGGTATAAGTATAGGTATGTATCTATGTATTGAATATATACAAGTATTTTTATTTTTGTTTTTATTTAGGTTTTTATTCTTATTTTAATGTACATAATTATTATAAGTATTATTTACAACATTATAAAAATATAAAATTATAAAAATAATAAATAAATAATAAATTGAATATTTTAACATGTACAAGTATACAATGAGGGTCCAAAAGTCAACTTTCAAACCGTAGCTCCGCCAAATGCGAAACCACCACCATTAATTAGATTATTTTCTTCTATATACAATTAAAGGTGAGTACGCTGCATTTGGAGTTTTTATTTGTGAGATACGGGTCTGGGAAGTTGGCATTCTGGATTTTTATTCAGACCATAACTTTTTATCTGTGCATTATTTTTCTGTGAAATCAATTTTGTATTTTTCTTTATTTAATTATCTACAACTTTCATGTACAAAGTTTCTTTATTTGATGAATAAAAAGTGGAACCAAAAATAGGTCCCAAAATGAATAAAGAATAGATAGAATGTATAGGTATTTACACTATATTTTGGCCCTTATCTCCCCCTACTTTATTCCTTGTCGACCTAGTCATCAAGATGCCTAGGTCTCGGGGTTTCGGGTCATAAAATATTTACAATATTTTATTCTTTTTCTTTTCTTTTCTTTATTCTATAATTTTGGCTTTAAAAACCGCATTTTATACAATATTTATACACATATGCATGAATGCTAAAATGCCTATATTACGCCTATTTACACGCATTTACTAGGGTTTTTAAGGCCAAAATGATAGAATAAAGATGATGAAACGTGGATTCATCACTGTACTATCCACCCTAAGCTGGAGACAGCTGCTAGGATGAGGCACCTCTGGTCGACCACCTAAATCCGGGATGATCTCCGTGGATCTCAGGCTGTTGTCGATCGTACCAAATCCTGTTGACTTCCATCAACGACTCCTGCTCGAAGGGGGGTGGATGAAGAACTGCCAGGGGCTGATCCTGCTGGTATACCACCATCTGAGTGTCCTGAGATGGTGGTGGCTGAAGGTACTGGCGCTGTGGCTGCTGGAACGGCTCTGCCTGGATATGGACCTGTCTGTACTAAGTGGAGGGCTGGGTCGAGCTGCTGCTGCTAGGGTCAGCCCATGATCTGAGACAGGGCTGAGAAGCCATTTGTGCCTCCTGGAGACACATGATCTAAGTCTTCAGGTCACTCAATGTCTGTGCCAATTGATCGATCTGCAACATGCCCTAGCACTGCTTCTTCTCAATAATCTCGATGTTGTCCAGCTTCTTGCTGATGATGCCCATATCAGCGACCAATGACTCTGCCTGTGCTGCGGTTGCAGAAGAGGTGGATGGACCTGCATCAACCCATGATATCCTGTGATAGATCACGGTTTGGGGCGGGGGTTTCCCCTGAGTGTAGAGACGGGTCTAGGACATGACAGTGTAGTTCTCGGTCATCTCCTCATATATGGCTCAGACCTGGTCCTCGTCTTTGGCAAAATAAGAACCCCCACAAGATGCGTTTACGAGACCCTGCAGCTCTGATGTCAGCCCACAAAAGTAAATCTGAACTAAGTTGGGCTTGTAGATGTCATGGTGTGGACACCGGTCAATGAGCTCATGGAAGCGGTCCCATGCCTCGTGGAATTGCTCGTTGGGAAGCATGGAGAAGTTGTTGATTAGAGATCGAGCTGCATTTGTCCTGCCGAGTGGATAGTACTTGTTCAAGTACTCGTTCCGGAGCTGTTCCCACGAAGTGACTTATCTCCCTAAATATTTTAGCCAATAGGCTGCTCTGTCGACCATGGAGAACGGAAAAACCATCATCTTGATGGTGTCCTCATCCATGTATCTATCGTGGATCGTGCTGCAGATCATCTCGAATTCTTAAAGATGAAGATGCAGCTCTTCAGTGGCAAGCCCATGGAACTTGGGCAACAACTGAATCGTCCGAGGAGGGAGCTTGAAATCTCCCAAAATCGTCGGAAGCTGAGTCCAACGATGTGTAAGAGTCGCACGCGGGTTGTGCAACTCTCTCGTCAGCCTGGCTGGTCGGACTGGCTCCTGTGGCTCATCTGGATGTCTTCCATCTCCTTCTCCGAGCTCTAATATATCTCCACCATATGGTCGGTTCTGCTCTCGGTCAGCTTGCATCTGGGCCATCTCTCTGCGCATATCAGCCATGAGAGCCCCCTGGTCTCTGATCTGTCTCTACATTGTCTCCAAAGAAGCTAATAGGGTGTTGTTGATGGTGCCCTAATCTAAAACATATGTGGTGGTCTGGGTCTATCCATCAGTGCGCTCCTCGCTGCTGGCGATCTCTTGGGTCTTTACAAAGGAAAAAGACCCGAACTCAGGTGCCGTCAAATGAATGAATATCTGCTCCTATCTCTGCTCAGGCACCTCGGGACTGGAAGAAGGGTGATTGAGGGGGAACATGACGGAATAGAACTCGGGTTCGGAGAGCGGGTCTGAGCTATCACGGACCAACCTAGATGAATGGAGCGGTGTGCTCGAAAGCGATGCAACCAAAGGCTGCCTAAGGGACCTTCGACCCATTATTGTGATATGGAGAAATGGCGGATGGGATCTAGAAACAAACAAGATCAGCAAACAAACCCCCAATTCATTTACTCAACACTGAGAGCTGATGACCGTAAAAGTTCGATCTTTTATCTTATTAGTTTTATTTAGGTGAAAATTCAGTCTAGCAGGGCGATTAAGCGAGCTGGTAGGAAATCGATGCTCTCAGGAGAGTGGCCCAATCCCAAAGCTAGATCTTTCCTAGCCAGTACAAGTTGCAGACCGTTTACCAGCTGCTCGATCATCTCGCTCTGTTAAGGATATCACGACCCGCTTTACCGGAGACCGGAGCGATCCTCACTGGAGAACGGCTAACCCTAAGACCAGTAGTCTGATGAAAGTTCAGATATGGCTCTAGACTAGTGTGCGGGTCACTCTCTCGTGCAAGCAAACCAAACAATGAGGGGATTTCTCTCTCAAGACAGATTTTTAAGTCGAGTGTCTTTTAGGGTCAAGTTTGTTTAATAGTCCCAATTTTATGATTTTTACTTTTTAGGTATTTTTCAATAAGCAACCAAATGCCTAATGAATTTTTCGATCTCCTGATTATTTCAAGTCCAAAAACGAGGGGGAGGGGGAGAAGTCGAAAAAGCCGATGTGCGATCAAACAAGATGATGCATGCAAAGTAAGAGATGCGTACATGTCGCCAGCACTCTACATGTAGGGTGATCCACGCATAAATTAAAAGACATAAATAAAACTATCCTATATGATGCAAGAAGAAAACAACCTTAGATGAGGAATTTCTATACGTGAAGAACTATAGCTAATTGGTCAAAGAGAGAGAGAGAGAGAGAGAGGTTGGAGTCCGGTCTCTGATTCTGATAAGTGTTCACCACAACGGATCCTGCACGTGCTGTATACGACCTCTAGCAGCACGTGACCTCTCTAGCAACCAAGATAACTTTTTGGTGTAGGCAAATAGTTAGGGATTGGGCCTTAATAAATTACATCACAATCAATGAAATTCCTAAATCTAAGGGCCAAATTCTTCGAGAATTAAAAATAAAAGAAAGTCGAAAAAAACAAAACTGCGAAAATCGCGGTGAGGTCCCCCGAGCACACCGGTGCTCTTTGAAAAACACTCCAATATGCCAAGTGTCCAAAACTATCCAAGGTCTTGTATTATTACAATAATAATAAAATAGATGAGAATAGACTAGCTACTCTATCCTATATAATTGCGCTCCTCCTGTCCTCTTGCTCCTCCTCGAGCGCGAGACCTCCAACCAAAAGCGGTAAAACTCCTCGGGCGGTCCCTCACACAGAAAAGAGAAACATAAATAAGTCAGAAATCAGTTATAATAGATAGAGGGTAAAAATGAACAAAAATTAAGCAAAAAGAAAAAGAAAGGAAAAACCATGGTCCCTTTAACAACGCCATTCTGATGACGACCCCCGGCAACTCGGGTTAAGTAGTATCTAAGGTCGTTGCGATCCGAATCGCAAGGCATGGTCAATCAAGAAAAATAAGACCACAAATAAAAACAATCAAGCTCAAAAATCTAAAGAAGCGGTCTCTGCTATTTATTTAACATGGTATAGCGACCATGGTCGAACACAAGGAGCACGAGCTAAGCCTACGAAGTAGTCGAGAAATCAGAGAAGAACAAGCATCTTTTTGGTTGATTTTTAATTTGCAATTTTTTATAGTTTTAAAAAGAAAATGAATAGAAAGATAAAGGAAATCACACTACAACAATTTTTATTAAGGCTAAAAATGCCAAAAATTCGAATTAAAAATATTTTCTATATTTTTAAAAATATGCAAGTGTTTTTGGTGATTTTGTGGATTTTTTCAGATTTTATTTAATTTTCTAAAAATGAAATATAGTCAAAATATCAAAACAGTGTACAACCTGGACTAGAAGGCAATTTTAAAATACCTAAAGTGCTCCAAATATCCTAATTACAATTTTATGTTAAAATAAATGGCAATATCTAACTACAAAATTTGAAAACTCAATTTTTTGATTTTTGTAAAAATTTTAATATTTTTTAAAAGATTTTGGGTCTTTTGTGATTTTTAGGGGTTTTACAATAGATAATGGAATCAAAATTCTACTAAAATTATAAGAAACCAAAACAAACCCAAAAGAATTTTTATCGTATTTTAAGGGTATTTTTCTATTTTTTGTTTTTTTTAAAACATGAAAAAACATTTTTATGGGTTTTTTTTAGAAAATATCAAATAAAATCAAATTGCATCACAAAAAATACCAAAAATATTACGCATTAGCAGGAGCTAATGGTAATTTTTGGGGAATTTTTGGAGTAGATTTGATAATTATTTGGTTTAAAATAAAGTACACAGGTTGTAAAGACCTATTTGCAAATATTCTAAATTTCCAGACTGAACTATAACGCACAAATAAAGTCCAAGGGCATCAGTGCAAAATTCCCAAGAAATAACGCACATGCTCAATAAATCGTTCACATGGGCATAAGTGCAAATCTAGAAAACTCTTCATTCAAATGTCAACCATCAAAAGGTTCAGGACTAAACATGCAAAAAACATCACAGTGCACATGATCATGCACGTGTTTTCAGATAGGGAGGACTAAAGTGCAAATACTAGAAACATTAGGGACTAATTTTCAAATAGTTCAAACTACAACTTTATTTAACACACTAGAAAATAAAGCATAAAAACTGCAGGGTAAATAATGCAATATACCCTTGAGGCACGTGAGGAGGAGGGCGCAGGTGATGGCACGTGGCGCGCTCTGGATGAATCGGGAGCTTACGATGCTTTCCGCCTGGTGTGTCATATCTGACGCTCAGGGAATGTCGCCTACGTGCGGCGCAGATGTGTCAGGGGGTGGCAGATCAACGACGTAAAATCTGCAGCAACGATTGGCTCGGATGTAAACTGATGTCCTACTCCCCATCCAACGGTGATGGAGGATGGTGGATGAACTGGGGGTTGGCAAACATCGAACACGGGAAGGCGCTGATCCTCTAGGTTGATCAAGCCTCCGACAGGTCGAGCACCTCTAGAGAGGTGCTCCGTATCGAGCAGTGGAGTCTGATCCTCTTGAGGACGGTCGGATGAATGGGAAGTTGGAGCTTCAGCTGGAGCTACTCCGCCGAGCAACTTGAGGGTCAGTAGGGGCTCCTCTGAGCGCGGGGGTACCTGCAATGCAAATCCAGGACTCGGGGCCGTGCTCCGGTCTTGGTTATTGAATCTAAAAACTAAAGAAGCAGAGAGGGGCGAAGTTAGATCTCTGACGAAGGTGGTAGAGGAGATCTTGACCTTAATCTCGACCTGAAGATCGAGGCTAAGGATGATCTGGTTGCAGTGCAAGATGGAGGGCGAGGCTGCGGGTTGATCTAAACAGTTGGAGGTGGATGTCGAGGCTTCGACCAGCTGGTCAGAGCAGATGGAAGTGCATCGACGATGAATGAAAAGATCGGATCGAACCAGAAGATGGAGAGGATATAAAGGATACTTGAAGATATGGAAGTGCTCCTGAGCTTGAGGCGTAGATGGATGATGGGGTGATGGCCTCAACCTCGATGCGGAAGGCGGGGGAGGCTGCTCGTGGTGGTTCTCCGGCCATGAAGGGGGAGCGACGTCTTCACTGAACCAAACCAAGCTCCGAGGGGTTCTCCGAGCAGCTGTCACTCACCTGGAGTTGGCTAGGGGTCGAAATGGGAGCGAGGTATGAGCTACTGCTCCATGGAGGTGGAAGAGATCATTTATAGGCGAGTCGAGGGTCTGGAAAGATCGAAGTGAGCGCCAATCCCTAGAGAGAATCAGATAGGCCAAAGGACCCGTGTGGATGTCAGAGGTACAAGGATTATCAGGTCGAAATCTCGAGGCCAAAGGCGAATGGAGTCGGGCTGGGAAATTTTGAGAAGAGATTCCGGCAAAAAGGATCCGGGTCTGACCCGAGATGAGGGAGCCATTGACCAACGGTCAACAATCCAACCAACCAATCAGAAAATCAGGATTTACAAAATACTTACAAATTCAATAAAAAATAATAAATGATTATAAATCAAAAAATGTATAAAATGAAAAATAATTGTTATTTTTCATTCCATTTTCTGTGATATTTATTTATTTTTTTGAAAATTAAATTAATCTATATACAGTATAGTTTATTATTATATACAAGTACAATATACCTATATATTTTGTATAATTATTTTTATTTTGTTCTTTCTACACAAATACCCCAATTTTATATTTTATTTATTTACAACATAATTTTTGGAGTACAAAATAATTTTTCTTTATTTTTATTATTTATCTACATGTATATAATAAATGGAGAAGAAGGCATATATACATGTATCTTGTAAAAGGGAGAGAGGATTATTTTATTTTATTTTTCTGTTTTTTGTTTTATTTTTAGGATTATATATAAGGAGGTAAAAAAGTAATCTTCTTATTTTTATTTTGTCAAAAATAATTATTTATTTACACAAATGATATGTACAATCTAGAGTAGGCCCTATCTCCCTCTACTTGTTTTATTTGGCGATTAGGCCAATGTTTGGCCTTCTCTTGGGGTTTGGGTCACTCTGTATTTATTCTAAATACCTCCTTCCTTATTCTTTTCCTTTATTCTTTTATTTTTATGCACAAAAACACGCTAATTATGCATATTTAACACATGCATGCATAATGCTAACTTATTATATTTACATCTATTTACATGATGCATTGCCAAGATAAGTAGCTAAAATAAAAGAATAAAGAGTGATGATCAGGGATTCATCAGTTACCTCGCATCGATGACTTATTTGATCAGTTGCAGGGAGCAACAATTTCTCAAAAATTGATCTGCATATGGGTTACCATCAACTCCAAATAAAAGAACAAAAAATAGCTTTCAGAACAAGATATGGTCATTACGAATTCTTGGACATGTTGTTTGGTCTCAATAATGCTCCTGCAACCTTTATGGAGATAATGAATAGGGTAGTCTGAGAATACCTTGATAAGCTCATCATCATGTTTGTGGATGACATCTTGATATATTCATCTGATCCGAATCAACATCGAGTACATTTATAGATTGTATTGAAAATCTTAAGACAACACTAGCTTTATGCAAAATTCTCCAAGTGTGATTTTTGGCTTGATAAAGTCGCATTCCTTGGTCATGCGGTATTTAAGGATGGCATTGAGGTAGATCCAACCAAGGTAGAAGACGTGGTGAATTGGAGTCAACCCAAGAATGTTTCTGAGATCCGTAGTTTTCTCGGCTTGGCTTGATACTATCGCTGATTTATTCAGAATTTCTCAAGGATCTCGCTACCATTAACAAAGCTCACCCGAAAGGATGTAAAATTTGTATGGTCCGAAATTTGTGAACGTAGTTTTCAAGAATTGAAGCAGAGATTGACTACAAATACAATCTTATCCTTACCGTCAAGCAGTGGAGGCTTCGTAGTGTATACAGATGCATTAGGTACGGGACTCAGATGTGTTCTTATGCAAAATGAGAAAGTCATTGCCTATGCCTCACGACAACTTAAACCACAAGAGAGGAACCACCCAACTCATGATTTAGAGTTAGCAACGATATTCTTTGTTCTTAAAATTTGGCAGCATTACCTTTACGGTGAACAATTTGAGGTACTCAGCAATCATAAAAGCCTTAAATACATTTTCTCTCAAAAGGAACTTAATCTGAGATAGCGACGCTGGCTAGAATTCCTAAAAGATTACAACTTTGCCATCAATTACCATCCAGAAAAAGCAAACATCGTAACGGATGCATTTAGTAGAAAAGGGGAAGGTTAACTAACTAGTTTAAAACTCCAGTGGAAGATGATGAAGGATTTTGAAGATTGGAAGCCTTTCTTGAGCGTATCGAGAAAGATATCTTTTGTAGCATTCAAGATTCAACTAGAGATAATAGAGAAGATCTTGACTGCACAAAAAGTAGATTTTGATCTTCCTAAAATGATTGAAGTGTCTAAGAAGAAGGTTCTGATTTCACAGTCGGAATCGATGGAGCTATAAGGTACCACAATCGATTTTGGGTTCCTAGTTATACTGAGTTGAGGCAAGAGATTCTAGATGAAGCGCACAGATCGATGTACACTATTCATCCTGGTACAAGGAAAGGTACAAGGATCTGCAACGGTTTTTTTGGTGGCCAAAGATGAAGAATGAAATAGCAGAACTTGTTGCAAAATGCTTGATATGTCGGCAGATCAAGATCGAACATCAAAGACCTTCAGGCCCTATTCAACCCTTGGAAATACGTGAATGGAAGTGGGAACACAAAATAATGGACTTCGTCACCGATCTACCCAAGACCACGAAACATCGTTATGACACCATATGGGTGATTGTTGATCGGTTGACCAAATCGGCACACTTCCTACTTATCCGCCTGGATCAATCGACTGACAATCTAGATGAATTATATGTGAATGAAATTGTCAGCCTACATGGTGTTCCCGCATCAATTGTGTCTGATTGAGACACACAATTTACCTATCGCTTATGTAAGAGTTTTCATGATACTTTTGCACTCAATAGAAGTTCAACACTTCTTTCCATCCGCAGACTGATGGTCAATCAGAAAGTACCATCCATGCACTAGAAGATATGTTCAGAGCATGTGCTTTAGATTTTGCAGGTGGCTGGGATATGCATCTTCCATTAGTGGAGTTTGCTTACAATAACAACTACCATTCGAGCATCAAGATGGCTCCCTATGAAGCATTGTATGAGAGACCTTGTAGATTACCCTCATGTTGGAGTGATGTTGGTGAGAAGCACATCTTGGGACTAGAACTTATTCAGACAAGTAAGCAGGGTGTTGAATTAATCAAAAAAAGATGGTTGGAAACTCAAAGTAGGCAAAAATCTTATGCTGATCATCAGAGAAGAGAGTTTAGTAGTTGGGGAGCATGTTTTCCTAAAGATCTCCACAACCAACGGCGTCTTATGATTTGGAAAAAAGGGGAAGCTCACTCCCAGATATATAGGACTTTTTGAGATTCGGCAACGGATCGAAGAGGTGGCATATCGTATTGCATTACCACCTCAATACTCGAAACTACACGATGTATTTCATGCATCTATGTTGAGGAAGTACACTCCCAATTCTTTACATGTGATCCAACACGAGGTAATCGACAATCAACCAAACTTGACCTTTGAGGAGAAACCTATCCACATAGTTGATCGTAGAGACCATCAACTTCGTCGATGTATAGTTTCGATGGTCAAGGTCCTCTAGAAGCATCATAGGAAGGAGGAGGCCACCTGGGAGCTGGAGAGTGAAATGCGGGAAAAGTACCCGCAACTTTCCGGTATGTCCCTTTATTATAGAATTTTTGAGGACAGAATTTTTTTTAAGGGTAGTAGATTGTAACAGCTGGAAAATTTCCAGCAAAGTTACATTCTATTTCCTCATTCAATAATATTGATTTAATTCTTAATTGGGAGGTTTTTTGACCATTAATCTCTCCAATGAGAGGCTTAAAACACCAAGGGTTTCCTCCCCCTCATGTCACTTTCCCTTGCATTTGGAGAGATGAGAAGAGAGAGAGAGAGAGAGAGAGAGAGAGTTAGAGAGAGGGGAATAGAGATCTTACGGGACACTCTTTGTCGTCACCGGAGAAGGCGACACCGAAACAGAGGAGGAGAGGAGCGTGGATCCGTGACTGGAAGGAGTACGAACAATGATTAAATCTGGACTGGTATATGTAAATTTGTGCATCGGTTTAGGACTTCTTAAATAATTATAACTTTCAAAATATACCAGTTAATGTATGTATTGGCTCTAGACTATACGTATATACATCGATTCAATATAGAATGGACCATTGATTGTATATATCTGTTTATGATTACATCCGAAATGCGATCTCGAAATGTATTTGTTGGCTTAGGATTATCTGTCGAGAATTTTTCATGTTTGGAACAAAATCATTAATAGTACTTGTCGATTTTATAGGATATATACATATACGTAATGATTTGTGTTGAGTTGAGACATCTAAATGCAAGTAGTCAAATATCATTATGTTTAAAAAAAGAGACAAAGATGAATATGTTGATGAGAAATGATTATACTTTAAATTGCTTTCAGTATAGAATAACCTTATTGGTATGGATTTTTTACATTGAGTTGACCACAAAACTAATGCATTATGAATACATCTTCTTCATGGAAGTTGAAATAATAAATATTGTTTTATAACTATCCCATGACTGAATCTGCTTCAAGCTATAGAAGTATACAAAAATAAAAACATCCGCATTGTATAATCACGAGAGAGATGTATACATGGACTGCCAAAAAAAAGTTAACATTCATCCATTATGAGAACAATAGTTAAGATATGTACCTTGATCAAATTTTACATCTCTTATATACTTGTGCATAAAAAGGCAAAGACAACTTTATAGGAAAGTTTGATGGGTTTGCCAATAATATTATAATTTAGCCATAAAAAAATCAGATCAAAATCACAAATGGTCCGTGTCTAGTTTAACGTTAAATCATGTTTTTTTTATGACATAACATAGCTTAAAGATATTAGTAATGATATTATTTTTTTATTGAGTTCTCTTATACTGCAACATTAGATCCACTGTATATATATTTGTATATATATTGTATCTTCCATCAAGCCATTTTTTAGCCGTGTGATATCACTGACTATTAAGAAAAAGCTAGAAAAAAATTAGATAAAATGACATGACCATGTGCAGTAATATGATTGTTCGATTAATATTAAAAAATAGACTTATTAGAATACGCAATATGAGTGTAAGAAGAACATTGATAGTAAATAATGTTAATGGTAAAATAATGAATTCTTTTTCCTAGAAAAAAGAAAAGAATTTCATAATCTTAAACAAGATTTAAGGCATAGGCTCATAAAGAGTCACATAGACGACCACAAGGACTCGTGTTAGCCCAAGGGGCAACGCAACAAGAGGAGTATAGTTGCAAGGAACCATAGAGGCAAAAGCTATGTCCTCTACATTTGTACCTACACTGTCATGTAATCGTCGCAAGGGGCATATGGTTGCAAGGAACCGTAGAGGCAAAAGATAAGACCTCTGTAGTTGTAGCTACGCTGTCATGTCATGCCATGGTTCACAAGTGCGAGCGATAGAAAACGTATAACACGATACGTAAATGAAAGTTACGAAAAAAACAGTTTATAAAGGTAAACCATCATTATTATACAAGAAATGGTTTAATATGAGAATGAACCATTACATACTATACAAGAATTTGGTTAGGAAAGTTAAATCATCAAAGTCATGGCAGTTATTATGTAAAGTGATTTATATGATTTAAGAAGTATGTAATTTGCTAAGTACTTTATGAAATATGCCCCATAAGTTGAAAGACATGGTTGTTATACATACTTATGCAATTTACATAGTATACATGCATATCCATGTTCATGAAAGAAGCTGACTTATACATGATAGGGATCAAAATTAGACATGCATGGGAAAGATCTAAGCACGGAATGATGTGTATACATGAAAATACAAGTACATGAATTATTATGGATCAAGGACCATTAGAATACCCATGCATGGACCTCGATGCATACTGGGCATTAGACTCATAAAAATTTTATGTTCAGCAATTTTAGGTGAAGAACATGGATGACTGTATAATCAGGATCGTGCTACAGACTTCTCGAGATTCCTGGCGTGATCTGATGCAACTCGTGAAGAATTTGAGGATATTTGCATTCCTATAGGAACTGTTGAGATGTTTTAATTCTTGGAGTAGTTTTTGCAAAAAAAAACCCCAGTTGAGGTTGTAATAATGGAACTCTTAGCTTGAATGCATATTTAATGGAATTGATGTTATCTATGCTCATTGATTGCCATGCATGTTATCGGTAACGGTTTGGTTGCGCGATCATTATCGCATGCTTCCGTCGATCGTCACGACCCGTTCCATTACAAAAAGTTTCGAGAGAACTAGTTAAATTCTCTGCAGGCTTAATCCCATTTGATCATGTGTATCTTCACGCGCATATGTCTGTGTTTACATAGATACATTTCTATGACGACATGCTTATACATATACATACATATATGCATATATGTATTTCTGTAAACACTTGCATAGACATGCACATACATACACAAACTGCACCATATTATAGCTACGGTAATTATTAAATAACAACAATCATTTATGTTTGTCATTATATTTGCAGTTTTATTAATATATTGACAATACAATAGTATCTATCTGTCACTAACTACATTAGAAATAACGATGATTCTTTGCATTCATCGCTAATTATATTAACAATAGTGACAATTGTTTCTATTCGTCACCATTTTGTTATATCAATAGGAGTTTTCAAAAAATATCTTAAGCTATTGGGAAATGAAAGTTTTAATGTTACAAATAAGATAATTTTATGTGATTTCTATTTTTTTTCTTATGTAAATTTGCAAAGCATAAGTAAACAATTCTTATCTAAAGAAAACTTCGATAACACAATATCACGATTTTCCCCTATTTCCTCTCCCTTCAAACCATACCCTCACATCATTAGTATTCTTATCGATGATGTCATCTGTCCTTCTTGTTGACAACACAATCTCCAACCTTGTCGACACAGACAACTCCATCTATAAGGTGTGTGTGTATGTGTGCAGGGGGGGGGGTGGAGGGTATGTATTTATGCATGCATGCATACTTACATACACATATCTGATCAAAAAATAAATTTGTCTTACAAGTCGCAGTAGCAATAAAAATAACAGAACATAAAGCGAGGGGCGTTTGTGAAATTTACCCCTTAGTTGTGCATCGATGGACGGTCGGATGGGCATCACCTCAGTAACGAATGACCCGGATGGACCGATACTGCGTTGGTGATGAGTGTGCGAGATTATACGTGGCCCTAGATCTGACAGTGTAGGGGGGGGGCAGGATCGAACATCATCTGCTTCTTCTGGAGCGGGGTTCTTGATCTGACAGTTTTGGAGTGTCCTGGAAGAACACTCCAAGAGCAATGTTGTGCGTGGCTTCGACTCCTCTCTGCTCTGAGCTCCTCCTGAGTTGCTGCGATGCTCTACAGGATTGCCTTATTGTTCCGCAGCTGGAGGAAGCATCAAAAGAGTCCAGGGCCACTTCGGAGGGGGCCTGGAGAGTCGGGCACCTGAAGCCAGAGTTCTAGACTTCGAATGGGCTTAGATGCACTTCCACAACTTGCAAAATTGTGCAAACACACCGCGAGAAAAAAGTAAAGAGTCATGCACCTTTATTTGTGGATTTGGAAGTGAAATGGGGTAAGAAGGATGTGCTCTAGAGATAGGAAACAGAGGAGCACTGATTCATTAATCGGTAGGCGATCATGTTGGATGAATTGGTCTAGATTATGGAGAAGCGAATGAGAAAGGAGATGGGGCTATCAACATGGTCGGAATAGGTCATTTTGATAGTGAAATGGCCGGAGCCCTTGTGGTTACGGTGATCGAACTATGAGAATCTATGCTATCCTACTAATCAGAATGTAAAATAAAAAGCAGAAATGAAATGGCGATAAGAAAATCTACCGAGGAATGGAAAATTGCGCACCTCATACCTTGGCTAAGACATCAAAGAGTAGAGGTGTCTGGAGAGCCGCCATGGATCGCTCCTCTTCGTCCAATTCACTCGCCAAAGCCTCAGGGGTAACCTTGCTGTCACTGGGATCACTCACGCACAATGACTGGGGGAATCAGGGCTCGGAGAAGGATCAAAATCAAGCTTGGATGTGGGAGGATTTATTTATAAATATGGGTTCCAACCAACTTTGATTAGCATTATTTAGTGGCTCGATGGAGATCAAGAGGATCCCATGATGATGCAAGAAAGATGGTTGTGATGGGAAGAGAATCAAAGCACGTCTCAAGGCGTTTTGGAGATTAGAGCGGCTTGGAAAAATCGAGGAAATGGGCCGCTTTAGGTTCTGACATGGTCAGAGACGCCTAATGGGGCAGTTGACCAAGGTCAACAAAAGTCGAGCTTTGGTTGGTCTACGTGGACCAACAAGAAAAATGCAATGCAAAAATGCCTTGTAAAATAAATAATAAATAGCAAATGAATTTATTAATTTTAGATCATTATAAAAAATATCGAGTATTTTCTGTAGTATTTAATTACGATTTTTATTTATAAGTTATTTTTTAAGGTTTTATTTATAGGCATATTTACCTATATTATGTACTTTTTATTTTGGATTTATAATTTATTATTTTATACACTTAATTTGTATAGATATTACTTATTTTTACATACATAAATATATTTTTGTTATATTTTTCTGATGCTATTTGTACACTTAAATAAATAGAGATATATATTATATATGTATATGTATAGGTATTTCATCTATGTAGTTTTGTATGTTATTTTATTTTAATGGAATTTTAATGGTTTTACTTTATTCTAAATGTCCACATGTATTATAAATAATATTTACAAAATTATAAAAATACAAAATTATAAAAATTATAAATAATAATTAAAACAAATATTTTATTCAGGTATATTGTACAATAGGAGTCCCAAAACCTAATTTTTACATCTTAACTCCAAGTTGGATGAATCCACCTTCATTAAATTGCTTATTAAAAGTTGTATACAATTAACCACCATTTTGATACATTTTGAGTCCATAAGGAGAAGATATTGGTTTGGTAAGTTTGGGCCTTGGCTTTTTATTCTGAGTATAAAATGTACGATGTATATTATTTTTGTGTGAAATCAATTTTGTATTTTTCTATTTATTTTTATTTACAACTTTCAGTACAAAGTTTCTTTATTTGAGGTATAAATAATAAAAAATAGGTCCCAAAACTGCAATTTTGAAGGGTTAAATTAAGGTTCTTATTGTGTATTTGACCCTTATCTCCCCCAACTTTGATCCTTGTCGACCAGTCATCAAGATGCCTATGTCTCGTGGCTTAGGGTCATAAAATAGCTTTTGCATTTTGTTTCTTTTTCTTTTCTTTATTATTTTATTTTGGCTTTAAACAACATAATCAGTACAATAATATACAATAAATAATGGATGTTCATTTGTACAAAATAATGATATTTACATGCATTTACTAGGGTTTCAAGGTCAAAATGAAAAAACAAAGATAATGAAATGAAGATTCATCACCCCCTCTATACTTGCCTTTGCTAGTCTCTAGCAAACACTTATGCAATAAGTGTAGAAAAAACAAAAATAAAAATAAAGAAAGAAAAATAAAGAAAGTGGATTTATTGTAATTCTCAAACTTATGTTCATAAAATCAAATTTGGAGCTTAAGTCGGACCTTTGGATTTTAGGTGCGATGGGAAGCTTATTGGGAAATGAATTTGAAACACAACAACCTTTAAGAATCACAAAACTCAGCTCAAGTCTCCCCAATAGCCAGATCATAATACTTCAACTCATACACAAACCCTTATGACTATGAATCTTTCTTGGATAGTGTGTGATATGCAGCTCTCCTCGATTGAAGCGGTAAGAGTCATTCTTCTCGAACATGGTGACCCTAATTCCCAAATCCAACAACTCTTTCCTCGAGAAGAACAGTATTCCCTTCTAAGTTCACGTACAACCAGCTCAAGAAAAGGAGGTGGAGAGAAGAATGGATGGTAGCCAGTGTAGCAACCTGTCATAGGATACTTGACTAGTGTAGTCAAGTCATCCGGCTGCAGACTCAAAAACATATGACTTTGAAGATTAGGCCTACTTATTGACTATACATCTATATACATAATCCAACATCCATTTTATTTTCTATCAAGCATGCCCACCTTTTTGGAGTTTTTGATTTTGCATTTTTTTAGTATATACAACATCATTTACATAAGGACATTTTCCTCTTGACACAGTAGAGTATCCCTCTTTTGAAGCTTTATTGCAACCAATAACTTCTGTCTTTAGACCTCATCACCATTGGATCTGGTTGGGGTACAATGGCCACAAATGTGTGGCTACTGATGTTTCCATTGGCTTTCGTCTCATGCTAGCAATTCCAGCCCTCTACCACTTCAACTGAGGTGAGCAAAGTGTAAGGTGCAAGCGTACAAGATAGGTTATTACAACAAGGGTCGTGCATGTTCTTCGAGATATTCTACTTAGGCAGTCAAGATGACACTAAACTAAGTCTCGTGATCTCAAAGTATTAAGTCTAGTAGACATGAAGTATCTCAAATCCGATCCCTATAAGGTTTCTGTACTTAAGTAAATTTAAGGTCCAACCAAGCTCCAATCTTCAGATTTTACTAATACTTATTCAATTTTTAATCTCAATCCAAAAAAATGCATATGTTATATACAAATACAGAAAATCTTTTTATGATGCAATTTTCTAAGTTTGAACTTTTCATGGATTTTTGAAAAGGTTTGGCAAATTTCTATGCAATTTTGAAAAGATTTTTGCAAATGTTTTCAGGATATTTAATTATGCAAAATTTTAGGGATTTTTCAAAAAAAAATTGGCAAAGAACTAAATAGAGATATTTACATGGGAGTGCTTCTTATTATTTACAAGAATTAGGATTTAGGAATTTACATGTTTGAATAGGTTTGTAGAGGATTTTTATTATGTACCAAATTTTTATAATAACATGTAAAGATTTTTGCAAACATTTTGAGAACTTTATTTTTGCAAACTAATTTTACAAATAATTGCTACAAACATTTTATAAAATTTGAAAACCATTTTCAAAGATTTTTCAAACAATATAGAGTGGTTTTCCAAATTATTTTTGCAACCATTTTCCAAACCATTTGCAAATAGATTTTTAAAATATTTAATTTCAAATAAAGAAAAAATTTTACAAATAAAACATTTTTACCAAGGTTAAAAAAATACTACAAAACATTTTCTAAATATTTTTCAAACGATTTTCAAAAAGATCTTCAAACCAATTTCATACATTTTGCAAAACATTTTTACCTGATTTATTAATTAGTATATACAAGAATTTTAATAAATTTTATATAGGTATGTTCTTTACAATTAATTAATTGTATTTGAGCCATACTTATTGAAAATATGAAAGTACAAGTTATGGCTAAAGTATATACACAGTATATACGACCCCCTACACTTAGTTTGTGCTATGTCCTCATAAATCAGAGAGAAAGAGTAGACATAACTCGTGCTGAGTATAAAGAAGCCTATACTACAATGATTAAAGAATAAAGAACGAATCAATAAGAAGTCGACCATCCTCCCCTATATTTAGGATCAATTAATCTTAAGTATAGTAGACCGTGCCTACATGTTGGGAGGGTCGATGGTGGCAATGAATAACTTCAACGATTCATCATGTCTCCCCCTATACTTAGTGTAAAATATATCTAAGTATAGACAGGAATATCATCTAGATAGGAGACATGTAATGGGAAAAAGAATGAACATATGAAGTCACTCGTCCCCCTATACTTTGGATGAAGCATATCTTATGTATAGAATCAATGAATGAGGAAAACAAAGTAGAAAAATAGAAAATACAACAAAAAAGAAGAAAAGGAAAAAAGAAGAAAACTAAAGGAAGAGCTTTTGAGGGATATTATTTGAATTTTCTACTGCTGCGTTGGTTGTGGAGGATTCGTCAATGTTTATTTGAACTGCATCGATGCCGGTTAGGAAAATGTCATGCTCAAGGTACAGCTTCAGCAACTAATCGTTGACAACGAGTGGTTGTGCGTCAGGTGACAAATATGATATAAAAAATGCTTCCATTGTCACACACTTCTTTCGCTCTGAATGGCCCTATCCATTTACTCTTTAATTTGCCCTGGAATATCTTCAACTTTGCATCAAATATCCACACTTTTTGTCCAGTCTCAAAGGTATTTCTTCTGATGTGCCGATCATGCCAGTGTTTGACCTTCTCTTTGTACATCAAGGTGTTATCATAAGAATATTCTAAGAATTCTAGGAGCTTGTTCATGTCCTCTTTTCTTTGCTAACCATCTTTACATGAGTCCAAGTTGTAGATATTGATTGCCCATAATGATGTATGGATTAGTTCCATGGGCAGATGGCACGGCTTTTCGTACGTGAGATAATATGGTGACATGCCCAAGGGAGACTTATAAGTCGCTCTCTATGCCCAAAGGAAGGAGTTCAAGAGTTGGGACAAATTCTTTCTGTCCAGCTTCACAAACTTCTGCAAGATCATCTTGATTTCTCTATTTGATAATTCAACCATGCCATTGGTCTTGGTATGAAAAGGAGACGTGACTCATTGCTCGATGTCATACTCCTTCATTAATTTTCTAACCTCTCTATTATTGAAGTGACAACCTCTATCTGATATCAAAATATTTAGAATCCCTAACCACGAGATGAGGTTCTCTCTCAGAAATCGGCACATATTGCGGTTGTCAACAGATCAGGAGGGAATAGCTTCAACCCAGCGACTCACGTAGTTAAAGGCAAGAAAGATGTGCTCAAATCCCTGACTGTTTGGAAAGGGTCCCATGAAATCAATGCTCCATGCATTGAACACATCTGAAATCTGAATAAATTTCATGGGCATTGAGTCCATTGTTGTACGGGTGCCTCCAAATCTCTAACAGTCAATGTAGTGCTTCACATATGTTGCGGCATCCTTTTATAGTGTCGGTCATAAGAGGCAACATTGTAGTACTTTTGCTACCATTTTGTCTCCAGAGTGATGTCCACCAAATTTGAGAAAGTGACAATGCTCGAGGATACTTTGATGCTCCTCCCGAGGAATACACTTGTGCCAAATGCAGTCTGCTCCATCCTTGAATAGAAGTGGGTCTTCCCATTGGTACAAATTGATTTGGGACAAGAATTTGTTTTTCTTGGTCTTCGTCCAATCTTGTGGCACTACCCCAAATACAAGGTAGTTCACGATATCGGTGTACCAAGGGAGGGAGTCCACGACAAGAATGGACTCGTTAGGAAAGGTGTTTGTGATGGGTGCACTGCTCAGTGGGGGCTCTTGCTATTCAATTTTGGAGAGGTTATCTACTACTACATTCTGAACTCCAGGCTTGTCTTTGATCTATAAATCGATCTCCTAGAGGAGAAAGGATCCACTTAATTAGTCTACACTTAGCATCCTTCTTCTATTGTAAGTACTGGTTAGCAGAGTGGTCGGTATAGATGGTGACTTTAGATCCAAGCAGATAGGATATGAACTTATCAAGGGTGAATACCACAACCAACAATTTTTTCTCTGTGACAATGTAGTTTCTCTGAGCTTCATCTAGCATTTTGCTGGCGTAGTGAATGGCATATGATGCCTTGTCTTTTCTTTCTCTTAGAACAAACCCACAACATAGTCTGATGCATCTGTCATTATCTTAAAAGGAAGAGACCAATCAAGCGAGGTAGGATTGGAGCTTGAGTGATTAGCTGCTTAAATTGATTGAGTGAAACTAGAACCTGCTGATCAACATGAAATTCGGTCTCCTTGCATAACAATTCAATGAGAGGTTGGACGATGCGACTGAAATATTTAATGAATCTCTTGTGGAAACCCACATGTCTCAGGAATGACCTCATATTTTTGGGAGTCTGAGGTGGCTCTATATTGACAATCACATCCATCTTTGTCGAGTTGACTTCCATGCCATGTTTGGAAATGACATGACCCAACATAATCCCTTTTGTGAGAATGTAGTGACTCTTTTCCCAAGATAGTACGAGATTGAATTCTCCGCATTTCTGAAGTACTCAGTCTAGATGATAATGACGAGAATCAAAGATATCATTACAGATGGAGAAATCATCCATAAAAACCGCAAGAAAACTGCCAACCATATCATCGAAAACTACGAGCATGCATCATTGGAATGTGGCAGGTGCATTGCACAGACCAAAGGGCATCCTCTTGAAAGCACATGTGCCAAACAGAGAAATGAAGGTAGTTTTCTTGGTCTTGGGGGCGATTACCACTTGGTTGTTCCCAAAGTACCCATCTAGAAAGCAGAAGAACTCCTCGTCGGCCAATCTTTCCCAGACTTAATCAAAGAATGGCAAAGGAAAAGTGGTCATTCTTTGTTGCGACATTAAGGCGGCGATAATCCATAAATACACGCTAGTATGCCGACATTCGAGTAGAAATCTCTTGTCCTCTTTCATTCGTAACCACAATAAGCCCTTATATCTTGGTAACTACATGCAGATGGCTCACCCATTTTTAATCGACAATGGGGTAAATGAAGCCTGCATCATGCCATTTCGTGATTTCTTTCATGCCTACATCTCGCAAATTTGGTTCTTTGAAACACTCAGAATGGCTTGGCATCTTCTTCCATGTAAATATGGTGTGAGCATAGAGCATGATTTAACTCTCGGGCTTGGGTCCAGGTCTGATACGTGGCAACCAAGTGCCTTGCAGTTTTTCTCTAGAACCTCAAGAAGTCAAGATTCTTGATCCGGGGTCAGCCAGCTACTGATGATGACCAGATACATATTCTATGCACTCACAAGAAAGGCATACTTGAGTCCTGCTGGAAATGACTTTAATTCTGGTTCAATCTGGCATGCTTCTTAGTCACTTGAAAAACCGTGCTGGTAGGTGAATGATTTGCTACAACTTTGGAGGTGATGCTCACCTCAGTGACTTGTTGTTCAACTGATAATGTGCGGAACAAATCCACAATGAATTCATCATGTTCGGACTTGAATAAACCTTCTGAATCAAATAGATGCATCAACAAATTGGAATCTGTCTCCCAAGTGATATCACTGCTTGTGTCGACTGTGCTTTCTATGTCCTCCTTAGGAGAGAGGATTTCCAAGGGTCCATGTGTCATTCAAAAAGAGCTTTGTATCTCTGATTTTTGCAATAAAGCCATAGTATACTTCAGGCGGTGCTGCATGGCTTTCATCATATATGACTTCTAGCTCACTGACCATGTCTATGGTAACTCTATTGCTGCTCGAGCTGAATGTGATCTTCCTAGACCCATAGTCAACCACAGCCTCTACATCTAGCAAGAATGGTCATGCAAGAATAATTGGGGTCTGAAGTAATGGTATAGGAGAGTCCATATCAAGGAGTATAAAATCAACAAGAAGCTGAATGTACAACACCTTTACGACAACATCTTCCAACAAACCTCAGGGTCGCTTGAAGGATCGATCAACGAACTGAAGGATCATGCGTATCTGCTTGAGTGGACCCAACCTGAATTCTTGCAGTAATGATGAGGGCAGGATGTTTATGGAAGAGTCGCTGTCAAGCAAGGTTCGCTCGAAGACTTGATCAAAAATATCGCATTTAATCAAATGTGCTCCTGTATCTGGCTTCGTCTAAGCGAGGTTGCTAATGGTTGCAATTGTAGCCATGGTGAGGACATGCTTCTCAACTTGCTGGCATTTGTTGTTGTGGTTCGACCGACACTTGTTTCTACACGCTTCCTTTTATTTCTACACACTTCGTTCAAGCCCTTCTTCACATCGGGCATGTATTCCATGGCTTGCATCAATGGTAATTCAACACTCAAAATTTTGTGAATATCCACAACTCCTAGATCATACAATGCACTCTTTCTTTTTCAATCTTTTGGATTTTTCTATTGCAACAGGAAAAGGAATACTTACATAAGTGAAATCAAAAGCATTGTTCTTATTCGCAACATAATACTTGTCCACAATATCTTGTACATCCGGACTACAAAGAGGTGTACATTTTTGAAATGACAGTACTGCTGTTGGTGGACATGCAAAAACTACGGTCTCCGCTCCATTGACTGGCTCTGGATCAATTGTCGTGGCTTACTTCTCCATGGTTGGTGTTGAACGAGGTATTTTTGGTTTTTATTTTAGATGAATTACGCACAAGTGTCATCACTACCCAATCAAGCGTAAAAAATATTTGATTCTCAAGCCAAAATAATTACAAAAATGTAGCAAGAGAAAATTTCCATTTAATTAACCTATATAGCAACAGGATCGAAGTCAGGGAGATTACAAATCCCAAGGGTTATTCTAATAATCGAAAAATCAATTAATAGAAAGAGAGAATTCAAATGCTAACTATCTTGGTTTTTGTGAGAGTTTTATCTTTTTAATTTTTATGTTTTTATTTTAATTATTTTATATATTTTTATTTTCTTATTTTTATTTTTTTTGGTTTTTAGTTTTAGGAATTTTAAATTTTTAAAAAATAAATAATTTTTTCAAATCAACTTAATACATGAAAGAAAAACAACTTTTTTAAAAAATTTTCAAATATTATAAAAATGATATAAAATTCCTAAAGATATTTTTGTGTTTTAATATATCCTTACCATTTTTAAATTTTTGGGTGATTTTTTCATTTTTTAGATTTTGAAATGAATAAAAATAGGAGAAAATTTAAATGATGAATAAACATGAATATTTTTCTACTTAAAAATATAAAATAAACTCAAAACTCATTGGATTTATTTTTCTTAAAAACTATGATGAATTATCTATAATCAGGAAGTGAAAACACAATTTTTTAATTTTTCTACAATTTTCTATGATTTTTCTAAGATTTTTGATATTTTGCAAATTTGAAAAGTTTCAAAAATAATTAATGCAAGAAATTTGCATAGGAAATAAAATACACAAAAAATAAAATATTCTATTTTTTGGAATTTTTGACATAATATTTAAATTTTTATGAATTTTCTAATTGAAAATAATGAAAAATGCGAAGTGTTTTATTTTTTAATAATATCAAATAAAATTAAAATGTAATAAGAAAATAAACAATGATCAGGAACACAATAGGAGTCTAACTTAATTTTTAGAGAATTTATTGAACACAAATAATATTTATTTTAATGAAGAGAACAAGGAAAATGAAGTCTAGAATACGGGGACTAAAATGGCATTTATTTAATGTTTTTGCATTAGAAAATAATAATAAACAAAAGCAAGGTAAAAAATTCAAATTACCCAATGAATGGGCATGTGCAACACGTGACATGCTTTGGAGGGAGGGCATTTCACAAAATCAGGAACTCCAGGGGGCTAATCAATAGTTGCCCACAAGGGAGACACGCACCACGATTTTGCTCCTTAGATCTAGGGCTTCTATTCGTTGAAAGTGAAAGGGGGCATCGCCCCTATCTTCTCTTCCAAGAAAAGGGCGGTGACAACATTGCTCAGAGCTGGGGGCGATGGTTGACAAGCGATCGATAGTGAAACGTTGGTGCTTCTTCGCATGGAGGAGATTGAGTCGGTGGAGCGGGGTTGCGGTCGCGAACGATCTCCAAGAGCAGCCGCTGGTGGTTGACGGGCCGAAAATTTAGCCCTTTAATAGTGTAGAATTAACACTCAATGGTCATTGCAGTCGGGCTAAATTTGGTCCGTCAAAAACCTTTTAATTGAATATGTCAATAGAATTAAATGGTCATATTTATATTTTACTTGGTAAGTAACCAAGGTTGAACTTAGGGACACGTGCCTCTCTTGTGATATTTGGACTTAGATTAATTTAACTAAAGTGTTGGATAAACGTAGGTCAAAAATATATATGAAGACGAGACCACAATATGCATCATGAAACGTGCATTTTTTACTTGATTTTTAATCATGTAAAGAGATGTGATGTAATGCAACAGAAATATGCCTGAATTACAAGAATACTTGAGCCATTTAATCAAAGGTCCAATCAGGGTCAAAAAAATGAAGCTACTTTCACTGATGTAAAAAAATAACAGGCATATGAATCATTATACCAAAGACACTTAGCCAATAAAATAATACAATAAAACTCATAGTGTCAAATCTGAGAGACAAGCATGCCTTAAAGAAGACAATGAAAAGAGCTTCAAAATGCCACTGAAATCAACTCAATCAGAGCTAGGATGCTCAAGATATACACGAGTGAAGCCAACGGCATAAGTGCAAGAAAACATGAAAGATAAATAGCAAACAGGTCCCTAAGAGGGACTAAAATGTAAATAAATGAAAGTTCAGGACCTTCCCTGTAAATAACCCATACGCAAGGGGGCATTTTTGCAATTAATAAAACCCGCGAGGGTATAAATACAAATTTCCCCCGATGCACGTGGTCGGCACGTGACTGGAAGGACCTGGATGCAATATGACAAAGTCACGAGGGGCGCCGATGCAAAAAGCCCAGCCCCACGTATGTAAGGCTCGTGAGTCCAGGCTCGAGTGAGGGCGAGGCTCGGGGCTGGTTCAGACGACCATAGTAGGTGGCTCGGGCCACGTGGTGACTCGAGGATGCCTCAGGCAAGGATCGATCCCACCGAGCCTCCGCACTCTGGGAGAACGACGTGGCTGCTCCTGGGCCGTTAGATCTCCGTCGTGGGGCAAGATCCAATGACACCTGTACTTCCTCCTTCCTCGCATGTGGGCGACGTGATTGGAGCTCCACCGTGAGGCCTGGAGCTCCGCCGTACCTCTCCGTGCTCGGTGAAGTTTGGGGAAGAGTGCTGGATGTCTGTCGAAGAAGATCAGAGCTCAGGGAAGCTGCAGGAGGTCCTGGAGTTAGCCGTCGACGTGTGTTCACCGGAGGCAGAGCTCTAGAACTTTGCTCCGCCCGAGGTCCGGCCAATGGAGTCTTCAGACCTGCAAGAGTGGTTAGATGATATCCGAGGCGTGTGTGCATGCGAACTGAGGTGAACGGAGGACTGAGGAAGGCGAAGAAGTGGAGCCCTTGGTGGGTCCTCCTCCTCCTCCGGCAGAGGAGAAAGCTTGGGATGTGGAGGGTTATGACGGATGAGGAGGGTGATAGGAGGGGTTGGCGAAGATGTCTGATGGTGGGCAGTCCTCGTGGGATGATCAGGTGACGGTGAAGGTGTCGGATCCAGCCTAGAAAAATCAGAGAAAACAAAAGGAAAACTAAGAAGCTAAGTTACCTGAGATTGAAGAAGGAGCTAGAGGGTGGAGCGGAGCTTCAGCTGAGCACCTGGAGATGCTCGGGTCATCGCACATGCTGGGCAGCTACTCCAATGAGCTTGGGGCACTCGGAGGATCCCAGACATGGCCGGCGAAGGCCATGGGTCTCACCGGAGTTGACGTCGTCATGGCGTCTCGATCCAGCCTCCCCCTGTCACAGGGAGGAGGAGAGATGCTGAGCAAAACCCACGTAAAGGTAGATGACTGTGATTCGGGGCAGATGCGGAGTATTTAAGGTGGAGAGGTCGGGGTACAGGTGATGGAGTTGTGGGTTTCATAGGTAGACGCTGACCGGAGGAGAGGATGGCAGACGTGGCTAGGTGTTGCGCGAGGGTAGGGGATGTGAGGGCTATGTGGGCCCGGTGTTAGGCTGTGGAGATGGAGCGAGACGGAGTGGCTAAAATTAGAAGGGGGAAGGTGACCCGCGAGGTGCAGGGCTTGGGCGGAGGTTGCGGGAGGTGGAAGACGAGGCCTGGACCGTTGGATCGCGAGATCCAACGGCCCTGGTGGAGGCACGTTTGGGCGGTGTGGATTAGATCTAAGGCGACTGGAATGGATGGTGATTGGGCATGCCACATGGCATTCTAAGAGCACAGCGCTGGCGGGCAGCCCAGATCACGTCTGGAAGTCGATCGGAGGGTTGAGGTTTGAAGCAGTTTGGGAGGTTGAGATGGAGAAGATCAGGCGGAGGAGGGTGTGACACGTGGCTGGCTAAGGAAGAGGCGCTAGCAGACGGCTGAGATGAATCCCATGCTCTGATTGAAGGGCGATGATCACAACAGGATTGGACGGTGATGATGAGGAGAGAAAGAGAAGCTTCGAAGGACAGAGAGAAAGGGACGCGTGGCGCACAATGGAACGGGCCACATGGCGCAATCAGAGCGTGCCACGTGGCCTGATCTGGATGGTCGAAAGAGAATATGAAATTAGAGAGAGAAGGAGGCTGAATTAGGAAAAACTCAAAACATAAAAGTTGTAGATCTCGATGAGATCTACAAGTCTCATGTTGACCAAAAACAGAAATGAGGTCATATAAGTTAAAAAAGTACAAGGGTACAAATATAGTACACAAAGGAACCCAAAAACCCAAGTTTTGCATACGAGCTCCGATTTAAATGAATTGGGTCTCATTTTGAAGGTCTCTGAATGTGTATTAATCTGAAAGTGAGTGGACCTAGATCGGAGGTTGTATGAGGTAGATATTTGCATTCTAAGGTCTTAGGTCTCCAAATGGGTTTGGGATTTTTATTGGGTATTTTTACAAGAAAAAAACCGTGCCCCTTTTCCTTATATTATTAGTTAGTAATATACACACTGTAGAGTTAGTTTTATTGATTTTGGAGGGGGTATAAAATATAGATAATTAGGTGAGTAATGGTGAATATTTACAAGTGAATTAGGCTTCTTATTTAATGCAGATATGGATGCTAAAATACATGTATTATGTATGCATGTAAGTATGCTAATTATGCAAGATAAAGGGAAATATGCAGCTAAATACTCGGGAACAAGACTCTATTTTCTACTTTAAAAGTGATGAGTTACAGATTCATCAGTTGTCATGATGAAGATGTCGATGGCGGCGGTAGTGAGCGGTGACTTAGCCGTGTCGGTGGTGGATGTCGTAGTTCGGGCAATGTCGCTCGTGTGTTGGTGCTCATTCATGAAGGTCCTGAGCTCCAAGTGATCGAGCAGATGGGCCAAGAAGAGGAATGGAGAAAAGAATGGACAGTAACCAGTGTAGCTACCTATACTTGGATGCGTGACCAGTGTAGCCAAGTCATCCAGCTGCAAGCTTACAAAAATTTGACTTTGAAGCTCTTATTAATATTTTATTTCTTTATCCTTGTATATACACTCCGGTAGGCATTTTACTTTTCAACCAGGCCTGTCCACATTTGGAGATTCTGTAATTTTCTCATTTTTTTGATAATATAGACAAGGTGCATGATGTACATAAGGAGTTTTTCCTCTTGAGCTAGTAGACTATCACTCTTTTGAAGCATTATTGCAACCCCATAGCACCCTATCTTTAGACCTCAATGCCACTAGATCAGGTTGAGATGCACAATCCTCCCTAGAGGAAGATGAGAGGTTCCGCCAAGATGTACTACCCTCGTATGCTACTCCAAGACAAAAGATTCTGCCTCCTCACTACCTCCTCCATGAAGAGCTACATGTAGAGAGCTTATCCAAGATAAACCACGATCTGAAAGAATCATCATGTGTTGTTAAATATTCTACATAGACTAATCAAGATGACACATGAACATAGTCTTATAGACTCAAAGAATTAAGTCACGAGGACCTAAAAAGTCTTAGCTCCTGTTCTTATAAGATTCCTCTGAAATTAAGTGGATTAAGGTCCAATTAAGCTCCATTCTTCAACTTTATTCCATACTTAGTTTAAATGTCAATATTATCCTGAAAATGCACATAGAAATGCAAGAATTATGTATAATGCAAAAAGAAAGCAATTTTTTTGAAACAATATTCTAGTTCTGAACTTTTTTTTGGATTTTTGGAAAGAAAGGAAAAAATGATGCACATGTAAAAGAGATTTTTTTGAAATTATGTAAATTTTTATAGACTTTAGGTTTTTTTAGGGAAAAGGGATAGTAAAATATATACAAGTATATACAAGGAAATTTAATTTTTTTTGTTGTTTGTTTGTTTTGTTTTGTTTGTTTGTTTGTTTTGTTTTTTTGTTGATTTTTGTTTGTTTTTTTGTTTTGTTTTTTTTGGTTTTTGTTTTTACTTTTTTTTGTTTGTCTTTTTTTGTTTTTTTGTTTTTGTTTTTGTTGTTGTTTTTTTTGTTTTTTTTGTTTGTTTTTTGTTTGTTTTTTACTTGTTGTTTTTTTTTTTTTAAAAGGTGACCTATCTTTATACACATGTGAATTTTATGAATTTATATACATATCCCAAAAACAATCATATTTAAAAGTACGAGTTATGCCTAAAGTATATATACAATATATACGACACCCCCTATACTTAGCTCGAACTATGTCCTCATAGTGATCAGAGAGAGGCAAAGGAAGACATAACTTATGCCAAGTATAGAAAAGTGAAAAGACTCCTATGCTACAATTACTCAAAGAAAATATGAACAAAATAGAAGTCTGTGATCCCCCCTATACTTAGGATCAATTAATCTTAAGTATAGAAGACTATACAGAAGGGAAAAATCGATGAAGAGAATGTACGGACTCAACAACTCGACTTTCCCCCCTATACTTAGGGTAGAATATCCATATGTATAGAATATAAACAAGTCGGGGGACAATCGAGAGAACAGAATAATTAAAACACAAAACAGTTGATATGAACAACATCACTCCCCCTATACTTAGGTTTGAGTATCCCTAAGTATAAGCAACAATAGGAGTGATGAACAAGACGAATATGAACAACACAAATTATTCACCTTCCAATACTTAGGATAAAGCACATCTTAAGTATAGCATATACACACACGGAAAAGGGGTGAACGATAAAACAGGAAAAGAAAGAATGAAATGAAAGGATATACAAGAGGAGTGGATGTACAAAGGTCAAGAAGGTCGAAAGCTGACCTTCTTGCGAGATGGTTGAGGAATAGATCTAACAAGGTGTAGGTTGATATTGGGGTCAACATTAGACATAAACTGATAAGGATCTGCCAAGAATGTATCCTCAGCAGTTTTAGAGTGTTCATGCACGAACCGGTCAGTGAAAGTAGTGTGATCATGTCCTGCATGGGAAGTCTCACAAATATCAAAGTAAAAAGGTTCGAACTCATTATTAGAAAAAGTAAAATCAATTCCAGCATGGTGAGCCTCTATTGGATCATCATCTTCATGAAAATGCCCAAATTCCTTTATAAAAGCAATCAAATCAAATTTTTCCTAATCAGTCTCATCTAAATCAAGGTGAATAGGAACAAACTCATCAGTGAAAGTAGTCAAATCATGTTCGTCCTGTCTAGTCTCAGAGTCTGCCTTCCGCTCTAAGGTGTCTATTTTGTAAATCCTGCATATGTCATCAGTGCATCGTCATGTATTAGAAGGGGAAACTCCATGGTCAATGCTTTCTGATTCTTCCTCCTTGAAGAGGAATTCTTGGGTCTCAGTATCATCCAACATACAACAAAAATATTTGATATTATCATCACCGTCAAATTCCTTGGGGTTGGCTAACACGAGCATGCTCTCATGGGAAGCAGGTCTCTGGTCAGTAATGGGTGTAGTGATCAACATATCTCTCCCTACATCAGAACGGAAGTGAATCTCTGTTGATCCATAATCAATAATGGCTCTATCAGAGGTGAGGAAAGGCTGTCCCATGATGACTGGAGGGTGATCCACAGGAGTGGAGGTCTCCATGGGCAATACAACAAAATTAGAAGTGAATTTCATGTCCTGAATGAGAATTACAATCTTTTCTAGAATACCATTCGGCCTCTTGATAGATTCATCAACAAATTGAACTATCATCCTGGTTTTCTTGAGAAGCCCAAGATGAAGAGACTGTACCATAGAGAAGGATAGTATATTGTCTGAAGCATCACCGTCAAGGAGAGTGTTATCACAAGAATAGTCAGAGATGGAGCAACTCACAAGAGGTATAGCAGTGTTCCTTTTCTTAGAATGTGGATGGTGAGAGATGGCGTGGGCAATGGCCATGGTCAAGATGTGATGCTCACATATGCTCCTCTACTTTCTCTTCTTGTGTTGAGGAGCAGATAAATGGGTCATGTCTGGGTGAAGCGGGGCTTTAATGATCTCGTAAGTGGTGGCCACTACTTCAGATTCAGTCAATATTTTTTGAAATTTTGGAGGTCCTCCATACAAGAGAGGAGGTCGGAACCAACATATACATGAGGATTGCTAAGAGCAGTCTGTACAGTGGCATCCTCAGGGTCAAAGGTGGGACATGTGGTGAATGACTGTGTGGAAAAATGGTTTGGCATGGGTGCCCTCTCCTCACAAAATGAATCAACAATGTGTCTCCTAAAATCTTTTTAGATTTTTAAAATTTTCTCATTTTTTGTATTTTGGGCGATTGTAAGCTCTCATGACTATCCTCAAGTGAATCCATATCCTCAAATAGTGGAGCAATATTCTGGCTCTTATTTATGTTAAATAGATTTCTAATCCTCGAATTCATATGCTCCATCATCTGGTTCAGTATCGCGAGTGTGGACATCATGAAAGGTGACTCCAAAATCCCAGAATCAGGTGAGTGGAACGAGGGTGGGTGAAAATCGAAGTCCGATTCCTGAAATAATGGGTTAGGAAGATATATACAAAAATCACGAGGAATGTCCTCCTGGAAAAAGGGAGGTGGACCGGCTGAAGGGTCGAGGGATCCTCGAAGGTCGGATTAAAATCACTCTAGTCGGCCATCTTCGAAACAAAAGACGGGGATCGGGAGAACACAATAGTCAAGTCAAGCTATGCAAAGAAAAAGGCACAAATGCATGGAAGGATCTAGTATGCACACAAGCAATCAAACACAATACAAACCCCCAGTTCACCAACTCAATGCAATGTGAAGACCATGAATGTTCGGTCAATTATCTTATCATCTTTTAGAGTTTGGTCAGAATACAATCTATCCGAGCGGTTTAAGTGAGCTATTAGGAACCCAATGCTCTCAGGAGACTGTCACAATCTGACAACTAGTTTTCCAAGACAGTATAGGTGCGGACCGTTTACCGACTACCTGATTTGCCCACTCTGCTAAGAAGTCCCAGACCGATTACTGGCTATCCGGTGAAGTCCTCACTGGAGAACAACTAATCATAAGACAATAGTCTGAAGAGAGTTTGGGTGTGGCTCTATCCTAGTGTGTGGGTCCCTCTCTCGCTGTAGATAAATCAAACAAGGCGGTGGTTACTCTCCCTAAAATAATAATTTTTTCTTACATTTATTTTAGGGTCGAGTTTTCTTTGGCAGTTCTAAAATTTAGGTAGTTGTCACTTGGTTTGAATATTTTCAATGAATCGCCTACCGAGTGTCCAGTTTCATTTTTAACTTATTTGAGTGAAAACAAGGAAGGAGATCGAAAATGCCAATGCACGATTAAATAATATGATGCAAGCAGGGGTTAGAGATGCGTACCTTGTCACCAACACTATACATGTAGGGGGATCTGAGCATAATTTAAATACAGAAAAATAAACTAACCTATATGCAAATGCAAGTGAACCATCCTAACAATAGCTTCAATTAACGGGTAAGAACCAATTAAATTTGACTAAGTCCAATTACGCTCTATTCTATAGGCACATAATTCTTGTTTAGGGTGTTTGGACCTAATTAATTACCTGGCTTAGGAAAATTAATTACAGCAATCAATAGACAGCTCACGAAATCCACGTGAAACATAGAAAAATAAGGCGATAAAAACAAAACTGGTGAGGTCCCTCAAGTGCACCGGCTCTTTGCGAAACAAACCCCGCAACAACTAAATGTCCATTTACAATAGTTCTAATGCTAGAAATAAATAAAGCATAGTCTATAATAATTTTTCGCTTGATCTCCTTTAGCTCTTCTTCTTCTTCTCCTCTCACGCTTCCTGCGACTCGGTGAAGAATCAAGCCGCCTTCGCTTTGCTTGGGTGCTTTGGCTCTCCTAGGATTGCCTCCTTCGCTCCGCGGGACCTCGCAATAAAAAGGAAAGAAAGAATGTGTAAGAAACACAATTATAAAATATGAGCAGGAAAAATGAAATAAATACAGTAAATATGAATAATGGAATGAATGTGAAAAAATAGAAACAAATATGTACAACCAAGAATAGCATGCCAAAAGAGAAATCTAACTACCCTCGTTGTGCCTCCTTGGCAACAACACCATTTTTTTGGGCGAGATCTTAAAGGAGTGATTATTATTGATATAAAGTTGTCGTTGCGATCCTTATAATTCCTGACTCAAACAAACAAATTTATTATTTTTTTCTCAAGACAATATATATAAGAAAAATGTAGCAGGAGATTTACTACTTATTTACCTGTATAGATAACAAGATCGAAATAATGAAGGCTGCAAATCCCGAGGGTTATTCAAATAATCGAAAATCAACTAAAGGAAAAAGGAATCTCAAATGCCAACTACCTTGGTTTTTGTGAAATTTTTATCTTTTTATCTTTTTTTTTAGTTTTTTTATTTCTATTTTTTATTTTTTGATTTTCAAATTTTAATGATTTGATTTTTGCAATTTTTTAATTTTCAAAAATATGATTTTCAAAATAAATTCATGCACAAAAGAAATGCAATTTTTTGATTTTTCAAATATAACAATAATGTTAAAAAATATACAACGAAAATCTTTTTTGTTTTTATGATTTTTTTACAATTTTTTTGTAATTTTTTAGAGATTTTTAGATTTTTTAGGATTTAAAATGAATAAAAATAGGGGAAAATGCAAATAATGAAAAAAGAGGATTATTTTTCAATTTAAAAATATCAAATAAATGTAAAAATTATGAAATTTATTTTTAAAAACTACAGGAAATTATCTACAAACAAGAACTGAAATCACATTTTTTTATTTTTCTAGAATTTTATATGATTTTTTAAAGATTTTTTGTATTTTGTATTTTTTGGGTTTTATAAATAATTAATGCACTATAATTGGACATGAATTAAAGGATAATGAAATATACCTAATCTATTTTTTTGTAATTTTTTGAGTAATATTCAAATTTTATGAATATTTGAATTTTTGGTATTGAAAATGATGTTGTTTTTGATTTTTTATTAATATCAAATAAAAATAAAATGCAATGATATTTATACACAATGAAGAGGAACACAACATGAATATATACAATTTTTTGTAAATTTTTTAGAGCAATGAAAACATTTATTTCAATGAATATAATCATGCAAAAATAGTTTGGAAGAGGTATAAAATGCAAATGTTTATTATTCTTGCACAAATAAATAACAAGAAATAAACAAAGGCTTGAAAATGCAAATTACCCAATGAAACATGCTAAACATGTGACTTGTTGGGGAGTAGGGGCTTTATTCCAGATATGGAAACTTTAGGGGGTGTTAATGTAATTTCTCTAATTTTTTATGTCCCCCTTAGGGTTAAGACTTTGTTCTTCCTTCGTCAATTCAAGAGGGGGCGTCGCCCCTACTACTTCTCTCCCACCCGAAGGGCGATAGTGTCGGTTGCGGCGCTCAGGGAGATCATCGGTGGAGTTCGACGGAGGTCGGCGAGTGCGAGCTCCTCTCCGCGAGGCAGTGCTGACATCGATGGTGGTCGGGAACGGGCGGCAGGCCCACGCTGGCGACGGTGATGGAGATGCGAGCCACACGTAATTTGCTTTTTTTATTAGTTTCATAATTTTTATATATTTATTTTGTAAGATTAAGCCCTAGTTCTAGGATTTTCTTGCTCAATAAATTAAGATGCAAAGCCCTAATTACATTTTTCGTACCTATAGATTCATGCTTGGACTTAGTCAAATCTAATTATCGACTATTTAGGCTTGAGACTACATACCAAGAGAAGATCTACGCAACACTTGCAGGATCCACTATAGTGGGCACCGATGATCTTCTGAGATCGGACCTTCGATATCACATCTAGATAGTTGGCATCTAGTGCTTCACGATAATAGCATATTCTATTCTAGGGCGACTTCATCGTCTTGCATTTCATATAGGATAGCTTTCAATTCTTTTATGCATCCTGCATGGAGAGAGCAGGGAAGCATGGTAAGTCTTCTGACTGTGCATGCATCATCAAATCCTGACTTGCTTTGCTTTTCCGACCTTCTCCCTCCAATTTTGATCACCTAGGTTGTTAATGAAAATTGAAACTTGTTAGGTGATTGCATTGAAAAATACCAAAAAAAAGTGATAACCAAAAATAAAACTGAGACTGGACTCTACTTGATTTTTAAAATAAACGTAATGGATTCTTTATTTTGGGGAGTGAAACCCCCTCATTGTATTCTATACTTTATATGTGACACGTACACACTAAGGATTACTGCCCTAATCTCAGCCTTCCTACGTGCATGTACAATTATTTTGAAGCTCACCTAACCCTAAAATGGAAAAGATAAATGACCACCATCTTCGGTTTTCACCGTGTTGAGTAGGTGAACATGGAGGTTGTTTTGTACACTGATTGTGGATTTTGGTCCATTCACATTCATCACTCATTGAGTTTGTAGATGTATTAGTTTCTGAGTTCCTTTTTATTGAGTTCACCTCCCTATCTCTGTCTATATTATTGTCTTCTTTATTGAGTCGTGATATTAAGTCTTGATCTTTACTTTAGTAACCGGATTTTGCAGCTGTCTCCTTTCTTTCTGCTCCGGTTCAAGAAGACTCTCTTCCTAGACCATAAATTTGTCTTCATTTCTCCCTTCTCGCCCACCCTCCTCGTTCCCTTCAGTGTCATCCCTTCTTTCACCTGGGATTACTACGCTATTAGATAAGGTCCGCATCGAGGTTTTGATTGCAAGAAATATTTAAGTAAGTCGTGAAGATTTGAGGATGCTGAGATTAGTGTGCTATCGTTGGTGGATCTGAATTTGATATGTACATAGATATTATCAAGGATTCTGATTTTGGAAAGATTACAGGTGTGATTCTTTATAGAGGATCATTGATCTCAGACACCAAATTGACGATGTGATCCATTCATAATTATGTGACGATGTGATTTCTAGCTGGTTCCACCCGTATTAATTCATATACTTGATGTATGACTTCTTTCATTCCCTCAGAGTGACAAGACTCGGAACCCATCTGATTTCACTCATCTTCTTGACTAATCCATCCTCCATCTCCTGACTCTCCCACCCCCATTTAGCACTTACAGAATCTCCGTCTGACAACTAATTTGGATGATCTGAGGTATTGCATTACGATTTACTTTTATGCTTTTTGCTGTTAAGTCATCATTAATACTCTTGGCTTGAAGTGATCATTGAAGTTGGACCATAAGAATGGGTTAAGAATACATAGTTCTATTTTTCTCCCAACTGCTGGATGTTATGACGTCAGATTAATTTCAAGTATTAAAATAAAATTTGCTCCAAAATTGAACAAGTAAATGAATTAAGTTATAATTATGATAATTATCAAATTATATATATATATTTCTTATTCTTATATATAATTATATGTTAATTATTTTATTTGACTGAGATTGAATATTTTTTATTATTTTTTTATTTTATTTTGATTGCAGTTATATTTTTTATTGTAGTCCCTTTCAACAAGTAAATTACTAAAAAGAATAATAAAAAATAACACTTATGGAAATAAAAATGGGTTTTGTTCTTGCTTCAATATCCCTCCCATAGCGTTATGTCCTCCTACTGGTGATTGATTGATTATTTTTGAGGACCTGAGACTTGATGTAAGCATTTATATGATTTCATTAGTTAGTTTGCATTACTCCCGAGGACTATCTATGAGAGAATGCAACATTTCTTTACAAATCAGTTTCACTCACTACGTGTGTGTCCATCTTGGTGGAGCATGAAACCAAGTCGTCTGATATGAGCTGTTGGTCTCACTGTCTGATTGTGTCTGATCTCCCAGAGCACGAAACCACTTATCCTAGCTATTTAGACTCCTTTGAGTCTTCTCTCCTTGACAGTCCTTACAAGTATGAGTCACATTCTTTTGATTATTCCCCACCTAGTAAAGAGTACTCTCATAGGGTTATCTTTGGGAGACCATGACATCTTCGAGGTCTTTCAGTCTCTTCTGCTGTGCCTACCGAGACCTCTTTTGCTGACCTGTCTAATGGATCTGACTACATTGAGTCTGCTCTCCTTGACGACCCTCGCAAGGATGAGTTCTATTATGATTATTCATTACTTAGTATGTATCACTCCCCGTGGGTTATCTACGGGAGGATACATTATTTTTTGGTACTCGATTTCACTTCTAGTGTCTCCGATCTGGTGGAGCACGAAGCCGAGTCTTCTGATTTGTATACTCAGTTTGGTGGATCACGGGATCGAGTACTATGATTTTTCTGAGACCTCTAACCCATCTGATCTGATCATCTTGATGACCCTTACATGGTTGAGCGGTGTCTTGTGATATTCAATGTGTTCTTGATCTTTCGACCTTATGTCCACTGCGACATAGAGAGTCTCTTGGTCTTCACTTTTTATATCTACATGAGACTTTGAGTGACATGGAGGAATCTGTACTGATCCTTCCTTCTCGTTGTCTTATGATATCAGCTTTGATCTCGCACTCTTTTCATATGAGCTGATGTTCCACTTCCCGCTACCAGATCCTAGCTTAGTTTTCGATCTGTTTTTCCCAGGAGTAAATACCCACTCGTGTGCATATTAGGGTGTCTTTCTCTTTCTGACTGCATCACCGTTCTCATAGGGAGATGATGACAGAAACACGATATTTGACTGTCATACCATCCTGCACTTCACCATTCTTTACCACTTGTATATAAATATTCTGTCTTTCAATTTCTTCTTTCTACCGTATGTCATGTGTACCCCAGATCATTTGCCATATCTATGTGTTTATACTCAGGATGCACTTTGTCCTAAGTATAGGGGGGTGCACCTATTATGTTGTTCTATCTTCATTCTGTTTCATTACTCTTGTTGTTGCCTATGCATAGGTCTCTTTTACCCTAAGTATAGGGGGAGTGATGCGTACATTCACCCAACGTATATCTTTTATTTTTATCAGTTTCTTTTTAATGATCCCATCCACTGTCTCCTCTCCTTGTCTATACTTAGGGACATCTTACCCATAGGGGGAGACAAACTAAATTGTAATTTGTTTATTCACACCCTCGACCCACCCTGCATGTGGATACAATATGCTATACATAAGATTATTTCATCCTAAGTATAGTGGGACGACTGACTTCTCATTCATTTATTTCTTCATTCTTTCATTCCTTATTTGGTCATTGTAATATAAGATTATCTATACTCAGAATGAGTTATGTCTTCTCTTTTCTCTTCGATCTATGAAGACATAACTCAAGCTAAGTGGGGGGGGGGGGTGGGTTTCGTACATACTTTCTATATACGTTATCCTTAACTCGTACTTCTGTATATTCCAAATAAATATGGCTAAAATACTATACCATTCAATTAATAAAAAGATGTATATTCCTCAAATTCTTTTTGTATATAATAATTAATAAATAAGGAAAAATACTTTGCAAATGTTTGAAAAATAATTTGGTAATCTATTTGAAAAATCTTTTGAAAACTGTTTGAAAAATGTTTTGTAAATCCTTTGTAAAATTATTTTATTTGTAAAATAAAATTGTTTTGAAAACCTATTTGCAAATGTTTTTGAAAATGGTTGCAAAAATATTTGAAAAATCTCTATATATTGTTTGAAAAATCATTGCAAAATGGTTTTCAAATGTTTGTAAATGTTGTAAAAATTATTGGCTAAAATTATTTTGAATTATAGATTTCAAAATTATTTGTAAAATTATTTTCAAATAAGTTTGAGGAATATAGACATAATCCAAATAAATGAACATTTTTCACCAACAATATATATATATCATTAAAAAGAACTAACACATCTCTTGTATATCCTTTAAACCACAATTCTTATAAATAATAGATGCACACCTGTGTAAATATCTGCACATACTCACTTTTTGTTCCAAAAGTCTTTTTGTTTTGAAAACCCCCCAAAACATTTGCAAAATCCTTTTAAAAAATTGCATAAAAATTTGCAAAACCTTTCAAATCCATAAAACTTCAGAATTAGAAAATTACGTCACAAAAAGTTTTTCTGCATTGTACATAGCATTTGTATTTTTCGGATTGAGTTTGATAATTGAACAAGTCTAAGAAAATCCGAAGATTGGAGCTTGGTTGGACCTTTAATATACTTAATAATAGGATCCTTATAGGAACTGAAATTGTGGTAATTCAGGTCTATTTGACTTATTTCTTTGAGATCACGAGTCTTAGTTCAATGTCGTCTTGACTTCCTAAGTAGAGTATTTCGGAGCATACACATGACTCTTGTTGATAATGACCTAGCTTGTACACCTGCACCTTACACTTTGCTCACCTCAGTTGAAGTGGTAGAGGGTTGGATTTGTCGGCATGAGACACAAGCCAATGGAAACATCGAAAGTCACACTTTTGTGGCCATTGTACCCCAACTAAATCCAATGGCGACGAGGTCTAAAGACAGAAGTTGTGGGTTGAAATAAAGCTTCAAAAGAGGGTTAGTCCATATGTAAATGCTCTTGTATATATTATTCCAAAAAAAGAGAAAAAATGGAACAAATAAAAAACTCCAGAAAAGTGGAGAGGCCTCATTGAAAATAAAATGCCTGTCGGAGTGTGTATATTTGTATAGTCAATAAGCATGCTTGAGATTCAAAGTGAGATGTGTAAGCCTGCAGTCGGATGACTTGCCTACACTGGTCAAGCATCCTAGGATAGGTACCTACACTAGCTACTGCCCATTCTTCTCTCCACCTCCTCTTCTTGAGTTGGTTGTACTTGAACCTATAAGGGAATACCCCACTTATCGAGGAAAGAGTTGTTGGATTAGGGAATTTAAGGCTGTATGAGAGAGATATGCGCATTTTAAGGCTCCTAGTTTCAAACTTGGATTGGGGTTTTATTGGTCAATTTTACAAGTTAGTATTTTTTTTTGATATTTTTCTTTAATTAGTGTTAGTAATGTATACACTATAGAGTTGATTTTATTGTATTCAGAGTTAGTATAAAATATATACAAATAGGGTATTTTTAGCTAATATACAGGTTAATATTAACAAGTGAAATTGGCTTCTTATTTAATGCAAATATGAATGTTAAAATGCAGATATTATGCTTGCATGCATGAATGTTAATTATGCAAGATAAGGGGAAATATGCTGCTATTTACACGGGAACAAAGCTCTATTTTCAATTTTTAGATTGATGAGTCACAGATTCATCAACCCCCTATATACATAAACATTGAAAATGAAATGCAAGTGTGAAATGATTTTGGGTTCCATACCAAGGTCATGAACAAAAGTTGAAAATGGAGCTTGACTCGACCTTTGGATTAATTGTGTGGCGGAACCTTATTGGGATCAAAATTTAAGACCTAACAGACTTCAAGTTCCACAAGTCTTCTATTCAAGACGCCTCTACAGTCAGGTCAGAACAAATCCTCAAACGCAAATTTCTGATGACTATGATTCTTACTTGAACTGTGTAAGTGTAAAATAGCTCTCCATATCAGAAATGGCTAAGAACTAGCCTCCTCTAACTAGGTAACTCTAATTACCCGGTCCAGTAACTCTTTCCTCGAGGAGCGGGGTATTCCCTTCTACGTTCAAGTGCGATCAACTCAAGAGGAGGGGGTAGAGAAAAGAATGGACGGTAGCCAGTGTAGCTACCTATCCTGGGATGCCTCGCCAGTGTAGCCAAGTCATCCAGCTGCATTTTCTTTGCTAATATACATACTCCGATAGGTATTTTATTTTCACTTGGACCTGTATGATTTTTTTGGAGTTTTTGCATTTTCCCTTTTTTTTTCTTTTTTTTGAACTATATACAAGGTGCAACATGTACATCAGGAGTTTTTCCTCTTGATATAGTAGACTATCCCTCTTTTGAAGCATTATTGCAACCCACAACATCCCGTCCTTAGATGTCAACACCACCGGACTAGGTTGAGATGCACTACCCTCCCTAGAGGTAGACGGATGTTTCCACCCGTGTACTACTCCAAGCTAAAGGATTCTACCTCCTCACCCCTCATCAATGAAGAGCTACATGCATTGTGCTTGTCCAAGTTAGGTCACTATCTAAAAGAATCATGCGTGTGCACGAGATATTCTACTTAGACTAATAAAGATGACATGTGAACATAAACTTGCAGACTCAAAGAATTAAGTCACTTGACCTGAGAAATCTTAATTCCAGTTCTTATAAGGTTCCTCTGAAATTAGGTGGATTAAGGTCAAATCAAGTCCCTCCTCAATATTTGCTCATAACTTGGTTCAGAACCCACTAGCTTTTCACTTTGCACATGCAAGATACGCAGATGAGATGTAGATGACATGCTATGAATGAAATGCAATACTCTTTTTTTTAAATGCATAGATGATGTGCAAAATAAGAAGCCTATTTTTTTGTTTTTTTTGTTTTTTTTTTGTTTTTTGTTTTTTTCGAAACTTTGGTACCTCCTATGTTATAACATTTTACAAGAGTTTTATAAGTATTACAAATTATACAAGTGTTATACAAGTATACAATTTTTTCTCAATTTTTACAAAAGGTTTACAAGTACTATTTTTTTTCATTTTTTTTACCCACCCGTAATTATTACAAAATATATACAAAAATACACGAAAGTACAAGCTATGGGTAAAGTATATATGTAATATATACACGTCCCCTATACTTTGCGTGTGCTATGTCCTCAGAGCATGAAAAATGAGGAAAAAGACATACCTCGTGCTAACCGTATGAGAGCTAAAATAATAAAAAGTATAGAAGTCGTTCCGCCCCCCTATACTTAGGCTTTAGCAGCCTAAGTGTAGAAGAGGATCAAAAAATGGGGCGGGCGAAGTTAAGAGAGGAAATGGAGGAGTATATACACGACGGGCGTCGGTCCCCCCTATACTTAGGTTCCGGTCAGCCTAAGTATAGGACAAGAGTGAGTATAAGAACCGATGAGATCTAGAGAATGTACATAGAATGATGAAGAGACTCGGGTCACTCTCCCCCTATACTTAGGATCTGATCATCCTAAGTGTAGCGATAAAATGAAATGATATGGAGCCGGGGCAAGTGATTCGAATCACTAGGGAGGGAGGGAAAATATATACAAGAAGGTGTGAGAATATATAAGGATCAAGAAGGTTTGTGACGAACCTTCTTGCGGGAGCGGGGAGGTGGGTAATATACAAGTGTGTCGCTGTCGGAATTGTCCTCAGGTGAATAGTACTGAGGTGAAGGGATCGTCCAACGCAGGTCGACACACGGTTGCTTGTTTAGATAAGGCTTGAGAACAGCCGAACTGAGCTCACTCATATAAATCACCTTATCCGGACCTGATGAGGATTCCTATGATAATTCCTTCTCTGGAATGTTGAAGGAAATTTTCTTGTTCGGTTTTCTAGAACCTGAATCATTGAGAGGGAGATGAGAGCGACGCGCCTTGAGAGGTTCAGGGGAACACCTCGAGGAATCAATTCTCGACTTCCTCTCACTAGATAGCCGACTAGAAGAGGGAGCAACCGTGTTTTTATGTGGAGTCAATTTAGTCTTGGTTGTTTCCTTTGAAGGTCTAGGGTGTGGTGCGATGCTGACCATGGGTTCCTCATTAAATGAGTCACCATATAGATTAGAATATTCCTGAAGGGTCACCACACGTCTCGAGAAAGTGCTAGTGATCTCAGTTAGCTTGGCAATATTGGGCTCTTGTGTCGGATCATCGAAATGATCAAGGCAATCCACAAAGGTCGTGTCCGACTCAATGATAGCTTTTGGTCGTGAGTCCTCCTTAGAAGCTGTCACGGTGGTGGTGCAAGAAATTGATGAAGTGGAGGTGTGGGGAGTCTCAGAACCAACGGTCATCCAGACAGTCGGTCTCTCAGGTGTAGCAGAGAGGTGGGACTCATCTACCTCTCGATTGTCACGACTATCAGCGGATGTGCGGGTCACCTTAGAGTAAAGTGTATCAAAGAGTGGGTGAGGTCGAAGCACTCCCAATGCTGAAAAATCGATATCCCGAGTCTCGCAGTCTATAGTCGCCTTAGCAAAGGCTAAGAACGTCTTCCCGAGAATAATCGGAGACTGGGTAAACTCTCCTCGGTGCTAAATGTCAATGATCTTGAAGTCCACCTGGAGTAGAGCACCTTGGAAAGTAACGATGACTGAAATGTTTCCTCTCGACCGTTTGATGGATCAATCAACCAGCTGAACGACCTCTCTCGACTTCTTAAGTGGCCTGAGTTTGAGCTTGTCAAACACAAAGGTCGGGAGGATATTTATCGGTGAGTCATCATCGATTCTTGCATGGGTAAAGATGGTGTCTTTGATTTCACATTCAACTCGGGGCAACCGCTTCACTCTGCGGCTTTTGGTTTTTCTCTCCAACACCACGGAGGTGGCCATAGACACTACGTGTCTTTCAGTCCTTGTCCTTTTATTGCCCGACCTCTTGGGCATCAATTTACTTCTCATAAATCATTTGAGGTCGGGAAAGTGATCTATGGCCTTTATTACGTGAAGATTAAAAATAAGTTCTTCATCGAGTGCTTCCCTTAGGGCACGATCCAATTTTTTAGGTCTTTTTCATTTTCAATTTTTATGTGATTTTTTGGTTTTTCATTTTTTTGGTGTTTTGGATAGATGAATGATCGTACTCAAGATTAGAAGGCAAGGGTTTAGTAGAAGAGGGAGATAGAATGGACTCCAACTGTACATAAGATGTGGGTTCCCTAATGCTTGGTTTTCAAGATCAGATCTACTTACGTCCTTTTCCACTTTCATTCCCAAGCTGGCAGAAATTGAGTGCAATATTTCCATGACGTCTCTCAACTTGTTACCTAATGTTTCATTTTTCACGATAAGTCGAGAAATGTCATCCTCCAAAAAATTCTCATGACAAATCATGGGAGAGTTCTGCTCAATTGGAGGATACTGCTGAGATATTGGGGTCTCATACTCAACACACCTAGACTCTGGCATGTAATGCTGGGTCGAGTATGGACTATCTAAATGGCAAATATTGGTCTGAGCCTCATATGATGGAGTCAATGAAACATGGACTGATAAGTCTAGGTCATGAGTCCAATCTTGTGAATGTATAGGCTCTTCGAATGAAGGCTGGTTAATAGAGGCTTGATCACTAAAGTCAATCAAGTCTGGGAAATCACGATGTGCAGCCTATCCATTCGGGCTGTTCGATCGACCATGTTATGCCCTAAGGACAAGTCGGGATGCATATATGTTAATTGTTGTATTGTCCCTACTTGAGGTGAGAATGAAGTATGTGGGGGCATATAGTTTTGCCAATCATCTGTCTCAGTAGTGGCTTGCTCTTCATTCGATTCTTTGATTCCTGCAAGCTCTCGAGAATAGGACAATCAGCCCAAGATGGAAGTGAATTCGGAGTATTGGAATATGATTTAGGTGAGAGATGCAAAGAAGTGGAGAAATTAGTCGAAGTTCTGACTTGATAATCGGTTTGAGGTGGAGCCGACCACGGGTAAGGATCTCCCATGGATGGCGGAGGATACATGGAAGAATGAGAAGGTGAAGATGATCGGTATATGGTTGATGAGGAATAACCAGAGGTCTCAGGGTATGGGGACCATTATCCCGACATCATGAAGAGGAAAGGATGAATGTAATAAGATTGAGGTAGAAAACGTGTAATTACACAGGATAACACACATGGAAAAACACAAAGACAAATGCAAGAGCAAACTCCGAGTTCACACTCAACACGATGAAGGACCTGAAACTGAGTCCGATTAGTCTGGTTGATTTTAAGTGTGAATTTTTAGACAAGTAGCAAGAAGTTACGCGACCTATAGGAGAGTCGGCTAAAAGCCGGATGCGTCTCCCCCGTTTGACCTGTCGCCTAAGATACCGTCGGTTCTTCCTTTCTTCGCTCCTATCACAAGTTGATGGATTCAAAGACCTGCCCCTATCTACCTGCAAGCAAGCGAAGGCTCACAAGGCCGGAACTTCACCCTGGGGGGTTACTGGCAGCTTGTCGTGAAGTACCGCAATTGCGCCCCTATCTACCTGAGACAGGCAGAGGCTACATGGTACTAGTCAATGAACCTGAATAATTCAACTTGTGATACTTGCTAGGATCAGTCGGAACATGATATGGAAGGCGGGGATTTGGGCTCTGCCTTAATGTGTTCACACATACTCAAGTACCCTCACTCAACCTGAAAAACAAGGTCGGGGTTAATTTCCCGCAAACAAGGGTTAATTTTAGTCAATTGTTTGGTCCAATTCAATTAGCAATCCCAATTTTAAAGATTAGTTGTCACTGATATTAATCCACACAAGCGATCACGTCTACCGTCCAATCCTAAATCCTTTATCCTAGGTTTAGAAAACTAAGAGAGAGAGAATCGGAAAAAGCCGATGCAATCGAGAAAACGATGATGAATGCTTAAGTAAGAATACTTACAGTGCCTCCAGCTCTCTACAATATGGGATGCGAGACAGAATTGAAATTTTACACTAAATGGAATGCAAGCGATGAAAAGCCGCTCCTAGACAGGCAGTTCTATTAGAGATTGAAGAACAGATTATGTTTGGCCAAGTCCTACAGTCTAAGTACGTCTGTTAAGTGCAAAGTGTGGTCCTAGAATATTACGAGCACAAATAGTTCCTAAAATAGCTCTAAGAGCCGCAAGTGCAGGTCCTAGTCTACGTAAAGCAACCACACAGCACACATGGATACGTTTTATTATGACTTACACGTGCGAGAACCCAAACGGGAACCGCTGGAAGTGCAACTTTTTTTACAAGTTAATAAAAAATGAAAAATCCTTCTGGCATCTCAACAACTGACTTGATCCACGAATAGTAGGCCTCCGATGCACTTCGAGATGCGTTGACTTCAAGAAAGCCACTCCAAGTCCACCGGGCCCTCGTACAAAAAGATAAAAAAGTCATAGAGATAAAAAATAAAAAATATATAGAAAAATAATTGAAAAAAGGGAATAATTACAAGATGGTTCGGGTATCAGACTACCCGAGTGACTAGAAAACGCAAATCTAATTTTCTAAAGTGATCCTAAGCCATTTGCCTCCCCGGCAATGACGCCATTTGATGAATCACCTTGAGGTTGTCTTTGCTCAACTCGTCTCCTACAGCTGTCACCTGAAGGTTAAAGGGGCTCGACCTCACTTCTCTCAAAAATGACGGATGTTGAAAAATGGAGAGGGAGATGAGAATATAAAGAGGAGGAAAGGGAAATTGGAGAAGGGATGGAGAAGATGGAGGAGGTGGTGATAGTGGTGGCTTGGAGTGGAAGACAAGTAAAGGAGAAGAGGTAAAAGGGGGATAAAATAAACAGAATAATAAAATAAAATAGTAGGCTACTAAAAATAATTAAAATAGTAATAATAAAATAATAATAATAATAAATCCGAAAATAATAAAATAAATCCGAAAATAAATAAAAAGGGGTGACATGTGGCAGCTCCAGGAGCGGCCACATGTCGCTCTTAGAAAATTCAGAAGTTAAACGGAAAGAAAAATAAAAAAGAAATAACAAAAGGGATTAAATCAAAAGTGGTCAACATGAAAGTTGCTTGTCTCGACGAGATCTACAACTTTCGTGAAGAGCTGAAAATCAAAAGAATTCATCTATAAAAAAAGTATTTTTGGGTGGTACCTTATAGATATAAAATACCACATTTTATCTTTTGTATTTTTTTGTCATTTTTAAAAGAGAGAAAAATCAAAATAAAGTTAGAAAAAATATAAAAAGAATATTTACAACTTAATCTATTTTTTTAGATTTTTAATAATTAAGAAAATAAAAAGATAAAATGCAAGGGCATTTTGGTCAATATGTACAATATACAAAAGGGGCCCAAAACTGAAGTTTTGCATACGAGCTCAATTTTAATGAAATTGGTCTCGTTTTGAAGGTCTCTGAATGTATATTACTTTAAAAGTGAGTAGACCTAATTCCGAGGTTGTATTAGAGAGATATGCGAATTTTAAGGCTCCTAGTTTTAAACTCGGATTGGGGTTTTATTGGTCAATTTTACAAGTTAGTATTTTTTGATATTTTTCTTTAATTATTGTTATTAATATATACACTATAGGGTTGATTTTTTTGGATTTGGAGTTAGTATAAAATATATACAATTAGGGTATTTTTAGCTAATATAGAGGTTAATATTTACAAGTGAAATTGGCTTCTTATTTAATGCAAATATGAATGCTAAAATGCAGATATTATGCATGCATGCATGAATGCTAATTATGCAAGATTAGGGGAAATATGCTGCTATTTACTTGGGAACAAAGATCTATTTTCAACTTTTAGAGTGATGAATAACCGATTCATCACCCACATCTTCTCCGCGAGCGAGAGGCACTGAAGAAGATGGAGATTAACGAGTGGTCGAGACGACAACACAACGGCATCACGACGACAGTAACATTTTATCCAACACAATGTGTACTGTCACAAGTGAGAGAGAGAAAGAGAGAGAGAGGATGTGTGTAGAAAGAGAGAGAGAGAGAGAGAGAGAGTTCCTCAAGGGAATTTGTGTGAGCACAAAAGGCTAGGGCTTCCCCTCCTTTTACACTAATTGGATGCCCATCGATCTCAATCCATGTGCTCATACAAATCCAATGGTTGACATTGATTTGTATTTTCAATCAATGACCATGATTTCATTGTATAAATTTAGAACAAAAAATTAATTAATTTGAAATAAATTAAATCTGTTGTAGATATATTCCCAATACATTTAATTCCAATTCAAATCAATCACATGTGGGAATAAAGGAAAGAGACTAACCTCCTTCCCCTTTTAAAGTAGACAACCATACATGGAGAAGGACTTTGTGGATATCCACTCTTTTAAAGTGAAAGGTGGCACTCCTTTTTCTATTTGGTGAGATCTGAATCTCTCCATAATTTTGACATCTGCAAGAGCATTTGTTGCATAATTATTCAACAAAATAATTCCAAAATATTATGTGATAATTTCAATCATGCCACCGATAAATTTAGAATCATATTCATATATCCAAAATAAAATGAATATTGCATTTACAATTAATTGTTCAATGTGAATCTAATTCACATCATCTATTAATTTGTAAATAAAAATTACAATTATCTCTCTCTTATATATTATCAATCACATTTATAATACCCATGAATAATGTGGATAATGCTATCTATATGTTTTACATCCTAGATAATTAAATCACATTTAATGATCTTGGATGCCCATTTTCATGTGCCCAAATAATACGAATCAAATTCAAATTATTCATAATAATTAAATCATATTAATTATTTATTTTTCTCAATGCTCAGATACATTATAAAATCAGCCTTGAAATCTTTCATGAATAATACATTTTCTCTACAGATAATTCGAGACAAGGACATGGTGATCATTTGTTCCATATATAGTGGCTTGGATACTGAGATCATATCTCAAATCCAAATCAAGTGGACCTCTCAAAGATGTTTGATTAAATAAAAGCCATAATATAATCTTCTCATTGCATCTGAATAATATTCAGATCAATGTCCAACATTTGGACTAAGATTAGATTACTTCTCTATTGAGAGGAGTCACTAAAATCCAAACATGTTTCATCACTCTCTCGAAATGGAAGCGTCATGGTTATACAATCGTTTATGATCACATCACCCTTGAGTATGCATAATAGCCGTACATCCTACAAACTAGAAGTCCTAGAATAAACCCGATGTTTTAGATCTTATTTAGACTATATCCTTCAAGGTTTTTATCATTATGGTTCTCATTCAATCATTGGGAGTTGGTATCGATCATATACTTTCCAAAAGATTATATCATACATAGGTATTGATCATATACTTTCCAAAAGCACATATCAAACCCACAAATTCAGTCAAGCTTTCAAAGCGAGATGACCGTGCATAGAATTTGATACCAATATCTCATAAGTGAGCTCATGTCTTATGGTTCAGTAATAAACCTGTATGATCCCTTTGAGAAATCTTATTACTCATATGCCCTTGTATGCACACTAACTTGCCGGTTTATAGACCTTGATTAAATAATCAACCTATCGGTCTACCCAATGTACATACTCAAGCATATCTCAAGACATTTGTCTCCGGTCAAAGGATGCATGCGTATATCCTAATAATATACAACATAGGTCTAGGTTACCTGATCTCATTACATCAACTCTTTGACCTAACTTAGCTAATACATCCTAATCTCTATTCCTTTGTAGAGGACCTACATCAAGATGTCGGTTAGTTATTAGCCTATAGAGAAGAATTGCCATCTTCCTCTCAAGCTAAAGATTCTCTCCTAACAATCACTTGATGGTTATTGATGAGTTCTCAATATAGCTCTTCAGATATCTTCCAAGCACCAACCTATATGATTCAACATTTGATTCAACACCTGTATTATCATTAAGATGGCCACGGTACATAACCCTAATTGTACTAAGGGACCAATTATGAAATTTAGTTATTAAATTCAAACCAGGGATTGAATTGCAATAACATTTATTGCCAAATGGCTCGCCGTGGGCTCGCATGTCCAACAATATCCCACTAGCCCAATGATCCATTAATAGACTAATATACTAAACCCACACTCATGAGATAATTAAATCCAATTTAGAAAAATAGCTCGGTAAGCTGACTAGTATCTCTGTTCCCGAGAGACAACGCCAAGTCCTTTTATGGTACTTGCATATCTCCTAGTAACAGTGCTCGCATCCAATGCGAATGTTGCATCTTATGTAAACAATACTCAATTTTGTTAAAGCAATTATAGTGTCTTTGACATTACAATTCAATAATTGTTATAACTAGTATGCAATTTCAATTATCCTTATCTGAATACCCTCATTTCTGGAGATCTATATCTCCTTAGACTAAGACCTAGTCTTAAGTCTTATAAGGCATATGTAATAAAGACCGTTTAGATCACTATCTATAAAGTCTTAAGTTCTTGAAGATAAGACTTTGAGATCACTATCTCAAAAGTATTGTCATCTTTGAAGATGCTTTTATTATTGCAAATAAGTGTTTTATATCTATAGTAGGATTAGTAACAATTTACTACTCTCACTGCATGGCAGACATCTGGCTTTTGTACACATCTAGCATACTCCAGGCTTCTCAAAACTGATGCACAAGAGCAAGTGGCTTTATCATTCACTTCATCAACTCCTTGAGGTGCTATCCCATCAGATAGGTCAGTAACATATCTTAGGTAAAGAAGCCTTCCTTAGGGTTTTCAAAGAATCAAACATGTCCATGTTGTTCCACTAATGTGACTGTCCTAATATCCTCTTCTCTCTACTTCTAAACTTCTTTAAAACTTAGATATAAGAGGCATCCATGAGATCATATCTCAAGTTACAGAACAACCAGATTATAAATCACTTACCATCATCCTTATATCGTTCCAAATGATTAGGACTATATCTACATTTAGCATGATGAACACAATGGCACTCGTACTAAGCTTCACATGGTTCATCAATATTCTATCTAAAATCATAGCATTTATAGTTTCATCAAATCTAGTGTTCCAACTATATGAAGCTTATTTGAGCCCATAGATGGAGTTCCTTAAGCTTGCACACCTTTCCTTCCTCTACTATGTAGCCCTCGAACTACTTCTTATGAATGTCCTCAGTGAGGTATTCATATAGGAATGTAGTCTTGACTTCCATAATTTAGATGTCATAGTCAAGTTGTGTAGATATAGTTTGCAATATTCTGATGGGTTTAAGCATTGCAACTGAAGAGCAAGTCCCATCGCAAGCGATGTCTTCCCTTCATGTGTATCTTGTGGATACGACCCGTGCTTTGAAGTTCTCTACCTTCTCATCAGGTTCAGTCATTCTCTTGAATATCCATTTACACCTAATAGGTTTTAGCCTTATAGGTGGATCATCGAGGGTCCATATACAACACTTGTGTATGAAGTCTACTTTAGACATTATTGCTAACACCCATCTTTCCATGTCAAGATCTTTGAATTTTCATCATATGAAATCAAATCATTGTCATACTTAACTGACATATGGAATCCATATGCTTTATGTGGTATTACCACCCTCAAACTAATTTGAAGAGGTATGAGTGTTTCATCTTTAATTGTCCTTTTAGTTTCCGATCTCAAGAGCCTCATTATCTTCTCAAGATTCAATAAGTTGCTTTGCTTCATTTTCATCTTAATTTTCAAGAAAGTTATCTTTTAAGAATCATATCCATAGAGATGAAATCTTTTAAGAATCTCAAGGTTATAAAGTAGGTATCATATACTATCATTTATATCCCTAATGAAGTAGCACTCTATGGTGCTAGATTCCAGCATTCTTGTATACATGACATGGTTATGGACCAAGCAACCCTAAATCCTCAAGTGTCCAGCACTAGGCTAGGTTCCAAACCATAGCTTATGAGGGTTTTCCAGTTTCGATTTGCATGGAATCTTATTATCGATATATATTGTAGTCGCTGCTGCATATATACCTGGAAACTAAGAGCTAATTATGCTAATATTCATCATTGATAAAATCATGTCACACACACGATCCAATTGCATCTCCCTACAACTCTGTTGAGTTAAGGAGTATTAGGAGAAGTGAGATGGAAATGATATTCCTTTCTCCATAAGGTATTCATTGAATTCATGTAGTAGGTACTTATTACCTTTGTTAGATCAAATTCATTTCATGTTCCTTCAAACTTTAGTTCTATATCAAAATTGTGAAATCTTTGAACATTTTAAAGGTTTCTAAGGTGAAGGGAAGAAATCTCATGTCACAAATAATCATCAATTGATATCGCATATCATTAATGTTTATTATGATATAGATGATCCACATGCATCAATATGTATGAGATCTTGAATACATATGCGTCTTACACCATTCCCAGAGAAGGGTGAATTTGACATTTTACTTTTGAATACAATATTCACAAGTATGTAAGATTTGAAATTTCAGACAATCTAAAGTTTCTTCTCTTACTAGTCTATTGATATCATCAATAGACATTTGTCCAAGGCTTGATGCCAGATCATTATCAGATGATCTTCCTCCTCCTGTTGGACATGCGAGTCCACGACGAGCCATTATGCAATAAATGTTATTGCAAATATCATTCCCTGATCTGAAATGAAGAAAAATTAATTTGAAGAATAGGTCCCTTAGTACAATTAGGGTTATGTACCATGGTCATCTTGATGATCATACAACTGTGATTCATTTGTTGAATCATAGAGGCTGGTGGTTGGATGAATATCTAAAGATTTAGATTGAGGACTCATCAAGCACCTTCAAATGATTACTAAGAGATGATCTCCACATGAGTAGGAGATAACAACCCTTTCTCTTTTGGATGATATCTAACCGACCTCTTGATGCAGGTCCCCTGCATAGGAATAGAGATTCAGAGGTGTTATATAAGTTAGGTCAAAGAGTTGACTTAACGAGATCGAGATAACCAAAGACCTTTGTCGTATTCTGTCATGATATAAGCATGCATCCTCTGACCAAAGACAGATGTGTTACTATATGTCCAAGTATGTACATTTGGCAGACCGATAGGCTGATAGCCTAATCAAGGTTTATACACTGACGTGTTGGTGTGCATACAAGGGCATATGAGTAATACTATCTCTCAAAGGGATCATACATGTTCATTTACTGAACTGGAAGACATGAGCTCACTCATGAGATATTGGGAATAAAATTCCATGCAAGGTCGTCTCACTTTGGAAGCTTGACTGAATTTGTAGGTGTGATATATACTTCTGGAAAGTACATGATCAATAACTAGGTATGATATATGCTTTTCGAAAGCATATGATTGATGAATTTGCGATTCATCATACAAAAAGATGAAAATAGAGCTTTGTTCCCGATTAATTAGTTGCATGTCATCATTTTTTCTGCATTTTTACCATTCATGCACTTAAAATTAATATATGCATTTTAGCACCCATAATTGCATTCATAGTCATCTTCGCATCTCCACCTAACTTCATGCATTTTTAACAAATTCATGGTAACTCCTATTGACCTCAAACCACCTCCCTTATGTACATATTACTAACAAGATTAAAGGAAAATACAAAAAATTACCAACTCCAATAATTGGCCCGTGAGACAAAACTCCAATTTCAGAATAGGTAGACTAAAATGCACATATCTTCCTCATACAATGTCTAATTTAGATCTATATACTTTTAAAGTATTACATATTCAAACACCTTCAAAATAAGACTAATTTCATAAAATTCAGAGCTCATATGTGATAGTTGTGCTTTGGGCCTCTTTTGCGCATTTTGTGTTTTAGTAGTTTTTTACCTGATATTTTATGTACATAATTAACCCTTTTTATTTTATTTTTTTCATTTATATTCTTTGATGGAAGTTTTATTAAAATGCACCAAATTCAAAATGAGAATGAAATCAAAGAAACCGATCAAGTATTAGTGCCTCTTGTGAGTCTGTACAAATATCTTTCTTTTTCAACTATATTTTATTTCCTTATTTTCTTATTTAATAAAAATCCAAAAAATTAGATTAATACGTAAATATTTATTTTTGATTTTATCATAATTTTTTCTCGATTTTTCTCTAGATTAAAAATCATAAAAAATTACAAAACCCAAAAAATCAAGGTATATAATGTACATAGAGTACCTCTAAAATATCATTTTGCACAGATGACCTCTTTTGCTATTGGTCCCTTCATGAAAGTTATAGATCTCATCAAGACGAGCAATTTTTGTGTCGAGCACTTTTCGATTCAAGTCATTTGCTATTTCTTTTCTATTATCTTTCGATTTTATTCTTGAATTTTTTGGAGTTGACATGTGGTCGCTCATGGAGTCGCCACGTGTCAGCAAGTTTTTGCATCATTTTTCCTCACTTATAAAAAAATAATTAAACCCATCGCACGTGCTGCACACGTGCCTCCTGCACACGTGCCTAGCACGTGCCACCAACCTTCATCTCCCCAAACGGCCCGCACAACCCCCACCTTCATCTTCTCTAGTGAACTTCAGCACAACCTGCTCCTCCTCTCGCGCAAGCCCCTCCACCCTCCTCTAGCGCAACCCTCGTGATCCTATCCCTATATCCCAACCACCCTCTGCAACCTCCGACGCATCTCCAATTTAATCCTCACTGCTGGCCACGAACAAAACATCCACCATATCTATATCTAGGAGTATCTTGAGGAGGAGGTGGTGACCACCCTCTCTCTATCGCGGCGAAGTCCTTCCTCCGATGAGATCAACTGACCCTTATTGCGTACGTCACGCGACTCGAAGCGAGAACAGGAAGCGTCGCCTCTAGCCCTTCTACCTCCAAGCAATCACCCCTATCCCTTTTCTTCCCTTTTATTACTTCCTCTATTTTCAACAAAATCCTCTATTTTCAGGATCGCCTGCAGCTCCGTCCCTTCAACTCAACCGAGCAACGCCTTGCCTGCCCTCTGCATTGACACGCTCCAGGTTCTGCTTCATCACCGCCTCTACCCTCGATCGGGTCCGCTAACCACGACCGTGATCCTCTTCAGTACCACTGCTCACCTGTGATGCATACACATGCTGTAACAACAACCCTGTGCCTGTGCCACCAGACACGGCTGCCCCTTTCACTTATCACCGCCATCACTCTAGCATCATCGCCTCGGGACAGCCACTTCCTGCACCACCTACGGTTGCTTCTGTCCCTCGCTCCTCCTTGCGTCCATCCACCCACCAGAGACACCTCCTCCCTCGATTCTCCATTCTCCATTGACACAACAAAGGCCAGCTTCCGTCCGGGCAGCCACCATGCGAGTGCTACCTCTGGTCCACGCTAGCCACCCCTCACACCGCCCACCTTGATTCTATCATCCCTTGGATGAAGAAAAGGGGAGAAACTCCCTCATGTGAAGCGCAGAACTCATTTGGAAAAATTGCAAGTGCGTCCCTGGATCTTCTCATATCTACGCCAACATCCCTTCCCAGCTAGCACACGTAAGGCAAGTGATACATGGAAATATTTACAGGGAAGCACATGAAGATCCGCATATTATAGTGATAACCCCATGCTCAAGGGTCACATGCATAACATTAGATCGCTTGACATTTTTACTGAAGACCCCCATAGAAGCGCCTATTCGCCACCAAGCCTAGCCCTTCAAGGGTCACGTGAGGCGCACGTGACCCTGGGAAAATTGCATAAATGCCCTTAGATGGATAGGTAATTACATACAAGTCCATTCTGCATATTTATTTTATTTTCAAATTTATTTTCTTTAATGCATTGAGAACCATGTGTTTGCATATTTATCTGAACAATCATTCATCATCATTTTATTTTTTAAAAGTTGCACATTGTTCTACAGCTAATTCTTCGCATTGTGGCATGTGCATGATATTTTTGAGCTCTATGGTTAATTATCAATAATTAGCCTTGTGGAAAATTACAAATTTTACCCAATCTGCCATTCGAAAATCATAGATAATTAACCATTGCTCCAGAAATAACAAAAAATTCAGTAATTGTAGTATTAATTGTAATTAACATCTGCCCAAAAAGAATTGTATTAGCCTGCATGTTTCTTTCTATAAAAATAATTTTGTGTATTTTACTAATTAATTTTTAATAGGTATTAAGTTCAACAATTTTAGGTTTTAGGATTTTTCTAAAATATATCACCTCTTGATGAATCTTGGATAAATTTATTTCTTAAAAATAAGTAGATTTAATATTTATTGTAATTAAATATTGGAAAATGATACTACTTGCATTCATTTAATCATTGAATTTTCATACTGCATCCAAAAATTCAAAAAAATATAATAGTCTAATTTTATCATATTTAACATTGTGGCCAATTTTGAGGATTTTTAGAATTCATTTGATTGAAAAATGTAATTTACCCTTGAACATTGCCAAAATTTCATTTGCCTCATTTATTGTATTTAGAAATATAAAATACCCCTTTGAAAACCTAACCTCAAGATCGACTAAAAACCAACCTAAGGAGACCGTTGCTTCCCTGAGTTCGACCTTGGACTTCCCAGGTAAAAAAAGTTGATTGCTCGCTTTATTTGACAAAATCATTAAAGAAGTGGTTTTTGATTACCCCTTAATTGCCCAACTACAACAAATTTAAATGTTAATTCGACACTATTAAAAGGTAATTCTCAGGTTCTTCAAATAGCACCAATGCCGAGGAGGCATGTCTTTGGCTGTTGTTAGAAAATCAAGTCTCTAGGTTTTCCATCCCAGGTAGTCTAATCCTCAGTTTTTCTTGTATTTATTTCTCCATTTTCTCAGCAATTTTTTCCTTTTCTTTTATTTTGTATATTTTTCTGTGGCTCCTCTCTAATAATTGATCTTTTACTTTTCATGTGAGGTACCCTGTGAACTTGGAGCGGCTCTCTTGGAAACCGACGCAACTCGAAGTGACCGGACACGAAGAATTTAATTTTTGAGAGGAAGTGTTTTTATCTAATTTATAATTAATTGCTCATTTGCAGTAGTTACCAATCAGGTTCTCGTGTGTGTAAAAAACACTAGACTCTTTGTGGAACCAAAAATCTTGTTAAATTGTAGTTCTAATTTTAATTCAATGATTTAATTAATTAGCACTTTTTGTTAACAAACATCACCATAAAATTTTGTTTTCTATGTCTAAAGAAAGAGCTCCAAGTCCATTCATCCATAACTTAACTTAATCTCACAATATAACTCAAAAACCACAAATTAGTTCAACAAATATTTCACTAATTAATTCAAATCTTACCAAGAAAACAAGAATATGCATCACCTAACTACTATGAAAAAATTCCCTAACAAATTACACAATTTCACACAAGAAATCGGAGTAGATATGGAATTCTAGATTTTACCTCAAAGGAAAGAAGCCAAGCACCTTTGAAGAAGACCTTGTAGTAGATAAGTTCGGTGAAATGAGCGAAATGCACTGATATCAGTCGATATGGGAATGATTTAAGTGCTTTTACATAGTGGAAGATTCCTCATGTCGGTGATATAGTGCCGACACCCGATACATCACCGACATATCCCACAAATATTGCAGAATCCCTTGTAAATAAATATGCACCCTGATATCGATACCCCTGCCTCTCGATATCGATATATCGACGATATATCATGAAATGACCTTCTTGTAGTAGTTGTTAAGACAACCAAGACATGCCTGAGTAGAGTCATAGTAATTTGTAAAGGAAGAAAGTCAAGGGTAAAGTTGTAGTCAAGGATAGAGACACCCTGACGAAGTAGTTGATGCTCGGTGTAGGCGAGTAGTAGCTCGAGTGTTGTCAGTCATGGATGAATAGTAGAAGTCAGGTAGCTAAATCTCAAGAAGTAGAATATGTGCCATATCTAACTTCCTCTTTTTCTCATACTTGATAGAATAAGATCATGGATTATCACATTGGGAGAAACCAAAATAAACATGCATTTTTTATGTGCTTAAAGTTACTAGAATTTTTTTTCGTAGGACTAGGATCACACTGCACTTAATTATACGCACTAGATCAATTTTCATTTAGTCAAATTAAATAGTTCTATTACTTGCTAATAGAAAATCCTGTTCTAGGTGTTATTTCCCGTGCATGCATTAGATTCATTTTTCTAGGGAAATTTTAATTCTTTTTAGCATGTTGCATGAAGATTGCGAGGAAGCACTGCAAGTATCTCTGACACAGCATTCATCATCGTGTTTCCCGCTGCATGGCTTTTTCGATTTTCCCCAGTTTTCATTGACATAGGAATAAAGAAAATTGGAATCCCTGTGTAGATGTGCATTGATTCCCACTCACATTCAAAGTGATAACCAAACTAAAACAAGGGAACTGCTAATATTATTGATTAATTAAAACCGGATAAAATTGAATATCATTGTTTCTGGGAGAGCAACCCCATCATTGTTTGATTTTATTGCAAGTGAGAGAGGGACATACACTAGGATAGAGACAAGCCAGGATTTTAAGATTGACTACTGGTTCAACACAAACGATTAGCCACTTCTCAGTGAGGATCTATGAGTAGGTGGTAAACGGTCCGGATTTTCTAGCATACTGGGAGATTTAGAGGACACTGTGTAAGACTCTGTCCTCAAATAACGTGTAAGCATATTCATATGGTCCATATTTACTCCCGTACTGAATGAAAGTGGGTGCAACTAGTCGTAAGAATCAGGCCAATCTTTAGGAAAATACATGCACCTAATAGCTTGTTAACTCTTTCATAATTTTGCAATTATCACTTACTAAAATAGACAAGATAATTTGGCTGAACCTTTGCACCCTTCACTGAGTTGAGTTGGTGAATTTTGGGTTTGCATTTGTGTATTGAATTGTATGACGGTGCACTTGGATCGTGGTTTCATAAATCTTTTTTCCATTCCATTTGAAGATGTCAGAATTTTGGCATTCATACCCAGACTCCATAGGTCGTGCTCACGTGACAAATTCCCAATCTTATTTTCCACTTTCTTTTTAGAGGAACCCTCTCTTTGAGGTAGTTTCTCCGCAACCATCATTCTTTTCACCCACCCACCCACCCTTGGTTGAAACCTTGATATACAGACCGCTCACATAACTAAAAATGTTATATGAAGAAACAATGGAGCGAGTGGATTTGAGGATGAATATAGGCTGATGAATCCATGATTGATTAACATTCTTTCTGCATTTTATCTTAAAACCGATAACAAATACATGTAAATTATCATTAATTTTCATCTTTTCATAAAATCTTACAAATGAATAAAAATGCAATTTTATGCACCAAAACATGTAAATAAATAAAATAATAAAAAAATAAAGAAAAGAAAAGAAGGCAAATTGTAAATATGTATATATGTATAGGGGCCCTTTCAAATAGGACGCAGTCCTTCCTGAGTTCAGGAAGGCCGGCCTTTTTTAGTATAAATCACGAACACTTTAGTAGAATACGTATAAAGTTTGTATTATAGGTGCACGTTATAAATACAAAACCGCATACAAAACTGCGCATTATAATACAAACATTAAAACTTCACATTATAATACAAAACTGTATATGTATTCTACTAAAGTCATCCTGTTTTATACAAAAAAGAGGCTGGCCTTCCTTAGGGATGGAAGGACCAAGTCCTATTTGAAAGAAATCCTATATGTATAATATGACTTATAAAATAAATATTGCTAAATGATTTATTTTTAACCTAAACCTCTGAGACCAAGTCAGCATGGATTGTTCGACAAACAAATAAGTTGGGGTAGATAAGGAAGAAAATAATAACAAATAATTAATTTTTCACTCTACATACTCCATTATTTATCCAATAATTATCAAATCTTCAATGATTTTTAATTAATTCATATGAACATATTTTTTTACGAAACTCTTTTCCTCATTATTTCTAAAAATATATAGAAAAAAATATAAAAATATTATCTTGTATATATGCCCAGAAATCCAACTTGTAAATTGTCAAAATCTCAACTTCCGAACATCATAACTTTCTCGTACGAACTCCAATTTCACTCTACTCACCTTTAAAGTTCATAAAATAATATTCTCTAATAAATGAGATGATTTTACTAAAATCAGAGTCTGTTTGCAAAAAGTCGGCTTTGGGACGTAACCACAACTAGGTTTCTAGGCTATTTATTTTATCTAGAACACATTATTTAATGAATTTAATGTTTTTATACTTTTAACTATTTTCTTGATATTTTATTTTAATCGTGATTTATTTCAGAATTTTTAGAGTTTATTTATAATTTTAAATAAATAAAAAAACCTTAATTTATAGATGAAATTGAACTACATTATTTATATCCATATTTATTAAAATATTAAAATTATATTATTAAAATTTACAAATATTTTTATTTATTCTTTTTATTATTTTAATAATTAATAAAATATAAAATTGGTATACTATTTACTAATATATTGAATTAAAAATCAATTACCTATTTATTAAGTATAAAAACTATTTATTTATTAATATAATATATATTTTATAATTTATTTATTATTTTTAAAAACTAATTATACCATAATTTGGATAAATTAATTATCTATATTTTCATTTTTATACTTATTTAAAATTATGTCATTTACTATTTATTTCCTATTTATTAAGGTAATTAGTCCGTCTGGCCAACCTGGTGCTGACACGTGTCAGCACTTAGTGTCTTCTTCTTCAAGAAGATGTTGCAACTTCTGTTCTACCAGCCCATCTTCACTTATTTATTCCCACCCTTTCCTAAGCTCTCCATCCAATCTAAAACTTCCATTCTCCTCTCCTAACAACCCTAATCCACGCCCATCGTTGATCTATACCTAATTCCCTTTCGACCGACCTATAAAAATCTATGAACATCGCCCATTAACAACTAACTCTCCAAACTTCTTCAAGTTCCAGAAACGACTTGGACGAATCCTCCAATTCTCCACCTTGCCTCTACCACCTTCGACGGTGATAGAGCCTGGTGACCCCTCCACAGGGAAGAAGGAGCTTCGCAGGAGACGTTCCAAGGCTTCCGACCACCTTGCATCACGCAACCGTGTGCGTAGAGCTCCGACCACCGACCGTAGAGTGAAGACAATAAAGGTTCACACAACCTCATATTCCCAAGTAATTCCTCCACCTTTTACCCTTCGATTTTTCTCGATTCTCATGCCCAATTAGCATTGTTAATCACATAACTAGATTAGCTAAACATCCTTCTATTGAATCTCATAGAAAGTCCATTTCAATTTAAATCTGATTTCTTTCCATCAAATCAACTCATATTTTTGCTTGAAATAAGATTTTCTGGAACCATATTTTGAATTGCGAGCTTGTCACATCTCTAGGTCGATTCAGTTGGAATCGAGCATGAACCATTTCTTGGAGGTGCATCACAACCTCTGGAACACCATCACTAGATAAAAGGAGCTATCTTATTCGTGAAGTTCGATCAATCGAGCATGAGTAGAATCCAGCTACTACAACATTTCCTGTAATATAGATTACTTCATATTATCGCCATCGCTGACCTTCTCACAGCAAGGGAGCTTGAAGGGGGACAAGCCCCCTTCTGGCCTTGCCTCCGATCACTTCTTATGCTTGTGAGCGGACACCGATCATTGGAGAATCCCATCGTCGGTGCCGTTAGTTCTAGGGTTGGGGAAGAATGCCTAAGAATACAAGAGCTACAGAATTGCAACACGTGGCTGGATCCTACGACCAAGATCGCACGAGAGCTTCTAATATGAGCCATCAAGAGCCAACCAGTATGAAATTTGCATCATAAGTCCAGTGCTCTTCCAGAAATTCAAGGCCGCTCTAGAATATTTCCAGAATTTGCATTTAGGTCCCTACACAAGGACCTAAACATAAACAATTTATTTTTCTTTCATTTTAATCCCTGTATAAGGAACAGTTTGCAGTCTTTTTCTTTTATTACAGTTATACCCTTGTGTTGTAAGCTACATTTGGACATCTTTTTGACACTTTTTTTCATCGATTTTTCTAGGGTAGTTACACATGTACCCTAGCGAGGTTTCTCATTATTTTTCGTAATTTTTTGTCGAGTATTTTTTTCTTGTTTTGGTTTTTCTAATGTTGTATCCATTTTGATTTCCTTTCTTGCCTTTTCAAGAAGAAATAAAAATTATTAAATATATTTTCTTCTCAAAAGCTTTAATATAGATATGCTGCCTCCCCATGTTCGACCCAGGGAAACTTATCTGGATAAATAATTAGCTTTAAGATAAAATATGAGAGAAAATTCATTTCCTTCATTCTTTTTATCTCTCTCTCTCCCCTATTTTATCTGATTTTTTGTTTGATCATGTAGGGTTTGGATCTCGGAGCAATTTTTCTACACAGACATCTTAATTATCGCTTGCCAAAACCCTACTTATCATAGGCGTAACCGACTTTGGTTGAGGAACACGATTCTCGATTATGTATGATAATTCATTGTTTGAACCATCATCTACTCGAGATGATTCTCAACCCGAGTATGATCACTTTTCCTTTGACCATACAGATGACACCAAAAGTCAAGGAAATATGACTCATGACCAAACCCTATTCACAGATATTGATAACATCTCGGTTCAAGAGAAAATACCAATGTTACAGCATACCGAGTATAGTCACTCATCCGAGTCATGAGATGATAGTGGATGACATAGCTCGGACTAATAAGAGAATCGAGGTTTTGACAGAACAATTTGATAATGTTATCCAAATAGTAAAAGTCATGATAATCAACCTAGAGGAATCAAGAAAATCACAGAGGGAAACTAAAACACATCATGTGCCTAAGTTCTAGATGCAAACACCATAGACCACTGACCCTCCTACAGACTCTACTGAAAATTCCAAAAAAATTAAGAAACTAGAAAATTCAAATAATTCAGACAACATCAACATGGAAGCATTTTGCAAAAATATGATCTTAGAGATTCCATTAATCAAGGTCATAGAATATGTACCCGATCCTAGAGATTTGTGAAAAGTCGATTATCACCTAAGAAGACGGGAAGAAACAATCTCAAACTGAATATCATTTAACTACTATGGCCAGTTCAATGGTGCTGACCCAAACAAGTAAGGTCCAGAAAGTCAAGTGGTTGACAAAAGTGACTAGTGAATTGAATTAAGTTTAATAATGTTTAGATGGACGATGATTCTACACTGAATATCCTCCCAAAGTCCATGTTAACCAACTCGAACTCGGACCACTCAGAAAGACCTGAGTGATCGTTCAATTTCTTGACCAATCCAAATAGATGGAGAGGAATGTTTTCTGTTGTCATTACTTTCAAAGGTGTTGCACATAGAGTGGACTTTATTGTCCTGGACATTGAACACCGAGGAGATGTATACGAGTCTCCCATTATTTCGGAAAATCTATTTCTAGCCTCCTATAGAGTGACTATTAACTGCAAGACTCAAGACATTATATTCCCAAACCCAAACCCAATCGATCTAATTCTCGAGGACATACCAAACATTGAGACAAGCGAACAAGAAACTGACAGCCGTGACATAGAAGAATCCTCTTATGCCCAGACCTCTCCACTTATCATAGACACAAATGAAGGAGAGACATCTTATGAAACGACTGACAAGGCTACAAAGGTGAATAAAATAAATCGAGATACATCTGATTCACCACACTTGGACAAGGTTATTTCAGATCTCCTTGATTCCACATACGCAAAGCTAACAGAGAGAAATCACTCAGAACGTGCTGACTTTGCAAGAATGTTAATTTATATGGAGACTCATCTGATAAGGAACCTATGGTCATCACCTCACAAAGAATACCTCCTGAACCGACGAAGAATATAACCTGCAACATTTTCAAAAAGGAATCTTATGAATATTCCTCATCAGGTTCTGAGGATGTGAGTAGTATGAAAGAGATCAGTTCAGAGAATCTGGAGCCTGATCGGAACAAGCAGTTATACGTCGACCCACATTGGACTTTCTCTATCCCTCTCTATTGTTCTTCTAAGGCCAACTCCCCTGGTACAATTTTCAATACACTGGAACAATTTGTTATGACCAGACCGATACCTGTTCATCTGAATATTTGGAGGAAGAATAGATTGACATCAAAATTGATTAAACTTTGAGAATGAAACCCAAGAATAAAAATAGTTGGAGTAACGTGACCTTTAATTATTATTCTGATGACAACTCCGATGATGGCTAGGAATCTTCTGATTCATCTTCTTCCTATCAGTATTCCCTTCTACCACATGACTTAAAAAAGATCGACCGTAAATTGCCTTGATCATTGGCCAACCTTTTTCCTCCGCCCCATCATTTCACTAGTATATCTTCTTCCTAGACTTAGGCCATGGCCTAAGTATAGGGGGGACCGATGCCATATGTATTTAGTCATCATTCTTTCCCCCACTTGATCTGTATATTCTCTAGATCTCATCAATTCTCAAACTCACTCATGTCCTATACTTAGGCTGACCAGAGCCTAAGTATGGGGGGACTGATGCCACCCTATATATACTTATCTATTTCTCCTCTTGACCTCGATCGCTCCACTTTTTGATCTTCTTCTATACTTAGGCTGACCAGAGCCTAAGTATAGGGGGGCAGTTCACTTATATAATCCTTTTTATTTTATTTTTCTTCACTCTCCTATGCTTAGCACGAGCTATGTGTTTTCGTCACTTCTTGTGCGCTGACGACATAGCACACACTAAGTATAAGGGGGCGTATATATATTACATATATACTTTACCCATAGCTCGTACTTTCACGTATTCTCGTATATAATTACTGGATGGGAAAAAATAAAAAAAAATAACAAAAAAAGAAAATAAAAAAGTGGCATTCACCAAAAAAATGAACACAAAAAATCTCTTTACTGTTGCATATCATCCTTGCATTCATACAAAAAAATGAAAAAAAATAAAAAAATGTTGCACCTCATTTGCACCTCATATGCATCTGCATTTCATTTGCATATCTAGCATTTGAAAAGTGAAAAGTTATTGAGTTTTGAACTCAACTATGAATTAAAGTAGAGAGTGGTCTTGACTTGACCTTAATCTACCTAATTTCCAGAGGAACTTCACCGAGAAAGAGGATTTTGGAAGCTTCAGGTCTTTTGACTCAATTTTTTCGAGTTCCGCATGACAATGTGCAGCCTTTGACTATTAGTGTCTAACCTGGTCGCCTAATTCTAGATATAGCTTTTGAGTAGGGAATTAATCTGTTCTCTCGCACTATGTACTTAGCTCAACTCAGTCGGGGTGTTGGACGACCATGTGGGTCTCTTTTCTAGTAGTGTGGACATCTAAAGAGTAGAGTATGGGTTGAAATAAAGCTTCAAATAAGGGATGGATGGTTGTGCACAATTTTTCTATGACCCCAAGACTTGTACAGAAAAAAACGATTCCATATCCGTGGGGCACAAAAGATCCATGCAAATTTACCAAAAATCCATACCAAAAAGAAGCCAAACTATCAAATAAATACTTGACCAAAAAGGTCTAAGCTTCAAGAAAACCGGGAGATCTTGGCGGAGACATGGCTAAACTGGCTGGCTTCACAAGGAGAGGTGACTACACTAGTCACCCTCCAGTTCTTTTACCCTTCTTCTCATTTCTCCCCTTTCGTTTGTGAACATAACACGCTATACCTTAGAAGGAAATACATGACTCCCCGAGGATGATTTATTGGAGGGGGTTTACATGGTAGTCCTGCATTCTTGATGGGAAGAGCTAAAACCTTTCACACAAATGAGACAATTGTTCAATGTTCATGGGATATGCTTTAGGAGAAGGATTGATCTAAGATGAATTCTGAGCCGAATCTATTTCAATGATATGTAGAACTCGAGGGATGTTGATTTTAAAACCTTAAGTCTCACAGAAGTTCCACCACACTATTAATCCAAAGGTTGGGTCTAGCTCCATTTTCACCTTTTGTTCATGACCTTGGTATGGAACCCAAAACCATTTCACTTTTGCATTTCATTTACTCGGGGACGAGTAACATTTAAGCATAGGGGGCTGATGAATATGTGATTCATTATACTAAAAGATAAAAATAGAGCTTCACTCTCGAGTAATTAGTTGTAATTCATCATTTATTCTACATTTTTACCATCCATGCACTTAAATATAATATATGCATTTTAGCATGCATAATTGCATTTATAATCATCTTCACATTTCCACCAAACTTCATGCATTTTTAACTAATCAATGCTAACACCTTTTGACCTCAAACCACCTCCATTGTGTACATATTCTTACAAGATTAAGGAAAAATACAAAAATAATACTTACTCCAATAATTGTCTTGTGAGACAAAACTCTGATTTCAGAATAGGCAGACTAAAACACATATATCTTCATCATCTGATTTAGATCTACTCACTTTTGAAGTAATACATTTTCAAAGACCTTAAAAATAAGACAAATTTTATAAAAATCGGAGCTCATATGTGAAAGTTAAGTTTTGGGTCTCTTTTGTGCATTTTGTGTTTTAACAGTTTTTAACCTGATATTTTATGTACATAATTAACCCTTTTAATTTATTTCTTTTTCATTTATATTCTTTTATGAAAGTTATATTAAAATTTGCAAAAATCCAAATTCAAAATGAGACTAAATCAAAGAAACTGACCAAGTCTAAGTGCCTCTTGTGAGTCTATCCAAATATCTCACGTTTTCAACTCTATTTTATTTCCCTATTTTCTCATTTAATAAAAATCCAAAAAATTAGATTAATGTGTAAATATTTATTTTTGATTTTATCATATTTTTTCTCGATTTTTCTCTTAATTAAAAATCACAAAAAATACAAAACAAAGAAATTTAAGGTGTTCTATGTACATAAAGAACCCCAAAAATATCATTGTGCATAGGTGACCTCTTTTCCTCTTGGTCCCTTCATGAAAGTTGTAGATCTCATCAAGACTAGCAATTTTCCCGTTGAGTACTTTTGATATGAGGTTGTTTTCTGTTTCTTTTTTATTTATATTTAGATTTTATTCTTGAATTTTCTGGAGTTGACATGTGGCAGCTCCTGGAGAGCCGCCACGTGTCAGATAGTTTTGGCATTATTTTTCCTTTTATCTTCTAAAAAGATAAAATAATTAAATCCCTCGCACGTGTTGCGCACGTGCCCAGCACATGCCACCAACCTTCATCTCCCCCAATGGCCCGCACTACCCCCGCCTTCATCTTCTCCAGTCAACTTCAGCACAGCCTGCTCCTCTCCGCCCTCAACTGGGTCCGCCAGCCGTGACCATGATCCTCTTCAGTGCCACTGTTCACCCACGACATATCCGCACGCTGCAGCATCTACCCCGCGCTTGTGCCGCCATACGCAACCGCCCCTTTCACGCATCGCAACCATCACTCCAGCATCATTGCCTTAGGCCAGCCACTGCCTGCAGCACCTGCGGTTGCCCCTGCCCCTCGCTCCTCGCCGTGGCCATCCGCCCACAAGAGACACCTCCGCCCTCAATTCACCGTTCTTCACCGATACAACAAAGGTCACTTTGATTCCATCAATATTGGGAAGAAGAAAAGGGGAGAAACTCCCTCATGTGAAATGCATAACTCCTTTGGAAAAATTACAAGTGTGTCCCTAGATCTTCTCGCATCTACACTAACACCCCTTCCCAACTAGCACGTGCAAGGCAAGTGAGACATGGAAATATTTACGGGGAAGCACCCGAAGATCGGCATATTACTGAAGACCCCCCCCCCCCAGAAGCACCCATTCGCCACCAAGCCCAACCATTTGAGGGTTACGTGAGGCGTACATGACCCTTGGGAAAATTGCATAAATGCCCCAGAGGGATAGGTAGTTACATATAATTCCATTCATTTTATTTGTTTTATTATCAAATTTATTTTCTGTATTACAATGAGAATCCTGTATTTGCATATTTATTTGAACAATCACTCATCATCATTTTATTTTTTAAAAGTTGCACTTTGTTTTACAACTAATTCTCTACATTGTTACATGTGTGTGATATTTTTAAGCTCTATGGTTATTTATTAATAATTGTTCCTGTGGAAATTTGCATATTTTCCCAATCTGTGATTTAAAATACATAGATAATTAACCATTACTCCAGAAATTGCCAAAAAAAATTCTTTGATCGTAGAATTCATTGTAGTTAACATCATGCCCAACAAGAATTGCATTTGCATGGATATTTCTCTCTATAAAAGTCATTTTGTGTATTTCACTGATTAATTTTTAATAGGTATTAAATTCAACATTTTTAGGGTTTAGGATTTTTCCTAAAATATATTACCTAGTGATATATCTTGGATAATTTTATTTCCCTAAAATAATATATTTAATATTTATTATAATTAATTATTGAAAATCACACTACTTGCATTCATTTATCATTGAATATTTATATTGTATCAAAAAATTCCAAAAAATCTATAGTAGTCTAATTTTATAATATTTAACATTCTACCCAAGATTGAGGATTTTTGGAATTCGTTTGATCAGAACTTGCAATTTAGCCCCTGAACTTTGCCAAAATTGCATTTGCCTCATTTATTGCATTTAAAAATATAAAAAATACCCCATTGAAAACCTAACCTCGAGATCGACTAAAAACAAACCTAAGGAGATAGTTGCCTATCTGAGTTCGACCTTGGACTTCCCAAGTAAAAAAAGTTGATCGCTCGCTTTAATTGGCAAAATAATTAAAGAATCGATTTTTGTTTAACCCTTAATTTCTCGAATACAATGAATTCAAATGTTAATTTGACACTATTAAAAGCATAACTCCCGGGTTCTTCAATGATCGATACCGATTCCCCATGATCACATGAGAAACTTAATGATAAAACTCTTAAGGGGATAGTCTAGATAGATCTAAAACTTTGGGTTTATTCTTGGTCTTCCAGTATGTTGGATCTACAGGTATTAGGAATACCTGAGGGTAATGTGATCATAAATGATTGTATAATAATGATGCTTCCATTCTTTGGGAGTGATGAAACAGGTCTGGATTTTAGTGACTCGTCTCACTAGAGAAGTAAAATAATCTTGGTCGAAATGTTTGACATTGATCAAAATGTGATTCATATACAATGAGAAGATTAGATTTACGATTTTGATTTAATGAAACATGGAGGTCCCATGATCTGGATTTGAGATGTGATCTCAATATCCAAGTCACTATATGTGGAACGTACAATCGCCATGTCCTTATCTTCAAGTATATGCGGAGAAAGCCCATTGTTCTTGAAAGAGTTCAAGAAAAATTTCATTGTTTATAATGTATCTGAGTATTGAGAAATGGATAATTAATTGCGATTTAATTATCATAAATAATATGAATTTGATTAATATTATTTGGACATATAAGGAGAGTAATCTAAGATAATTAAATGTGTTATAATTATCAAAGATGAGAATAACGTGAATGTGATTCATGTTATTTGGGCACACGAGAATAAGAGATCCAAGATGATTAAATATGATTTATTTATGTAGGATATGAATAATGTAGATAGCACTATCCATATTATTTGTATATATTATAAAATTTATTTACAATATATTAGAGATAGCTTGTTTTAAATAGTATATTCAAATTAGTTGTTGTTATGAATTGGATTCTCATTGGAAATTAATTGGAAATACAATTTACATTTTATTTTGGGTTATGAACACGATTCACAATTAATTAATGGCATCGTTGCAATATTCATGCAATTCATTTGGAATTATTTTGTGAATTAATTTACAACAAAAAGTGTTGTAAATTTATACGAAGGTTTAAAGGAACCAACACCATCCATTTAATGGATTGTGCACGACCACCCTTTGACTTGGTCATAAGGGTGGACGTCCCCTCCCCCCCTTTCAGGAGGGTATGTGGCTTCCCTCATTATCCTTCTATGTTAATTAATTTACTTCAAACTTAAATTATGTTGATTATTCAATATATTTAATTTAAACTAAATTAATTGTTGGTTTTTTACAATAAAATCATGGTCATTGAATAGAAACATAAATCTATCTCAACAATTGATTTTGTGTTTAACATGGATTGGAATCCATGGACTCCCAAAATACTATAAAAGAAGATGCAACCCTTGCTCTTATTGAATACAACATAATATTTTCTCTCCTTCTCTCTCTACACACCAAGTCTCTCTCTCTCTCTCTCATTGTTGTTGTCCACCATGGAGCCCTAGAGAGAGTCGCCATCGCCTCAGCATCACCATTATGCTACTGGATCGTTTGCTCATGGATATCCCTCTCCTTCGGTGCGCGTAGATCATGAAGAATACATCGGATCCCATGTGATGAGATCAGGAGATTTGTCGCTTGGATTATCAACAAGGATTGCAAGGACCACACGTTTCATCAACGCACTCGGAAGCGTCTCCGCCGTTGGATCGGACTTGAGACCGGAGGTCTCTTCGTTTAGAGACTCGATTGCAACTACGCTTCAAGAGTTAGACCTAATACTTGTTTGTGGTTTATATGAAACGATGCAAGAAATGTTCTTGGATCATGTGGTTTCATCATTTGAAATTTTTAGATCCCGCTGCCCCGAGCAACTAGTACGACAGGTCGCTCCTGATCACATATATGCAATCTCCACGCTTCCATGATGTTCTTATGGATTTTACCATATCCTTAAAGTGCTATTAGAGCTAGGTTGGAGTTTTTGGATGTGATCCATAAATCGAAGATGACACGGGCATTTTTAAGTTTTGTGAAGTTTCATCAGTTTTATTCATGCAACCCTATTTAATGTATTTTGTCCTTTTTAAATTCCTTAAAACGTGAGTTTATCACTTGGCTAATGTTCCCTATTAAATAAGGAAATCGTGAGACTTGAGTTTGTATGATTTGGAATCTGATTGTTCAAGTTATGATCATTTTAGTGAACATGTATCCATTGTTTCAGGGATTGCGAATCATCACATAATTAGAGATTTAATTATGGTTTAAAATGCCTAGAATTGCTTGAATATCATTATTTCTATTATGAATCAAATTAGCAAACTTCGAAAACTTATTTTGCGTAATTCAGATTTAAATTGATTGAGATATGCTAATTTTAGTAAGTATGGGTCACTGTTGGAAATTACATACTTATCATGAACCTTGCGATTATCAGTCAATTAAATTAATGAAAATTAATGGTTAATTTCCTAAAGTAATTATTGATGAATATTCTGGAATATTTAATGATGACGATTACTTCCTTGATTGACATTGCCTTAATCAAAATTGATTAGATATGATATAGGTCACACTTGGTTACATCAATTCTAACAAACATAATGCTTGAATAGGACTAGGGATTTGTTTAGCAGATCTACTTGTAATATTAATCAAAATGATTTTGATAAATATTATAAGGTATAACTTCGGTTGAAAGTCCGATTATCATCTCAAATACGAAATGATCAAATCATATTATTTTGACTTGAGGCAGATAAGGTGTCTAGTCAGGAAGTGTTGGGGTAGCAGGTTGCTCCTTGAGCGGTCTGTCCCACTCCCATCGGTACTGGGCATGAGAGCGGGTAAGGAAAGGATAATGCTTGAAGCGATCATGATGTATTTTATAATTATTAAAATATGAGTAATATGTATTTTAATATTATACCATCCTTCAAGTAATAATTAAAATGATTTGTTGGTTGATAAATTGGATTGATAATTGATTTAATATGATTGAATTAATTATATCCAATGTAAGCACTCTATTATGAATAGAATTGTTATTTCCTTTGGAAGAATTAATTATGTGAATATGATTCATAATAATTAATTAAAATTTGAACATGATACGGAGGATCACATAAGTGACATCCATGGTCTCCCGTCAAGGCAAAGGATTCCGTCGCTAGGGATTGTATGTAGGATATGCCTTTCCGAAGTGACAGCTTCCGCACACAAGTGCATCTGGATCGGGCTCTTTGCTTCTCGAAAGAGTAAGGTCGTATGCATAGTGACCCCAATATAATTCCTCATATTATTGTGGTGATATTGGATTGCACATAGCGAGTTTTGTTTTTTGTTGACGGTTGGTTCAATTAACAACGTGTTAACATCAGCTTAGGAGTGGTGGGCTTGGGTGTTAAAGACTAAATTGGGAGATGCATGTTGGACTTTCAAGGAGGAATTAGTTCCCGCTTCTTTTTATCTGAGTTATAGTTTCTCATATTATTGGGATGTTACAAAGATAAGAAAGTAGATCCCAGAACTTGCTTGAGATATAATGGGAAGTATATCTCTTACATTGAAAGTGATTAAGTGAATGGACTTTCAGTGTTGACAAGGCAAGACAATTTTGATATAAAAATTCCTAAATCAAAGTAATATATATATATATATATATATATATATATGCAAATTTCTTATTTCATATAATCCGCATTAAATCCACTCATTACTATACTCAATACCAAATAGTAAAATATCATGGATTGGATCCATGGTCAAGATATTGTACTTTTAGTTGGACACATAATGTGTCTGGTTGTAATGTGCAAGTTTCTTCATAATAATGAGGAATGACAATTAACTAGACAAAAGGACAACCACCTAGGCTTTGTGTGTCTCTATAGTCTTGATCTCTCATTGATGCGAGCTAAAATCGGTTTATGGCTTTTTTAAAAGAAGAGGTTGTTGATGTAGAAAAATCGCAAAAGGAATCCTAGTTGATCAAACAAAATTCAGTTTTAGAGAAAACCATACACTAATTATTTTACCAGGGAAGTGTTCCTGGGTCGAACACAAGGAGGCATAATAGGGTATTTTCATTTTTTTAAGAAAATATTTTTGTGATTATTTTATCTCTTCTTAATGTGAACAAGGAAAAACTACAATTTTTATGGAGTTTTTATTTTTATTTTTCATTTGATTTTATTCTTTTCCAATTTTTTATTTATTTTTCAACGGGGTATTTTCACACAATTTATTTGCTATATAATAGGTGTAATATATGTGAAATATGGATGATATTATATAGTAGGTGAAAACGGGCGAGCAACGGGCTCGAACAACACACGAAAACAAAACAAAACGGAGTCGGTTGGAGACAAATCAAAACATGATAAAAACACGACAAAAATGCACGAGAAATTATTGAAAAACTTACCGGGGTAATTGTGTAACTACCCTAAAAAGAACTACGAAAATATGTGCCAAAAATAGGTCCAAAACACCCCTACTGATTAGGGGTATAAGTGCAAGAAAAGAAATAAAAAGTACTGCAGAAAGGTCCTCGGCAGGGACTTTTTTGTGAAGAAAGTAAGAAAGTTTACAGTCCCTGTACAGGGACCTAAATGTAATTCTGGAAAACTTCAGAGCGCTTTGGAATTTTTGGAAGTCCGCTGGGCTCTTTGTGCAATTTTTCCACCGTTTCAGGTTCAACGACTGAGATTATAACGTGAGGCTTGATCTGGGCCATCCCCTCGGGGACATGTGGCAACAACCTGTAGTGCGGGTGTTCTTCAACTGTTCTTGGGCGGTTGGACAACTGACGAAGGTCGCTTCTTCGCTGACTTTTCACGGATAGCTGGTGTCGACTTTGGATCTCCGACGGGGCCAGAGGGTTAGCTCCTCTAACCCTCGAGCTCGCTCGCGGTGGACTTCAGGCAGAGATGACTCCGAGCGACGGTGGAAACTCAATGATGGTGACGATCTCGTTGAGCTGGAGCTGATGAGAGGTTGTTACGCCAACTTTGATTTGCGACTTCGTGAAGATGAAGGGCTCTAGAGGCTTTGAATTCACTCTTGTTTGAAGACGATCCTGCAAAGAAAGTGTGGGAGTGCTTGATATGCGGGAAATCGGCCAAGGGATTATAGATTTGCAAGCTCGAAAATGGTTGTTTCCAGACTTAGTGAAGTGTGCGTGATATACAACGAAAAAGGAAACACGATTTGAGTGGAATTTGAGATGAATTTGGAATGGAATTCGATTGAGCATCTAAAATAGATGATTAGGCGATCTAATTACGGGATTAGCCATGCTAATCGTGGCACGAGATTCGAGAATAAATTTGATAAAGATGGAGGTAGAGATCTGTGAAGAAGAGGTGTATTTACCTCTAATGGATGTTGCGACGACCGATCTTCGCCGGAGCTGGACGTGCGCGTGGCGGCGATGCAAGGCAGAGCTTCTCCATGGAACTTCTCCCCGACGATCCCACTTCCACGCGGGGTAGACTTCGGGTGCTGTCACCACCGGAGTAAGGCGGAGCGAGGTGGAGGAGTTGGGAGTCAGCCACTGGCAGTTTGGGCTTTGGGTAGTTGAAGGAGAGTTTGTTAGAAATGGCTATCTTTGAAGGTTTATATAAGGATATTTGGTGAGCTCCACGTTAAATCCAATGGTGGCCGAGATTCTTGGTAGTTAGGAGAAGCAAATCAATGTTTTAAATCATCGGAGGGAGTTAGGATGCACGCTGGATAATTCGGTGAAGATGGTTGTTCAGAACAGAAAGGCTAACAACCTTCTTGAAGAAGATGAACCAGGTGCTGACAAGTGTCAGCACCTGGTTGGCCAGATGAATTAATTCCTTGTAAATTTGATATTAAATATTAAATAAAGTTATTTTAAATAGATATAAAAACAAGAAATGTAAATAATTTAATTATCTAATTTATGGAATAAATACATTTATAAATAATAAATATTTGTCGAAATATAATTATTATATTAATAAATATGTATAGATAAATAGGTTTTTGATTTTTAATTTAATAAATAAATAATAAAAAATTAATTTTTTATTTTCCTAATTATTAGAACAATAAATAAAAGTTGTGTGAATTTTTAGGGATTTTAATATATTAATAAATATTGGTATTAGTTAGCCAGTTCATTTTTACCTATAATTTAGGGTTTTGGATTTTATTAAAATAATAAATAAGCTCAAAAAATTCTGAAATAAATTACGGTTAAATTACAAGATCATGAAAATAAGTAGAAATTATAAAATTAATAAAACTGTAAATAATGTGTTCTATATAAAATAAATAGCCCAGAAACCCCGTTGTCATTTGGTCCCAAAACCGACTTTTTGCAAACGAACTCCGAATTCGATGAAACTACCTTTATTAATTAAAGAATATTATTTTATGAAATTTATTGTTGAGTAGAGTGAAATTGGAGTTCGTAGGAATAATTTATGATGTTCGGAAGTTGAGATTTTGACAATTTACAAGCTGCACTTCTTGGCATATATACAGGTTAATATTTTTATCTTATTTTTATATTTTTACATACATTTTTAGAAATAATTTGGAAAAGAGTTTGGTGAAAAAATGTATATAAAAATCATTGATGTTTTGTATTTATTTGATAAATAGTGAGAGGTACATGAGGTGTGTCTTAATTTATTTTTAGGGTTTTCTTTCTTTATCTCCCCCTACTTATTGGTTTGTCGACCAATCCATGCTGACTTGGTCTCGGGGGTTAGGCTATACATATACCTTGCAGTTATATTTATATTTATAAGTCATATTGTACATATATACATATATCCAATCTGCCTTCTTTTCTTTTTCTTTGTTCTTTATTTATTTACATGCTTTTGATGCTTAAAAGTGAATATTTATTCACGAATGAGGTTTTGTTAAAAGATGGGAATTAATGAATATTTACATGCATTTGCTAAGGGTTTTAAGACAAAATACGACAGAAAAGTTAATGAATCATGTCTTCATCAACCCCCTATACTTAAACTTTGCTAGTCCCTTAGCAAACACTTATTTGAAAAAGTAAGTGAAAAAGAAAGAAAGTTAGAATGAATTTGTTTTCCTAAACCAATTAATGAGAACAGAAAAATGACAGAGCTCGATCGGGCCTAAAACAAGCATTTTGTCGGAGCCCTAACTATAATTAGGATTTTATCCTCAACAGTCCTTAAGTTCCACAAATCCTTATTCAAGATCACTTCATCAGCTAGTTCAGACTCACTTATTCATATCTCAAACTCTATCATCCTTGAAGTCAATTTGTACAGAGTGTGAATTGATTTAGCTCTTCGTGCTTGGAGAAACGAAGAAATTGTCCATCCCAGCTATACACTTCCTTTGCTTCCTCTATCTCCTACTCTTTCCTCGAGGAGGGAGGTATTCCCTTCTGAGGTCAGTTCTGCTATATCCACAATGGAGTATAGAGAGAAAGTATAATAATGAGAAAAGAAGTGGAGTGCGACCAGTGTAGACGCATCTCCTTGTGAAGCTCAACCAGTGTAGCTAAGTCTTCACTAAGATGTGCAGGCATTTTTGGTGGAAGATTGGACCACTGTGGTCGTATTTGGTGGCTTCTTCTTTGATTTGACTTTGTAATTTGCTTGCACAACATTCATCTTTTTGTGCCTCGACGGATATAGCATCTTTTTATTCCGTCCCTTTTTTGAGGTCTTAGAAAGATTGTGTCAACAGATCCTTCCCTCATCCGAAGCAATTATCTCAATCCCAATCTCTCCCGTCTTTAGACGTCAATGCCGCAAAGATAAGGATAGAAACGCACTACCAAGATGTACTGCCCTTCGTAACTCCATGCGAGTCGAGCTAAGTGCAGAGTGCATGTGTTCAAGATTGGTTCACTGGTGTAGAGTTGTACGGATGACACCAAATGGTCTACTTATGCACATATGACTTCATTTCTCGAATATGGTCTTATGGAACCCAAAGATTTTAAGTCACAGACCTGAAGAGTCTAAATTCCAGATCCTAACTAGACTCCTTACAACAAAAGTTAAAGACCATAATCAAGCTCAATCCTTTAGACTAGACCCAATCCTTAGTTCCAGAAATCAAACTTATTATGAAAAATGCGAATGCAAATGCAACCATGTTTTTGTGAAGTATATTTTCTGAATTTTACTTATTTTTATGGATTTTAAGGCTTTTGTGATTTTTATGACTTTTAGGACTTTGTAATTTTTTATGGATTTTTAGATTTTTATAAACAAGTTTTTGTACATGGATTTTACGAGATATATTTTATTTGAGTTTAATATCTAATGTATTTTGCAGATTTTATCTACAAATGATTTTACAAGGATTAAATGATTTTTACACATGTTTTAATAAATAGGATTTTTAAATAAGTTTTATACAAATTTTAAATACATTTTTTAAATACATATTTTAATTACAATGTTTAAATACAAGTTTTAAACATATTTTACTTATTTACAAGGATTTTATAAGTAATAAATAAATATATAAATGGATTTTAAATTAACCCTCACCCACTTTTTATGGATTTTATAGATGTAGAAAATACATAAAAGTACGAGCTATGGACAAAAGTATATATACAATATATACGCACCCCCTATACTTAGCTTGTGTTATGTCCTCATAGCGTCAAAAGAGAAAAAGGAGGACATAACTCGTGCCGAGTAAAAGTGGGTGAAAAAGAACAAAGAGTACAAGTCAGTCAACCCCCCCATACTTACAATCAGGTCATCGTAAGTATAACAGAAGAGAAAAAAAAATGAGGTGACTGAGTAAAAAGAATATACAACGAAGAAACAAAAGGAATAAAGTATACGAAATCATCGAAATCACTCGGTCCCCCCTATACTTAGGATAAGGCATCCTAAGTATAGAAAAGAGTGTAGCCAAAAATCAGAGACCAGTGATTTGTGAAAAAGAAAGGCTATACACAAGAATCAGAACAAAATATAAAACGTGAATCAACGAACAATCGGTCCCCCCTATACTTAGGATCTGGTATCCTAAGCATAGAAGATGAGCAAAAATGGAGACCATTGTGGTCTACGAAGAATATACAAGTGTTGCGGATCTCCAGAAATCGAATGGCTCAAAAGAATTTGTACAGGATGAGATGAAGTGAAAGGACGAACATGAATCCTGTACAAAATAGATCACCTCAACCAGGGTCATACTGAATTTTTTGCTTTTTACGTGCGTATTGATCCTTGGCTGAAAAAGTAGAGCCTCCTCTGTAAGTGAACTCTGTACGTGGCATAGCTCTCTTTTCTGAAATATGCGTCTCTGGAGTCGGACTATAGAAGGTGTCTATATGTGTAAGCATCACACCATCCGACTCTCTACGCTGAAAAAACTGTATGATCTGCGCAATGTAATCAATTGACTCTTGTGTTGTAATATGTGTACTCTCAATCTGCGGCACTGAGATGTCTACTGCAAATGACTGCTCATCTGAATCTGATATGAAATCTGTCTCTTTATGTGAACAATCATCTGAAGAACTCGGTACTAGGTAATCTATCCTATCCTCGTGTAGGATATCGTGGGTATCAAAATAAATGCTCTCAAGATCAGGAAACTGTGTCTCATCTATGTGCTGGCAATCTTCTACAAGACTGATATCCTCTGAAGTAAATGACAATACTGATCTAGGACTGCTACATTCTTTCTCCATCTCAATGTGTATCTCTCCATTGTCTGTGCGGAATGATACTCTCCCAGCATCATAATCAAAGAGCGCTCTTGCTGTCTGCAAAAAGGGCCTCCCGAGAATTATTGGAGCAAGGTGTAACTATGTAGGGATCGTCATGTCTAGGACAGTAAAGTCCACTAGAAACTACGAGCCCTGAACGGTCACGATAATGTTCCTCAACACACCTCTAGGTCTCTTTACAGATCGATCTGCAAACTGAAGTATCGCTCGTCATTTATAGAGAGAACCTAGCTTGACCTTATCAAGCAAAGAAGATGGAAGTAAATTGACCGAGGAACCATTATCTAAGAGAGTACGATGAAATGTAGCGTCTTTAATCTGACAATTAACATAGTGAGCTCCAGAATCTTTCTTCTTCTTGGGTACCTTGTTCCGAATCGCACACGAAGTTGCCTTGGTCAATATATGCTTCTCAACTCGTGATCTTTTCTTCCTACGTGTAGTACATTTGTTTCTCAACTGATTCTTGAGCGTAGGAAAATGATCCAAGGCATCGTGAAGTAGAATCTTCAGAAAGATGTGATCTTTTAGTAATAGTTCGTTCTCTGGAGTGACAACATTCTTTTTTGTGTTTTTCTTTCCTTTTCCATACAGAGCATCGGGAAAAGGAACAATGTTAGGAGTCAGAAAATCAGAATTTTTATTCATATTGGAATCAACTTGTACATCGAGAGTTTCAGAATTATGTAAAAAACACTCTAAAATAGAGGAAGAAATGTTTTTCTCGGGAGTATCTGCATGGTCTGGCATGATGTCATCGTCTGATTCGCTAGTGTCCATGTCAACTATATCGGCATCGCTCCCTTCTCTTGGATCGTCAAAGTGGTCCTCATCAACTTGCCGGTTTTCCTCCTCGGCATCAGAATCTTGCTGCTCATGGATTTGCTCTTGCTCCTCTAGTGCCCTCTCCTCTACTCTAGCAGGTGCTCGTGGTGATGTACCGCTTCTGAGATGAATGAAGTTAGATAAAAATTCAGGAAACAAGATCTTACCTGTAGTATCTACCTGATCTGTATGCCTCCTCTTGTTGTTCGGGTTCATCTGAGGCTGGGCTGGAAGAGTGGTCTTCGGTGCAGTTAACTCGTCCAGACGATGGTTAACCTGCTCCATCTCGGTCTTATGTGCAATCTGGAGCGTACTCAGCATATCCATGATCTGATTAAGTGCCTGGGCCTGTGAAGACATCTCAGGTTCGTTGTGGTGGCCCTGGCTTGGTCCGCTCTCCTGCCTTGGCATGTATTGCTGAGAGGTGGAAGGCTGGGAGTATCTATGTGGTGTGGAGGAAGATTGCTGCGGCTGTTGATAAGGATAAGTCTGTAAATAGTGAGCAGTATACTGGTGTGATTGTGGTCTCTGATAAACATTCTGGTGAGACTGCTGCTGCGTGAAGTTCTGGCGGTGCTGAAAATGTGGACGTCCATGCTGCGGATGACCGTACAACTGCTGTTGATGATGCGGTATACTTGGTTGCTGATTCAGAGTATACCAAATTCCGTTAATCTCAAGAGTAGCTTGCGGCTCAACCTCCATCTCTGCAGCGCTAGTGATCTAGTCGGGATTGGCATGAGACTGATCCTCATGCCAATCAATCTACGGGGTCTCTGGCTCGCTCTGTACGTAATGAACCTGACAGGTGGGTGGAGCGGGTAAGATCCTCCGTGTAGGTTGTGCGGTTGAAGAAGACTGGCTCTACTGGTACTGAAGTCGGAGCTCAGAAACCTTCTTCGAAAGATCACTCAACTGCTGAGGTAGAGATGAGAGTTTCTCCAACTCTTGCAGTGGTTGTAAGTCTTGGACTTGCTTCTGAATCACGTCCACCAACGTTAAGTTCTCGCTAATAAAACCCATGTTGGTGTTTGATTTAGATTCTGAGATATTAGCCACCTTATGTTGCTCTCAGTGGTGTAGTGGATGAGGGGCTTTCTGAAATGCCTGAGTGGAGTTAGGATGCACGTTGGATAATTCGGTGAAGATGGTTGTTCAGAATAGAAAGGCTAACAGCCTTCTTGAAGAAGATGAACCAGGTGTTGACACTTGTCAGCACCTGGTTGGCCAGATGAATTAATTCCTTGTAAATGCTATATTAAATATTAAATAAAGTTATTTTAAATAGGTATAAAAACAAGAAATGTAAATAATTTAATTATCTAATTTATGGAATAAATACTTTTTATAAATAATAAATATTAGTCGAAATATAAATATTATATTAATAAATATATATAGATAAATAGGCTTCGGGTTTTTAATTTAATAAATAAATATATAAAAATTAATTTTATATTTTCTTAATTATTAGAACAATAAATAAAGCTTGTGTGAACTTTTAGGGATTTTAATATATTAATAAATATAGGTATTAGTTAGCCAGATCATTTTTACCTATAATTTAGGGTTTTGGATTTTATTAAAATAACAAATAAGCTCCAAAAATTCTGAAATAAATTAAGGTTAAATTACAAGATCATGAAAATAATTAGAAATAATAAAATTAATAAAACTGTAAATACTGTGTTCTACATAAAATAAATAGCCCAGAAACCTCGTTGTCATTTGGTCCCAAAACCGACTTTTTGCAAACGGACTCCGAATTCGATGAAACCACCTTTATTAATTAGATAATATTATTTTATGAACTTTAAAGGTGAGTAGAGTGAAATTGGAGTTCGTTTGAAGAAGTTATGATGTTCCGAAGTTAAGATTTTGACAATTTACAAGCTGGATTTCTTGGCATATATACTGGGTAATATTTTTATCTTATTTTTATATTTTTACATACATTTTTAGAAATAATAAGGAAAAGAGTTTTGTGAAAAATATGTACATAAAAATCATTGAAGTTTTGTATTTATTTGATAAATAGTGAGAGGTACATGAGGTGTGTCTTAATTTATTTTTAGGGTTTTCTTTCCTTATCTCCCCCTACTTATTGGTTTCTCCACCAATCCATGCGAACTTGGTCTCGGGGGTTAGGCTATAAATATACCTTGTAGTTATATTTATATTTATAAGTCATATTGTACATATATACATATATCCAATCTGCCTTCTTTTCTTTTTCTTTGTTCCTTATTTATTTACATGCTTTTGATGCTTAAAAGTGAATATTTATTCATGAATGAGGTTTTGTTAAAAGATGGGAATTAATGAATATTTACATGCATTTGTTAAGGGTTTTAAGAAAAATGCTACAGAAAAGTTAATGAATCATGGATTCATCACTCATCGAATGTGCTTTGGAAGAATGATGTCGATGATGATTATAATTGTCAAATAATCCTTATAAAATCTAAGAAGATATTTTTTGCATACATGTCTGCTCTCGACATTTAATAATGAATGAGATGGTTCACTGCATTATGAAGAATGATGGCTCGATAAGAGACGATGTGCTCAAAATGTTTGAGTATCTTCCTGAACCAAAAGTCCTTAAGAGTTAAGATGGATGTAGATGTGATAAGTGTCATCATTATACTATCTATACTCAAGTCATTCATGAAGCTTAGTAATACTCAAATTGTATGAAATAAATGAAGCATGTAAAAATATTGAAATGCTCTTATATTGAAATCTTTTGAGTTCAAAATAAGATATCCTTTTATCATAAGAAATGGTTGTTTATAGATGAAGGGAGCACAGTGGAAGCATGGGTCTGACCCAAGTAAGAAGGAAAGTTAAAGAGTTGATTGTACTTCTGTGACTACCATATGACATCCAAAGAGTTGGATGATTGACAATACAAAAATAAGCCTATGTACTGATAGTTTGATTATCTAGGCTCAATAGAGAAGGACTCGGATTGTGCATCAGAATAATCTACATTTAATCATTGAAATTGACTTTCTTAATTGATAAGATCAAAGTATGATAATTGTATCTCATTCTTCTAATAACACTTGCAATTGGTTAAATATGTTTTAGAAGACTAGAAAATTTGATCATAAGGTTTAATAGTCATCCACATGGATATTGATGTAATAGTTGCAACAATTTCTATTGGATAGATAGACTTCATATTTTCAGTGGGATAGCCCTTAGTCTTAGAGAATGTCTCTATGACCTAGATATTATAATACATTCATTGTTTATTTCTAAATGTTAAAAATAAACATGAATTCTGGAATAGTCTTGTCATAAAGGGTTGTGATGGATATATTTCAGATAGTAATATCACATCTGGAGGTCTCTACCAAATTAGAAAATTAATTAATGGGTCATTGACATTTCTAATACTGAAATTAAACCTTTAAAAGATCAATAGGAGGATGAAGATCATTTGACAATGATCTAGCATCACACCTTGGACATAAGTCTGTTGATGAGATCAATAGACTAGTAAGAGATGAAACTTTAGAATGTTTGAAATTTCAAATCTTACATACTTTTTAATATTTTATTCAAAGTAAAAATGTTCAATTCACCCTTATTTGGGAATGGTGTTAGATGCCAAGGTATTCAAGATCTCATACATATTGGTGTATGTGAATCATCCGTACCATAATAAACATCGATGATATGTGATATCATTCGATGATTATTTGTGATATGAGATTTCTTCCCTTCACCATTGTAAGCTTTTAAATGATCAAAGATTACACAATTTTGGTTTAGAACCAAAGTTTGAAGGAAGATGAAATGAATTAGATCTAAACAAGATAGCAAGTACCTATTATATTAATTCAATGAATACCTTACGGAGATAGGAATATCATTCCTTTATCACCTAATACACCTAAAGTCAATAGAGTTGTAGGGAGACACAATTAGATCATGTGTGACATGATTTAATCAATGATGAATCTTACCATAATTATCTCTTAGTTTCCTGGTATAGTAGAGACTACAATATAAATCCTTAATAAGTTTCAATGCAAGTAAGATAGAATCTAGCAATAGAGAGTGCTACTTCATTGGGAAAATAAAAGATGATAGTGGATACATACTTTATGACCTTGAGATTCATAAAAGATTTCATATCTGAGTGATTCTTAGAGGATGACTTTCTTGGAATCAAGATGAAAATGAAGTGAAGGAACTTATTTAATATTGAGAAGATAATGAGGCACATGAAATCGGAATTAAAATGACAATTAAAGATGAAACACACATTCCTCATCAAATAAGTTTGAGGATGGATTCCATGTTTCAATTAAGTCTGACAATGATCTGACTTCATATGATGAAGCTCTTTAGGACCGCGACATGGAAATATGGATGTTAGCAATAAAGTCTAAAGTAAATTTCATATACAAGTGTTGTATATGGACCCTCGAGGATCCACCTGTAGGGGTCAAACCCATTAGGTGTAAATGGATCATCAAGAGAAGGAGGGAACCAGATGAGAAGGTAGAGACCTTCAAAGCATGGTTTGTATCCACAAGATACACACAGAGAGAAGACACTACTTTCGATGAGACTTTCTCTTCAGTGACCATGCTTAAACCCATCATAATATTGCTAACTGTAGCTACAAAACTTGACTATGACATCTACAAGATGGATGTCAATATTAGATTCCTCTATGAATTCCTCACTGAGGATATTCATACGAGGTAGCCCCAGGGCTTCACGATTGAGGAAAGCAAGGTGTGCAAGCTGAATAACCCCATATATGGACTCAAATAAGCTTCTTGTAATCAGAACATTAGATTTAATGAAAGTATACATGTTATGATTTCAGATAGAATCTTGATGAACCATGTAAAGCTTAGTGGGAGTGCCATTGTGTTCATCGTGCTAAATGTAGAAGATATCCTAATCATTTGAAATGATATTAGGATAATAATAAATGTTTCATAATCTAGTTGTTCCATACCTTGAGATATGATCTCAAGGACACCTCTTATATCTTAGTTCTGAAGTTGTTTAGAAGCAAAAAGAAGATGTCATTGGGACCGTCACTATAGTGGTACACCTTGGAAATGTTCCATTTGGGAAAATCCCAATTAAGGATTCCATCCCTTAAGATATGGTACTGACCTATCTAAAGGGATAACACCTCAAAGAGTTGAGGAAGTGAATGCTAAAACTACTTGCCCTTGTGCATCGGTTATGAGAAGTCTTGTATATGCTAGATGTGTACGAACGTCAGATGTTTGCCATGTAGTGGGAGTAGTAAACTGTTACTAGTCCTACTATGGAAATAAAACACTTGATTGCAGTAATAACATTATATTCAAAGATGAGAAGACTTTAGAGATAGTGATCTCCAAGTCTTATCTTCATAAACATAAGACTTTATAGATAGTGATCTAAAAAGTCTTAACTACATATACCTTAGGAGATAGAGATCTCCAAGAATAAGGGTATTCTATTAAGGATAATGGAAATTACATATTGGTTATTATAATAATTGTTGAGCAGTAGTGTCGAGGACACTATAACTGCCAAAATTGAGTATTGGTTGCATAAGATGCAACATTCGCATTGTATGCGAGCATTGCCACTAGGATTTATGCAAGTACCATAAAAGAACTTGGCATAGTCTCTCAGGAATAGAGTGACTGATCTGCTTACTTAGCTATTTTTCTAAATAACTTATGATTGTCACATGATTGTGGGTTTAAAGATTAACCCATTAATGGCTCTTTGGTCTAGTGGGAGATTATTGGACATGTGAGCCCACGATGAGCCATTTTGCAATAAATGTTGTTGCAAATATTATTCCTTGATCTGAAATGAAGAATAATTAATTTGCATAATAGGTCCCTTAGTACAATTAGGGTTTTGTACCATGGCTATCTTGATGAATCACAGAGGCTGGTTCTTGGACGAATATCTAAAGTGTTAGATTGAGCACTCATCAAGCACTGTCAAATGATTATTAAGAGATGATCTCCAGCCTGAGTTGTAGATAACAATCCTTTCTATTTTGGTTGATACCTAACCGACCTCTTGTTGCAGGTCCTCTGCATAGGAATAGTGATTCGGAGGTGTTAGATAAGTTAGGTCAATGAGTTGACTTAACGAGATCGAGATGACTAAAGACCTATGTTGTATGCTGTCATGATATAGGCATGCATCCTCTAACCGAAGATAAATGTGTTACTATATATCTGAGTATGTACATTTGGCAGACCGATAGGTAGATGGCCTAATCAAGGTCTATACACTGATGCGTTGGTGTGCATACAAGGGCATACGAGTATTACGATCTCTCAAAGGGATCATATAAGTTCATTTAATGAACTGAAAGGCATGGGTATCAAATTCCGTGCACGGTCATCTCCCTTTGGAATCTAGACTGAATTTTCAGGTTTGATATATACTTTTGGAAAGTATATGATCAGTACCAAGGTATGATATTTGCTTTTGGAAAGTATATGATTGATACCGACTCCAAATGATCAAATGAGAAACCAAATGAGTAAAACCCGGAAGGAGACAGTCTAAATAGTCTAAAACTTTAGGTTTATTCTTAGTCTTCCAGCATGTAGAATATACATGTATTAGGAATACCTGAGGGTCATGTCATCATAAACGATTGTATAACCATGACACTTCCATTCCAAGGGACTGATGAAACATGTATGGATTTTAATGACTTATCTCACTGGAGAAGTAATCTAATCTTGGTCTAAATGTTGGACAATTATCCAAATGTTATTTATATAGAATGAGAAGATTAGATTTAACACTTTGATTTAATCGAACATCCGTGGGAGGTCACCGAGATTTGGATTTGCGATGTATCTCAATATCGAAGTCACTATACGTGGAACGTACAATCACCATGTCCTTATCTCCAAGTATACACAGAGAAAGTGTATTGTTCTTGAAAGAGTTCAAGAATAATTTCATTGTTGATAATGTATCCGAGCATTGAGAGGTGGATAATTAAATGTGATTTAATTATCATGAATAATATGAATTTGATTCATATTATTTGTCACATAAGGAGAGTTATCTAAGATAATTAAATGTGATTAAATTATCAAAGATGAGAATAATGTGAATGTGATTCATGTTATTTGGGCACATGAGAATAAGAGATCTAAGATGATTAAATCTGATTTAATTATCAAGGATATGAATAATGTGGATAGCACTATACATATTATTTGTATATATTATACATGTGATTCATAATATCTTAGGGAGAACTTGTTGTAAATATTATCATCAAATTAATTGTTTAAGTGAATTGGATTCACATAGGAAATTAATTGGAAATACAATTTACATTTTATTTCGGGTTGTGAATATGATTCACAATTATTTAATGGCATGATTGCAATATTCACGAAAATAATTTGGAATTATTTTGTGAATTAATTCTCAACATAAGTTGTTGTAAATTTATATGAAGGATTAAAGGAGCTGACAACATCCATTTAATGGATGGTGGATTGCCATAAAGGTCCCGAAAGCCATTTCGGTCCAAACTTCGGAAGCACTAAACGCACTGTCTCTATCCGGATGATCTCTCTCTAGGGTTTTATATCTTCCCACTAGTTCTCAAGGGCCCATGACTTGGTCGTTAGGGTCGTCTTTCCCCCTTTTAAGAGGGTGTGTGGCTTCCCTCATTATCCTTCTACGTTAATTAATTTATTTCAAAATTAAATTATGTTAATTATTCAATATATTTAATTTAAACTAAATTAATTGTTGTTGTATTTTTCACAACAATATCGTGGTGAATAGAAACAAAAATCATTCTCAACCATTGATTTTGTGTTTCACATGGATTTGAATCCATGGACTCCCAAAAAACTATAAAAGAAGAGGCAACTCTATCTCTTCTTGAATATAACATAATATGCTCTCTCCCTCTCTCTCTACACACTAAGTCTCTCTCTTACTCTCATTGTTGCTGTCCACCATAGAGCCCTAGAGAGAGTCACCGTCACCACAACAGTGTTTTTATGCTGCCGGATCGTTTTCTCATGGATCTCCTTCTCCCTTAATGTGCCTCGCTCATGAAGAAGACGTCGGATATCATGTGATGATATTAGAAGATTCGTCGCTTGTATCATCAACATGGATTGTGAGGAGCACACATTTCATCAATGCACCCGCAAGCATCTCCTCCACTGGATCGGAGTTGAGACAAGAGGTCTCTTCGTTTAGAGACTCGATCGCAACCACACTTCAAAAGGTAAACCTAATACTTGTTTCTGGTTTAGATGGAAGATCCGAGAAATATTCTTCGGTCACGTGGTTTCATCATTTAAAATTTTTAAATTATGTTGCCCCAAGCAACTAGTGCGACTAGTCGCTCCTGATCGCATATGATGCGATCTCCACGCTTCCATGATGTGCTTAAGGATTTTCCCATATCCTTCACCTCCTATTGATCTTTTAAGGTTTAATTTTTTGCTATTAGAAATGTTAGAACCATTCATTAATATTCTAATTTAGTATAATCATCTAGATTATAATCTGAAATATATTCATCATATTTCTTTATGATAGGTATATTTCAGAATGCATGTTTATTTCCAACATATGGAAATAAACAATGAATGTATTCTAATATCTAGGACATAGAGACATTATCTAAGACTAAGGCATCTCCACTGAAATTACGTAGTCTATCCATCCAACGAAGATTCTTGCAATAATTATATCAACATCTATATGGATGACTATTAAACCTTAAGATCAAAATTTCTATTCTTCTAAAACATATGCAACCAATTGTAAGTGTTATTAGAAGAATGTAATGCAATTATTAGAAATTGATGTTATCAAATAAGCAAGTCAATTCACTGATTATATATGTAGATGTATAATATGCTGATGCAATATCTGAGTCTTTCTCTAAGGATTCTAGATAGTTTAGATAGTCATACCATCAATACATTAGCTTATTGCAGTATTGGCATTCATCCAACTCTTTAGATATCCTATGTGTGGAGATTGCAGAAGTGCAGTCAACTCTTTAACTTTCCTTCTCACTTGGGTCAGACCCATGCTTCCACTACACTTCATTCATCAATAAACACCCATTGTTTAAGACAAATAATCTCTTTTGTTGAACTCAAAATATTTCAATATAAGAGTATTTCAACATTTATGCACGCTTTATTCAATTCATACAATATGAGTATTATGAAGCTTCAAGAATGACTTGAGCATAGAAAGTAGAATGATGACACTCATCATATCTACATCCATCTAAACTCTTAATGTCTTTGGTTCAGGTAGGTACTCAAACATTTTGAGTACATCATCTCTTATCAGGACACCATTTTGCATAATGAAGTAAACCATCTCATTCATGACTAAATGTTCGAAAGCACATATGTATGAAAACATCTTCTTAGTATTTATAAGGATTTTTGATATCATCGACGTAATACTTCCAAATCACATTCTATGATAGATCAAGACTATAGAGACATACAAACTCAAGGTTGTTGTCCTATTATCTATTTAGTTATCATTCCTCATTAACATGAGGAAACATGCACATTGCAACCATATACATTACAATATCTTGATCATGGATCCAATCCATGATATTTTACCGGTTATTATAGAGTATAGCTTTGAGTGGGTTAATGTAGGTTATATGAAATAAGATAATTTCCATAAATATGTATTTTACTTTGATTAAAGATTTTATATCAATGTTGTCTTGCCTTGACAACTCTGAAACTTCATTCCTTTATATACTTTCTAAATAAGAGACATACATACCATTATATCTAAGGAAAGATCTGGGATCCCCTTTCTTACCTTTGTTACATCACAATAATATGAGAAACTGTAACTCAGATAAAATCAAGTGGGAACTCATCATGCCTTGCAAGTCCAACATGCATTTACCAATTCAGTCTTTAACGCTCAAGCCGATAACCACAAAGGCGATGTCTCCTCGTTGTAAATTGAACCAACCATCAACAAGATTAGAACTCACTTTGCGTAATATAGTATTGCCCCAATAAAATGAGGAATCGATGTTAGAGTCACTACGTATACAACGTTAGTCTTTCGAGAAGCAAAGAGCCCGATCCATGTGTGCTTGCATGCGGGAACTGTCACTTTGGACATGCATCTCCTACATAAAATCCATAGTGACAGAACCCTTCGCCTTGACGGGGACCATGGATGTCACTTATGTGATCCTCCATATCATGTTCAAATTTTAATTAATTATTATGAATCATATTCACATAATTAATTCTTCCAAGTGAACTACAACTCCATTCATAATAGAGTGTTTACTTTAATTGGATCTAATTAATTTGATTATATTAAATTACTTATCATCCTAATTCAATCAACCAACAAACAATTAGGGCTTGCTTGATATTACTATATAGTACACACCCTCACAAGTATGCATTATTCCGTATTTTAAATTAGAGCACAACTTGACTTACTCCTATTATTTTTCCTCAAAAATGGATCTGGCCAGTACACTAGAGTTATGTTGGGAGGGAGCATTTCCTTGGCATGAAATGCGCTAATTAGTAAATCAAGCCAGCGAACCCGGACTAGACACCTTCATTGATTGAGACCAATAAAAAATAATGCCAATGTACTTGAAATTTTATCGATTAATTTTGATGATCAACATTATACTATATAATAATCACTTACAAATATTAGGCATCATAAAAAAGATTTGAGATCCTATAATTTCTAAGCATATCAGCAACCATGTTTTGCATGTAAAGATTTTCCTACACTATTGTAGGATAGACTAGGGTATTCATGAAACATACATTCAATAGTCGATAATGATTAATCAATTATTTTCATAATTATTAGACATCAAATTAATAAAGGCAAATTCAAAAGTCCCATGATTTACATTGAATGATAAACACATTAACTAAAATGATTTGATGATCCAATCATCATCAGATCCATCTCCACTAAATAAGGAATATCTAGGGCAAACAGAGATGGAATCGTGCGAAATAAATTCCAGCAGTTTGCTGGTTTGATTCTCTACTTAATCCAAATGTTTATTTCAATTTTCATGATGGATTAATAGTAGTAAGCAAAAATCTTTTTCTTACAGATACGTGAATACATGCAAAAACAATATCGTGGTGTGAAATTTTTGAATTTTATTCATGCACTCTTGGTACCAATAAAGGGCTACTATTTTGGGTACATATTCAGACTTTCTAAAATACATTTTGATAACAAAAAAATACTCCCATGTTGTGCACAAATAGTAGATTTTTACTTTAATGAAAAATCAATTAGAATCTTACATCTGATGCAAAAATAACGAGTTCCCACGCATACAATTACAAAACCTTATTCACCTAGGATTTTGGATCATATCCAAGTCCTTGACCAGAGATCTGATACTACTAGAAGGTTATGGGAAAAACCTTAAGTACAACACGAAAGCGTGAAGATCGCATCAAGCGATCGGGAGCGACTAGTCATTCTAGTTGCTCGGGGCATAGGAATTTAAAATTTTTATGTGATAAAACCACATTCAAGAACACTTGTTGAATCATTTCATCAAGATCACAAATGGGAATTAGGGATACCTCTTGAATCGTTCCTATGATCTTATCTCTAAATGAAGATACCTCATGTCTCAAGTCTAATTCTACGTAGATCGTACTTGCGGGCACGGAGATGAATCATGTGATTCCCGCAATCAATATTGATGATTCGAGAAATGAGTCTCCTGATTTCATCTCATGAATTTGACATCTTCTCCACAAGATAGAGGCACCGAAGAAGACGAAAATCCATGAGTGGTCGAGGCGGCAGCACAACGGCGTAACGACGACAGCGACTTTTTCTTCAACACAATGTGGACGACTACAAGCGAGAGAGAAATAGAGGACATGTAGAGAGAGTGATGAATCCACGATTCATTAACATTCTCTCTGCATATTGTCTTAAAACCCTTAACAAATACATGTAATATGCATTAGATCTCATCTTTTATAAAAACTTCATTCATAAACAAAAATGCACTTTTATGCATAAAAAACATGTAAATAAATAAAATAATAAAAATAAAGAAAATAAAAAACGTAGATTGTAATATGACAAAAGAATCATTTATTCACTTCACACATTATTTATTGTTTATCCAATATTTATCAAAACTTCAAAGATTTTTAATTAATTCATATGAACATATTTTTCACCAATCTTTTTTCCGTATTTATTTCTAAAATTGTGTCAAAAAATATAAAAATAAGTCAAAAAATATTATCTTGTATGTATGCCAAGAAATCTGACATTCAAATTGTCAATTTCTGAACTTCCGAACATCATAACTTTCTCATACGAAATCGAATTTCACTGTTCTCAATTTAAAGTACATAAAATAAAATTCTTTATTTAATGAAGGTCGTTTTAATAAATCAGATTCCATTTGCAAATATTCGATTTTGGGACCTAATGACAACTGGGTTTCTGGGCTATTTTTTCTGTAGAACACATTATTTATAGTTTTAATGATTTTATAATTTTTAATCATTTTCCTGATCTTGCACTTTATCCATGATTATCCCTGTATTTTATATCACTATTTATTTTTTAAATAAATCAAATACCCTAATTTATAGATGAATTTGACCTGTATAATTTACATTTTTATTTATAAATGTAGTTAAATTAATTTATTAAAATCTAGAAAAATTCACATACATCCTATTAATAATCCTATTAATTAAGAAAATATAAAAATTAATAGGTTATTTAATTTATTAAATTAAAATTATAATATGTATTTATCAAGTATTATTTACACTATTTATTAATATAATATTTATATTTTATTAAATATTTACTATTTATCAAAAAATTTATTTTATAATTTAGGTAATTTAATTATCTACAATTTTCTTTTTTATACCAATTTAAAATAATGCTATTTATTATTTGTTATCTAATTAATAATGTAACTCTATTATCTTGCCAATCAGGTGCTGACATGTGTTAGCACCTAGTTCATCTCCCCCATCTAGTAGCTGTTAGCTTATGTTCTAACGCCCTATTTTTACCTAATTCTCCCCATCACATAATATCGATTCTACTCAATCCTAACCCTACATCTCCTTGCCCTAACAACCTCCATTCCTGCCCACCATTAGATCCTAGCCAAACTCCCTTCGATTCGCTTATAAAAGTCCCCAAAGATGGGCAATTCAACCTAACTTTCCCATTACCAGACTCAATTGACCGACTACCTTACTTCTTCACTCTGTCCTGACTAATCAAGGTGGTGACATCATCTCCGGCCAATCATGCGTGGAAGAAGGGTGATCAGGGGAGGTTCCAAGGCGCCTTTGCCGCCTTGAATCACCTCCATTTGGATGGTGCATAGTTAAGAACATCACTGGTTTGTTGGCGAAGAACAGAAGGTTCACATAACCTTCAATTCCCATGTGACTGCATTCATTCATCCATCCCAAATTTCTAGAGTTTCTTGCCTGAATTAGGATTGTAATCCCATCATCAGATAGTCATAATCATCTTCTTTGATTATCACCGGAAATCACAACTTGAAATCATTCAAAATACTATCACTGCGATTATTCCTTTATTATGGAAGTTATTTGATCCTGTGATTCTTAACACCATTGGCTGATTTTATCGCAAAATCGAGCATCTATACTTGTTTGTAGGTCCGTATAAACACCTGGAGTGCATCAGCATTCTACCGAAGCATCTATTATCCTCACCATCGATCAATCAAGAAGCATTAGATAATTTCTGGAGCTTGAAACCCTAGCTGACTTCCACTGGCGTCATCTTCGAATTCCTCAACTTCGCCCCACCTCAGGCGAGATCGGAGGGGATAGGTGATCCCCTCTTGGCCATGTTGACGGAGATCCAAAGCCATTTATTATTAGAGAGTGGATAGAGTACGACAATCGCCCTCCACCACTCATGAAGTTTGGGGAAGAACAATGCCAAGTACATGAGACACAGGCTCATGACACCTGTCCAGAATCGACGCTCCAGATCGCACGTCATGATCTAATCATGACCATTCAAGACCAAATTGTGGACAAATTTCAGATCAAGCCATGGAGCTTTTCAGAATTCACCTGCGCCTCTAGAAGTTTTGAATATTGCATATAAGTCCCAATGCAGGACCTATTTGCAAAATCTAGATTCTTTTTTTATAAATAAGTCCTTGACCAGAGACCTATTTGAAAGAAAAACCATATCTTTTGGTATTGTAATTCTTTTACATAGTTTTCTTCGACTTTTGACTATATTATCGACTCTTGGACATATTATTCTGGCATCAAGTATATCTTTTCGTTTTTGTTACATTTTTTGACATTTTCTTCACGTATTTGATTTTTCAAAAATCACATCCATTTTGAGTTTTGTTTGAGTTTTCTCTTTGAGTCCGTTGCTTGAGTGTTCTTTTCATGGATCTAGTAAAGAGTATCATTATACATGTTTCTACCATCTATTACTATATTATAGATAACCATTGTTTTGAAAATTTTCACTTTGAAAATTAAATAAAAAATGGAAAAAATAAAATCAAATAAAAATTTCAAAAACTAAAACCAATAAAAAGAGTTTCTCTCTTCCTTCGAGAAGAAATTAAAAATCACAAAAGTATCCTTTTTTCTCAAAAATCTCAGTATTGTTGTTCTGCTTCCTCGAGTTCAACCCAGGGACACTTTTTTTTGAATCACAACCCATGGACACTTACATAGTTAATAATTAGTGTAAATAAAAATAATAGAGAGGATCACTTCTATTAACTTCTCTTTCTCTCTCTATTTTATATCTTTATTGATTTTTGTTTGATCAACTAGAGTTTTGTTTTGAATAGTTTCTCTACACCGACATAACTATTTACCGCTCGCAATACCCTGGTTATCAAAATGGCGTCGCCGGGAAAGTGTTAGTCATACTTTCATTTTTGATCATATTTTTTAGTGATTTTTATTTCTTCTCGTTCTTCTCAAATTTTCTCGAGTCTTCTTGGTTTTTCTTGATTTCTTTTTATTTTTTACTTCTTTTTCATGTTTTATCGATTTTCTTGATTTTTCTTTGATTTCCTCGATTTTTAAAGTTTTCTCAGTTTTTGGTTGTTTGCTGATGAATTTTTGCTGGGACTGTAGAACTAGCCGGTTTCTTAGGAAACCGACCCAGCTAAGAGTGCTGATATCGGCTTCTTTTGTGCGAGCTGATTACAGAGGTAGAGAGAGAGCAACCGCAATGCCTATTTTCATATTTTTTTGAGAGAGGACACTTGCCCATTTTTCTGTTTTTGTGAGAGAGGAGGGGTGCTTGCCATTTTGATTTTTATAGAAGGAATCCACTAAGGTCATCTCGACTTGTAGATTGGACTTTACAATTCAAGGTTTCTTTCACCAGGTATCGGTGCACTTGGGGGACCTCACCGCTGATTATGGTTTTCACTGATTTTTCTCTGTTTCACGCATTTTCATGGAGCATAGGGGTATATGCATGGTTGATTAGGCGAGTAAAGTCAATCCCACTATTATAATCCACACTTAGGTGTAAACAACCGCTTTTTTGAAAATTAATCTGTTTTTATGCTAGAGCTACTGATTTTGGATTCTGTTTTTATGGCTTTTTCAAGCATTAGTCTAGGTTTACAATTTTTGTGTGGATCACTTGCATGTACACTGCTGACGCAAGGTATTCTTTCTATCTCTTCATGCATCATCGTTTTCCGACGCATTCCGTGATTCTCCCTCCATGAGACACATTTTGAAAACTAAATAATAACTGACATCCAGTTAGATTTTTTTGAAAATATAAAAAAATGAAAACCCTCAAAAATAAAAAAATTCATCCATTTACAAACTTGACAAAAATAAAAAAGTACCAGGACATAGATTTGTATTGGGCAAGCAAACCCCTCATTGTATTCATGTACAACTCTAGACAGAGTGGGTGAGGATGCAACAATAAGAATTAGATCAAAAAATCCCTAGACATGTGCCTTAAGTATTGTGCATCACTTTTCGGTGCAAGGTTGCAACTGTAAGCATTTGCTTCCGACCATAGAGAGTCGTTTTGGTGTATTCATACCTCACAGTCAACTTTGGGCTTGATATAACCAGACAGTCTGGGCAGATGGTACCGCTATTTGGGGAGGTGTAAGAATGTACATTGGGCGACAGGGCAACATCCTCAATGAGCTTGCTTAATACAACTGATTGATCATTAAATTAAACTTGAAAATATAAAAGACCAAACTCTTACGGTCTCCATCGTGTGTAGTTGGTGAATCTGGGGTTTGCATTGTGTTTGTATGCGAGATGTGTGTTACTCTGTGTCTTATATGACTTCACACTCGTGTTTTTGACTTGACTTCGTATTCTCTCCTATACTTTCTTCTGACATCGAAGATGATGACTAGATGGATTTTGCGCTCAGACTCTGTGAGCTTTCGACGTTCCACCATCTGTCGTTTGTTTTCATAGACTAGGGATGACCCTCTTCTAGAGTTGGTTGTACTTAGTCATGAGGAGAGTCAGAGCGAGACTCCCTCGCCTCCTAACCCATCATTTGAGGCAGAACCACGACTCAATTTTTCATCTATTTCTCTTGCATGTTTTTCATATAATTCTTATGAGACTTTTTCCTTACCAAAGGATTCAAAGATCATGGATAGAGGGAAGGGACCATTTGATGGCAGAGTTGTTGAGGAGATACCAACTGATGAGAGACAGATAGATGGGAGACCTGATCGAGATTCATATATTATTGAGGGGATTCTAGACACAATGCAACAGATGATCTTACAGACCAGAGATCGGTGTAGAGTCTAGGATGATCATATAGCTGAGATCACTACATTGAGAACAGGAGCCGGGAATGAACCACCACCTGCCATGGTTCCCTTTGCTTTGAGAGATGAGTATGATACGGGAGCTAGGATGCCACACCATTTGATTCAATTACCATCGAATCAAGTTTCATACAAGTTGAGTTTGTCCTTCATTTCTTGCTTCCCAAGTACTATGGGAACACTTCAGAGGAGACGTTTACCTTTTTACTGTAGTTCGAGATGATTTGTAGTACGATTAGTTATCCAGTAGTTACGTAGGAGGCCATACACCCCAAGGGCTTCTGCTTCTCCTTAGAAGATAAGGCGCTTTATTGGTTGAGTCACTTGGGGAGGGAGATTTCTACTTGGGATGATCTCAAGTCCACTTTCTTGCGTGAAAAATTTCCTCCAGATGGACAAATATGATGAGGAGTCTGATCTCCAATTTTACACATTTACCACATGAGTCATTCCATGAGGCATGTGATCGATTCATAGATTTGACAGAGATATGTCCTCATCACGAGATATCGTTGAAGGTGCTTATGCAGAATTATTTTGGAGGACTCCAGCTGGATATCCAAGGCGTAGTAAGCATCGCATGTAACATCAATTATCTGAATAGAGATGCTAAGTCAGTTTGGTCCATATTTGAGGGGATGTCGGAGAATTCACGTATTGTTCATTTCACTCGGGCATTCTAGAAGGACCTACAACCACCACACACACCACTGATAGCATCAAAATGTGGCGCATTTTTCTGAGTCTGATTCACTGTCTGACTTGGAATTTATTAGTGAGAAGCTTACATTAGTCGACGTGAGTTAGAAGCAAGTCCAAGAGCTACAACCACTACGAGAGTTGGAGAAACTCTCATCACTTCCTCAATAGCTGAGCAATCTAACAAAGAAGGTGACTGAGTTGCAGCTTCAATACCAGCAGTCTCGCACTCCTTCTTCCACTTCTCAGCATGTACGAAGATCTTTACCCGCTCCTCCCAGCCATCAGGTTCAGTTTGTTCAGAGCGAGCCAGTACAACTTACCGAGACTCCACAGATTTATTAGAATGACGATCCATCCAATGCCAATTTGAGTAAGATCACTAGCAATGGAGATATTGATGTTGATTCTCATGCTACTCTTGAGATAAATGGGATATGGTACGCTCATGTTCAGCCTTCACCACACTCTACTTCTCAATGCATACACCAACGACAACAACATAGTCATCCGTAGCATGGACGACCGCATTTCCAATACCGCCAGCATTACATGCAGCAACAGTATCACCAGAACGCATATCAAAGATGATATTCACATCAGTATCCTGCTTCACATTCACATCAATATCAGTACCAGCAACAACAACAGTCTTCCTTTACACCACAAAGATCTCCTCATCCTTACACACCACAACAACACACTCCTAGGCATGAGAGAGACAGCTAGGTCTAAGTCCAACATATCTTCACAGGACCTGGCATTGAACCAGGTCATGGACATGTTGAGCATGCTCCAAACAATGGATAGTACTTAGATGGAGAGGGTTAACCATCGTCAGTATGTGTTAATCGCACCCAAGACCACTCTCCCAACCCAGCCTCATAATTCGAACAACAAGAGGAGGCATTTGGATCAGGTAGACAACACCACAGGTACGATATCTTTTCCTGAATTTTTATCTAACTTCATTCTCTTAGGAGCGGTAGATCACCACGAGCATCTGATAAAGAGGAGAAAAGGGCACATGATGAGGAGTGAGAGCCGATCCATGATGATCATGATACACATTCTGATGTTGAGGAGGAGGACTACTATGATGATGATGATGACCGACACGATGTCCAGATTGATGATCAAAGAGAGGGGAGTGATGCAGAGATAGTAAACATGGATACATGCAAGTCAGATGATGATACCACGCCAGACTATGCAGATGCCCCTAATGCATATTTTTCTTCCCCTATTTTAGAGTGTTTTGAGCATACTTTTGAGACTCTCGATGTACATATTGATTCTTTTGATGTGTATAAAAATCATTTTGTTGTTACTGAGATTGTTCCTTTTCCCGATGCTTGTATGGAAAAAGAAAGAAAAATAGCAAAAATAATGTTGTCACTTTTGAGATAGAAAGGCTATTGAAAGATCATATCTTTTTAAAGATACCGCACCGTGATGCCTTGGTTTACTTCCCTACGCTCAAGCAATAGTTGACGAATAGATGTGCCACACATAAGAAGAAGAGATTACGAATAGAGAAGCATGTTTTGACCAAGGCCACATCCTGCATCATACATAACAGATTACCGAAGAAGAAGAAAGATTCAGGAGGACATTTTGTCAGATGCAAGATTTCTCATGCAACAGTCGATCACACTTTATTAGATAACGGTTCCTCGATCAATTTGTTACCATTTTGTTCACTCGACAAGCTCGAGCTAGGTCCTCTTTACAAATCCCGCACGATCCTTCAGTTTGTTGATAGATACATAAAGAGACCTAGGGGCATTTTGAGGAATTTTATCGTGATCGTGTAGGGCATGCAGATCCCAATGGACATTATCATCCTGGACATGGATTACCCTACACAATTACACCTTTACTTGATCATTCTTGGGAGGCCTTTCTCCGAGACCGTGAAGGCCCTCTTCGATAATGATACATGAAAGGTATTTTTTCGCGTAGAGGGTGAGAAGGTACATATAGAGATGGCGAGAGAATCACACACATCTAGTGCCACATCCAAAGTTAGTTCAGATGCCTTGAGTTATTTAGCCTCATGTGATTACTTGGATGAGGTTCGTCTTGACGACCTTGATAGGTATCGAGTAGAGACCCGTAATATCCTAGCAGATGATGGGTCTAAGACTACAATTGGTAGTTCTTCTTATGATACATAATATTTCAGCATGGATGATGATGAGAAGAAGGAGCAGAAGGAGCAAATACCTGAGGATTCATTGCAGACATTTCAGATTCTGAGAGTTCACACGATTCCTCCACTTCATATGAGCTAGAGACTGATTTTAATTTAACTGAGTTATTTTCCTCTAGACATTCCGAGGATAAGAAAAATAGCGAGTTGGATGATGTTTTAGACATCTTCTGTAGTTCGACTCTAGAGCTTATTGAGATGGTATATAATCATATTGCTAATACATTTATCATGAGCATGAACAGATGAGGATACGATAGAGCCAGATTCTACCTTGCCAGAACTGAAGACCTTACCACCAATATGAAATATGCTTTCCTTGCAGGTCCACATCTACAGTTTCTATTCATTATCAACTCATCTTTGATCGAAGAGCAATAATCTCGTTTGATGGAGATTCTTGAAAGAAACCGCAAGGCTATTGGGTGGAGTGTATCCGATCTCCGTGGGCTAAATGCTACTTTGTCTACCCACCATATATATCTCGACAAGGAGAGCAGACCTTCTAGAAAGTTTCAACACAGGCTCAATCCAGTTTACAAGATGTTGTCAAGAAAGAGATTACGAAATTATGGGGCGTAGGGTTTATTGATCCCATTTCTGACTTTGAATCGGTTAGCCCATTACATGTTGTCCTGAAGAAGTCGAGAATTCAGATGATCAAGAATGAGAGTGGAGAGGAGATTCCAAAGAGAGTAACCACGTCATGGCTTGTGTGCGTTGATTATAGGAAATTGAATGTCGCGACGAAGAAGGTCCACTTCTCTTTTCCTATTTATAGACCAGGTCATAGAAAGGTTGGTATGGATGGAGTACTTCTATTTCCTTGACAGTTACTCCGGATACAATCAAGTTACCATTGCTCCTGAAGATCAGGAGAAGACCACTTTCACATGTCCCTTTAGTATGTATGCTTTTATACGGATGCCCTTTGGATTGCGCAATGCCCTGGCTACATTCTAGAGGTGCATGCTTGCCATCTTTATAGACATGGTTGGTGATTTTCTCAAGGTTTTTATGGATAATATTTTGGTCTATGGTGAGTCCTTTTACGATTGTTTAGCGCACCTAGAAAAGGTTTTTCATAAATGTTGTGAGGTAGATCTCGTTTTGTCATGGGAAAAGAGCCAATTTATGGTTACAAATGGGATCGTGTTGGAGCATGTCATCTCTAGGTGAGGCATGAAGGTTGACCCTACCAAGGTGGATGTCATCAAGCATCTCGAGCCATCATCCAACATCAAGAAGTTATGATCTTCTCTAGGGCACGTCAGTTTCTACTGACGATTCATTCATGATTTTTCTAAGATTCCCCAACTGTTAACTTATTAATTAGGCAAAGACATCGAGTTCTTGTTAGATGACAAATGTCTTAGTGCCTTCCTCACATTGAAGGACATGACTATAAGTTCTCCTGTCCTACAACCACTTGATTGGTCTCTTCTCATTGAGATCGCGACAGATGCTTCGGATTTTACGGTTGGGTCTGTATCAAGATAGAGGAGGAATGGACTTGTTGTTACCATACACTATGCCATTCAGACTTTAGATGATGCTCAACACAACTACACAGTGACAAAGAAAGAGATGTTGGCAGTGGTATTTGCATTTGACAAATTCAGATCATATCTTCTTGGTTCGAAGATTACAGTTTATACAGACCATTCAGCTATCAAATATTTGATAGAGAAAAAGAATGCCAAGGAATGCCTTCTAGGATGGTTTCTCTTACTCCAGGAGTTTGATTTGGACATTAAGGATAAACCTGAGGTAAAGAAGATAGTAGCTGATCAACTCTCCTGATTGTAGATAGAGCAACCTTTAGATGAGTACATGCTAGATATTGCAGAGATATTTCTAGACGAGTGTATTTTTGCAGTTATAGATCTTCCATGGTATGTAGACATAGTGAACTTTCTGGTTATACAGAAGAGTCCATCAGGATGGCCGAAGGATTGAGTCGACAGGCTAGTTTCCGAGGCACGATTAGGTTGATCCGATTCTTTTTTGTGAGGGACCAAATTGTATCTACAGGTGATGTATTCCAAAGGAGGAATACATAGTGTCCTCACTCTGTTCCATTTCTTATAGGAAGGGGACATCATTCATGGAAGAGGATAGTACAGAAGGTACTTCGGAGTGGATTTTGGCAGCCAACTCTTACTAGAGATGCTTGCACATTCATGAAGAGTTTCCTAGATTTTCAGAGAGCAGTAGGGACAGTCAATGTTAGAGATGTAATGCCTAAGCGACATGTTATCATTTGCGAGATCTTTTATACATGAGGCATATATTTCGTGGGACTGTTACCTTTGAGAAATGGCTTTCACTATATTCTTCTAGTTGTGGATTATGTTAGTAGATGGGTGGAGGCTATACCTGCACGAACCGTTGATAGCAGGACAGTAAACAGGTTCCTAAGGGAACATATTATTTCATGGCTCAATTTTCCATGTATTCTTATTTCAGACGGGGGTAGCCATGTCATTAATAAGGAGGTAAAACAATTAGTGAAGAACCATGGAATTGATCACAGAGTAGCTTCTCCTTACAACCCACAAACGAACGACATGGCTGGAGTTTCAAATAGGGAGGTGAAATCCATTCTTCAGAAATCAGTACAACTGGATAAGAAGAACGGGTCAAAACATCTAGACCAGGTTCTTTGACCATATCGTACTACATATAAGACTCCCTTAGGTACGTCACCATTCAGACTGGTTTATGGAAAGCCATGCCATTTACCCGTAGAGATCATACACAAATCTGAATGGGCTATCCGAGAGATTTCATTAGATAAGGAGGTAGGAACCAAGAGGATGATGGATCTGAATGAGTTAGTAGAGATTCGAAATCAGGCATAAGAGGGCACACTCATTTATAAGGATAAAGTGAAGAGATGGCATGATAGACACAATCGAAACAAGATCTTTGCCCTAGGTCAGAAAGTCTGGTTGCTCAATGCACGATTGAGAATTTTTCTAGGCAAACTAAAGAGCAAGTGGGAAGGATTGTATATAGTCAGAATGGTGCACGACAATGGAAGTATTGCTATATCATTTGTGTCACCCAGTGTAGAGCCATTCATGGTGAATGGGTAGATGCTGAAGCACTTCGTGGGACTACCAATCATCTGGCTCATGTTGAGGTGATCTACTTTGTACAGGATGCAAGACTACTCTTCCAGTTCATTTCATCCTATACAGAGATCGGTGAGCCTTTCGGTTTTCTTGAGTACACCACCTGTATATTCTTCATAGTCCACAATTGCCCCCATTTTTGCTCGTCTTCTATGCTTAGGATACTAGCTCCAAAGTATAGGGGGGACCGATTTCCCGTTGATCTGCGCCTTTCAACTTTGTTCTTTTTTAATTTAGTCTTTTTTCCTTTCTTTTACACTAATTACTGGTCCCTAATTTTTGGCCACATTATTTTCTATACTCAGGATGCCTTATCCTAAGTATAGGGGGGACTCAGTGATTTCGTTAATTTCATTTAGATTTCTTTCTTTTGTTCCTTTGTTTCTATATTCCTTTTCCTCAGTCACCTCATTTTTATTTTTCCCTATACATACGATGACCTGATCATAAGTATAGGGGGGTCGACTGACTTCTATACTTTTTCACCAACTTTTACTTAACACAATTATGTCCTTTTTCTCTCTTTTGACACCATGAGGACATTGCACAAGCTAAATATAGGGGGGTGCATATATTGTCTATATACTTTTGTCCATAACTCGTACTTTATGTATTTTTTTATATATATAAAATACATAAAAGTGGGTAAGGGTTAATTTAAAATTTATTTATTATTTAAAAAATCCTTGTAAATAAGTAAAATATTTATAAATCCATATTTAAAATTCTTAATTTAAAATATGAATTTAAAAGATGTACTTAATTTTTATAATACTTATTTAAAATCTTATTTAATGAAATATGTGTAAAAATCATTAATCCTTGTAAAATTATTTGTATATAAAAATGTAAAATTCATTAGTTATTTAATCCAAATAAAATATTGGTAATTTATCTTGTAAAATTCTTGTACATAAGCTTGTTTATAAAAATTGAAAAATCCATAAAAAAATACAAAGTCCAAAATTCCATAAAAAATACAAAATCCTTAAAATCCATAAAAATGATAAAATTTCAGAAAATATATTTCGCAAAAACATGGTTGCATTTGCATTAGCAATTTTTAGAATAAATTTGATTTCTAGGACTAGAGATTGGGAAAAGCTAAAGGATGGAGCTTGATTGTGGTCTTTAACTTTCATTGTAAGGAGCCTAATTAAGAACTGGAATTTAGACTCTTTAGGTCATTGACTTAAATCTTTTGGTTTCATGAGACCATGTTTGGGAAGTCAACTAGAACTTTCAAAAGTAGAACACTTGGTGTCATCCGTTTAACTCTTCATTAGTGAACAAATTTTGGACACATGCACTTTGCATTTAGCTAGACATGCATGGGATTGTGAAGGGCAGATTATTTTAATGGTGGATTTTCATCCTTATCTAGTGGTGCAAACGTCTAAATACATGAGTTGTGGGGTTGAAATAATGCTTTGGATGAGGGAAGGATCTGCTGGCACTATTTTTCCAAGACCTCAAAAAATTTACGGAATGAAAAGATGCTATATCCATCGAGGCACAAAAAGATTGATGCAACGCAAGAAACATTACAAAGCCAATTCAAAAAGAAGCCACCAAATACAAATATGACCACAATGGTCCAAGCTTCCACCAAAAAGCCTACACATCTTAGTGGATCAGCTACACTGGCTGGGCTTCACAAGGAGATGCGACTATACTGGTCACACTCCACTTCTTTCTCATTCTTTGTCATTCTCTCTCTATTTGATTGTGTACACAACACGATCTGACCTTAGAAGAGAATACCCCCCTCCTCAAGGAAAGAGTAGCTAGATGGGGACCAATGGGAGTGTATTATTGAAATGGGTGGTTTCTTCACTTCTTTAAACAGGAAGTGATATAACAATTCACACACGGTACAAATTGAATTCAAGGTTGATAGAGTTAGCTATATGGATAAGTGGATTTGAGCTGGTTGTTAAGGTGAGCCTAAATAAGGATTTGTGGAACTTGAGTAATGTTGAGATTAAAATCCTAATCCTAGTTAAGGCTCAGACAAAATGCTTGTTTTAGGCCTGACCAAGCTATGTCCTTTGTCTATTCTCATGAATTGGTTTAGGAAAACGAATTCATTCTAACTATCTTTCTTTTTCCTTATTTTTCAGATAAGTGTTTACTAAGGGAAGAGGAATGTTTAAGTATAACGATTTATGAATCCAATTAACGCTCTTTTTGCATTTTATCTTAAAACCCTTAACAAATACATGTAAATATGCATTAAATCACATCTTTTATCAAAACCTCATTCATAAATAAAATGCACTTTTATGCATAAAAACAAATAAATAAATAGAAGAATAAAAATAAAGAAAACAAAAAAGGCATATTGTAATTATGTATATATGTACAATATGACTTGTAAAATATAACTATAGCTGCAAGATATATTTATATTACCTAACCTCTGAGAGCAAGTCAACATGGATTGGTCGACAAACAAATAAGTAGGGGGAGATAAGGAAAGAAAGCCACAAAAGAAATCATTTATTCAGTTCACACATAATTCATTATTTATCCAGTATTTATAAAAACTTCAAAGATTTTTAGTTAATTCATCTGAACATATTTTTCACCAAACTCTTTTCCTATTTATTTCTAAAATTGTATAGAAAAATATAGAAATAAGTTAAAAGTATTATCATATATATGCCAAGAAATCCAACTTCCAAATTGTCAATTTCTCAACTTCCGAACAACATAACTTTCTCATATGAACTCCAATTTCATTGTTCTCAATTTAAATCACAAAATAATATTATCTAATAAATGAAGGCGATTTTACTAAAATTGGAGTCCATTTGCAAAAAGTTGTTTTTCGGACCCAATGACAACTGGGTTTATGAGCTATTTATTTTGATTAGAACAGATTATTTACACTTTTAATGATTTTATAATTTTTAATTATTTTCTTGATTTTGTATTTTAACCATGATTTATTTCAGAATTTTTTGATACTATTTAATATTTTGAATAAATCGAATACCCTAATTTATAGATTAATTTGACTGGTATGATATACACATGTATTTGTAAATGTATTTAAATAAATTTATTAAAATCTAGAAAAATTCACATAGATCCTATTTATAATCCTATTAATTAATAAAACATAAAAATTAATATATTATTTATTAATATATCAAATTAAAAATATAATACATATTCATCAAGTATTATTTATACCTATTTAGTACTAAAATATTTATATTTCATTAAATATTTATTATTTATCAAAATATTTTTTTATTTTAGGTAATTTAGTTATTTAGACTTTCTTAGACCTACTTAAAAAATTCTATTATCTGGACAACCTTGTGCTGACACGTGTCAACAACTACCCATTAAGAAGCTGTTAGCTTCCATTCTAATGCCCTACTTTTACCTAATTCTACCCGTCGCATACTATCACTTCTACTCGATCCTAACCCTCCATCTCCTTGTCCTAACAATATCCATTAGATCCTAGACACACTCCATGCGATATGCCTATAAAAGTCACCAAAGATGGGTAGTTCAACTTAACTTTCCCATTACCAGACTCAACTGACCGAACCCTACTTCTTCCCCCCACCCCGACCAATCAAGGTGGTGATAGTATCTCTGGCCAATCACATGGGTAAGAAGGGTGATCAAGGGAGGTTCTAAGGTACTTCGACGCCTTGAATAACCTCCATTTGGTTGGCGTAGAGCTACGAATATCACTGGTTCGTTAGCAAAGACCAACAGGTTCAGATAACCTTCAATTCCCACGTGAATGCATTCATTCATACATTCCCAAATTTCTCGAGTTTCGTGCCCAAATTAGGATTCTTATCCCATAACTAGATAGTCATAATCATTTTCTTTGATTATCACTCAAAATCACACCTTGAAATCTTTTTAAATCCAATCAATTTCTGTTCTTTTATTCCTTTATTCTCAAAGTTATTTCATCATTCGATTTTTAACACCCTTGGCCGATGTCAATGTGAAGTCGACCATCTACACCTGTTTGTAGGTCCATATAAACAATTGGAGTGCATCAGCATTCAATAGAAGCATCTATTGTCCTCGCCATCGATCAATCAAGAAGCATCATATAATTCTTGGAGCCTGAAACCCTAGCCGACTTACACCGGTGTCATCTTCGACTTCCTCGACCTCACCCCACCGTAGGCGATCTCCGAGGGGATAGATGATTCCCTCTTGTCCCTGTTGAAAAAGATTTAAATCCATTCATCATCGGAGATTCGAGAGAGGATGACGATCGCCCGCCATCGCTCGTGAAGTTTGGGGAAGAATGACGCCAAGAACATGAGGCACAGTCTCATGACACCTATCCAGAATCGATGCTCCAGATCACGCGTCACAATCTAATCACGACCATTCAAGACCAAGTAGTGGACAAATTGCATATCAAGCCCTGCAGATTTTAAGAATTCTCCCACACCTCAAGATGTTTTGAATATTGAATATTGGTATCCAGACAAGGACCTATTTGTAAAATACAGATTCTTTTCTTACAAATAGGTCCCTGACCAGGGATCTATTTGAATGAAAAGCCATATCTTTTTGTATTGCAATTTTGACTATATTGTTGACACTTGGACATATTATTCTGGAATCGAGTATTTATTTTCATTTTTGTTCCATTTTTCGATATTTTCTTCATTTATTTGATTTGATTCGATTTTTCAAACTTCGCATCCATTTTGAGTTTTGTTTGAGTTTTCTCTTCGATACCGTTGCTTGAATGTTCTCTTCGGGGATCTAGTATACAGTATCATTAAATATATTTCTACCATCTATTACTATATTGTAGATTACCTTTGTTTTGAAAAATATCCCATTGCAAATTAAATAAAAAATTGAAAAAATACAATCAATTAAAAACTTCAATAAATAAAACAAATAAAAAAAGTTTCTCTCTTTCTTTGAGAAGAAATTTAAAATCACAAAGATATCCTTTTTCTCAAAAATCTCAGTATTACTATTATGCTTCCTCGAGTTCGACCCAGGGACACTTATTTGGTTAATAATTATTGTAGATAAAATAAAAGAGAGGATCACTTCTATTCACTTCTCTTTATCTTTCTCTCTTCCATTTTTATAGATTTTTTTGATCAATTAGAGTTTTTTTTGGGCGGTTTCTCTACACTGACATTACTATTTACCGCTCGAAAGACCCTGGTTATGAGAGAGAGAGAGAGTGTGTGAGAGAGAGTGAGTTCTAAGAGAATGTGTGTAAGCACAAGAGGCTAGGGCTACCCATCCTTTTATACAAATTGGATGTCCATGAATCTCAATCCATGGGCTTATAAAAAACCAATGGTTGACATTGATTTGTGTTTTCTATCAATGATCTTGATTTTGTTGTATAAATTTAAACAAAAAATAAATCAATTTTAAAGAAATAAAATATGTTTTAAATATATACCCAACACATTTAATTTCAATTCAAATCAATCTCATATGGAAATAAATGAAAGAGAGTAGCCTCCTTCTCCTTTTAGAGTGGATAACCATACATGGATAAGGACTCCATGGTCATCCACCCTCTTAAAGAGGAAGGAGGCACTCCTTTTCCTATTTGGTGAGATCTCAATCTATCCATAATTTCCGCTTGTGCAAGAACATTTGTTGCATAATTATTCAACAAAAAAATTCCCAATGATTTTATGATAATTTTAATCGTGCCATTGATAAATTGTGAATCATATTCACACATCCAAAATAAAATGTAAATTTCATTTACAATTAATTGTTCAATGCGAATGCAATACACATCAACTATTAATTCGTAAATATAAATTACAATTATCTCTCTCTAATATATTATAAGTTACATTTATAATATCAATGAATAATATGGATAGTGCTATCCACATTGTTCACATCTTTGATAATTAAATCACATTTAACCATCTTAGATGTCCATTGTCACATGCCCAAATACTATGAATCAAACTCACATTATAAATAATAATTAAACCACATTTAAATATTCATTATACTCAATGCTCAGATACATTATCAACAATGAAATTATTCTTGAACTCTTTCGAGAATAATGTGCTTTCACCACAGATACTTGCAAATATGATAGGGTGATTGCACATTCTACATATAGTGACTTGGATACTAAGGTCATATCTCAAATACTGATAAAATGGACCTCTCAAAGATGTTTGATTGAATCAAAGTCGTAAATCTAATCTTCTCATTGCACCTGAATAATATTCAGATCAATGCCCAACATTTGGGATAAGATCATATTACTTCTCTATTGAGTGGAGTCACTAAAATCGAAACATATCTCATCACTCCCTTGCAATGGAAGCGTCATGGTTATACAATCGTTTATGATCACATCACCCTCGAGTATTACTAATACCTGTGCATCCTACATACAGGAAGACCTAGAATAAACCCGAAGTTTAGATCTTATTTAGATTTTCTTATTCAGGGTTGTTATACTTAAGGTTTCCATTCGATCATCAATCGTATACATTCCAAAAGCATATATCATACCTAAGTATTGATCATATACTTTCCAAAATTATATATCAAACTTAGAAATTCACTCAAGCTTCCAAAGCGACATGATCATACACGGAATTTGATCCCAATATCTCATAATTGAGTTCACGTCTTTCATTTCAGCAACAAACCTTTATGATCCCTTTGAAAAATCATATTACTCATATGCCCTTGTATGCACACCTACTCGTCGGTGTATAGACCTTGATTAGATGATCATGCCCAATGTACATACTCAAACATATAGCAATAAATCTGTCTCCAGTTAGACGATGCTTGCCTATATCATCATAGTATACGACATAGGTCTAGGTTATCTAGATCATTAAGTCAACTCCTTGACCTAACTTAACTAACACCTTTGAATCTCTATTCCTATGCAGAGGACCTGCATTAAGATGTTGGTTAGTTGCCAGCCTAAAGAGAAGAATTGCCACCTTCCTCTCAAATTGGAGATGTTCTCTTAACAATAACTTGACGGTGCTTGATGAGTCCTCAATCTAACTCTTTAGATATCATCCAAGAACCAACCTATATGATTCAACATTTAAATCAACAATTGTATGATCATTAAGATGTCCATGGTACATAACCCTAAATGTTATAAGGGATCTATTATGCAAACTAGTTATTCTTCATTTCAGATCAGGGAATAAATTACATTAACATTTATTGCATAATGGCTGACCATGGGCTTGCATGTCCAACGCTTTTTACAACACATCATTAACATATACACTTCTTCTAGTACAATACATATTTAGAGCCTCCCACTCCCAACCATCGAGGTAGCAGCAACCGTACATCCGTCAGCAAATGTAACAGTTGGGCCAACAAGGCCCACTTGTTCAACATCCCTTACAACAACAATACCGGGGACAATAGGTCAGTCTTCACGTTTTCCCTCTTAATCTTCACAGCAACAATTACCTTCATCAGGACCCACTGATTGTCAATGGAATATTCTGTAGAAGTTGCATGCCTATTAAAACAAGATACATGATTTGCATGTGACGTCAACTGCTTATCCCGTCTACATGGTGATTTATCTTCGCCAGCTACATCCATTCCCGCCTAGGTTCATGCTAATACCAACAACCTGAACCAACCTCAGAAGCAGCATAAGTATGGTCAGATACATTACTCATACTGACCTAGATCTGAGCATGAGATTCTTCCATTTTATTGTGTTACCATATGTCACCCTGGAGCGAAAGGACTATGGAGTGCTTGACCTGGCAAGGGACATGGATGGGGACGTTTATGAATCTCTACATAGGGAGACATTAGAAGACGAGGAGGACTGGCATCAACAGTAGCCCCTTCACCCAAATTGGATAACCAGTGGTTGAGAGAGGAGGAGTATGAGAACCCACGAGCAACATGGAGTAGATTCAGAGTCCAAGGAGAACCTTGGACCTTCGGTTGAGGGATGCACCTACTACAGATATTCCCCATCCTTTATTAGACATTTCTAGTTTAAATTCCAAGTTAAATGTAAAATATTCAGGTATGAAGAACTTTATTTAAAGTAATAAAATGAAGCACGTTTCTATTTGTAATTCGAGTTCTTTATCTACTCCTTCTGCTTGTTCAATCCCTTTCCCCCATGCTTTAATGGTAGGAAAGCACATTGTTAAGAAGATTCAAATAGATGATCCGGAGATGGCATGACGTTGTAGATATAATATCATGGTTAAGGTGCAATTTGATGATATGTGGCAAACCATCCAGCTTTTCAGATGTACCTTAAGGTGCGATGCACACCTACTAGGGCTAGTAGAATGTAGCCAAAAAGTTATGTGTAGACACATTTCATATCGACTGCCACAACTTATTGCCACAAGAACCAACACTTTCCTACAAAGAAGAGAGATTTTGTGTGCATTATGTGGTGAGTCATTTACATGACATAGCTTTTGCACACACTCTCCTTGATAACAGATTTTTGATCAATCTGCTACTCTTTGCCTTATATGAGAAGCTGAAGTTGGGTTCACTTCATAAATCCAAAGCATTACCCAAATTTGCTGATAAGTCCGTGAATAGGGCTAAGGATGAGGTTGAGAATGTTATCATATCGATCGAGGGACAAGAATATAGAGTGGACTTCATTGTCCTTGAAATGGATATCCCCAATCATTAGAGAGATTCACAGATCATCCTTGGGTGGCCTTTCCTTAATATTGTTGGAGCTTCCTTTGATTATTAGACTGGGATGATGAAGTTCTGTTTCTTGGGTGGAGAAGTGAAACTTAAGATGAACCAGACGAAATGGCAGCATCCTGACTTTGAGTTTAGTACAGATTTACCTTCTACATCAGAGGCATATTGTAGAGTGGTTAGCACAGTTGGGATATGGAAACAGAACCCGATATGTTTAAGTGAGACCTTCTCATCTTGAGAAGATAATGTTCACAATGAAGTTTGTAAGACATCTCTAGTGTTTTTGTCTGAATCATCTTATATTCTATTAATGACTTAGAGGTCTTTATAGACCTATTGTTTCCACTTCTTTTGAACAATCAAGGGAGATAAATGATGGGTCGGATGCAGATTTAGTCGTATTATCAATGTTTTTTTGGCAATCCGACTCTACATTCAACATAGTTGGTGTTCAGTACTTTACAGTTAGCACCACCTTCATGCAGCACAGAACTAGATTTAATGATAGATCAACTTGATTTGATCGATGATACTTCTTTGCCAGGGCTCAATCCACTACCTCGTACACTACAGTACATTTCTGCGAGACCAAAGCAAAAATTTCCTATCATCATTAGTTCTAAGCTGATTGTAGAACACAAATTTAGGTTGTTCGAAGCGTTAGAGGAGAACCGTAAGGCTATAGGCTGAATTGTGTCAGATCTCGTTGGAATAAACCCTGCACTCTTTTCAGACCAAATTTATGCTAAGGATAATGCTAGACCTTCCCATGGGTTTCAGAGGAGATTGAATCCAAATATAAGGAAAGCTGCTAAGAAAGAGACTGAGAAATAGTGTGGAGCTAGATTTTTTTACCCCATCACAGATTTCAACTGGGTGGCACCCCTACATGTTGTCTCGAAGAAGTCGAGAATTCAGATGGTAACCAACAAAGAAGGGGTTGAGATCGCGACACGAGTACCTACGTAGTGGTGTGTCTGTGTCGATTATAGACACTTGAATGCTACACCCAAGAAAGATCAATTTTCCTTACCTTTTATTGATTAGATCTTGGAGAGAATAGCCAGGAAAGAGTTTTTCTGTTTTCTTGATGGGTACTCGAGCTACAATCAGGTAGCCATCCTCCCTGAAGATCAGGAAAAGACCACTTTTACATGTCCATTTGGAACATACGCGTTCATAAACATGCCATTCAGGCTTCACAATGCCCCATGCACTTTTTAGAAAGGCATAATTGTCATATTAACAAAAATGGTAGGGGATTTCTGACGAATCCGTAAATGCTGCTTTTAATAATGTGTTTTTATCGTGTTATGCGTTGTAGGCGGCAATCGGAAACGGTCAAGAAAATACCACAAATAATTTATTCAATTTTTAATTTCGTGGTTTTATGTTTATTTTACTTGGGCAAGTCCCAAGGTCGATCACAAGGAGGCAAAGGAACAACCTAGAATTAAGTCTATCAAAATTCGTGTTCGGTTTTCGAGGCGGTCTTTTTTTGGAATTTTAAATGCAATAAAAGATGCAAAATGCAAATTTGGCCTTATTTTAGGGACTAAAATGTAAATTACGTTCAAACAATGTCCGAAAAATATGAAACTTGGCCACAATGTAAATTATGATGAAATGGATGTACTTTAATTTTTTTGGAATTTTTGGATGCAATATGAATTTTTTATGGATTTTTAAATGCAGACAAAATGATTTTCAATATTTAATTTTAATAAATATTAAACCTACTTATTTTCGAGAACTAAAATTATCTAAAGATCTATCACTAGGTAATAGATCTTAGAAAAATCCTAGACCTCAAAAATGTGGGGTTCAATACCTACTAAAAATTAAATACTAAAATGTGCTAAATGATTTTTACAGGATAAAATATGCATGCAAATTCAATTCCTTTTGGACACAATGTTAAGAATAATTAACTCTACAATGTGTGATTTTTCTGGAATTTTTAGAGCAACGGTTAACCAATCATGAATTTCAGAGCAGAAAATGGGTAAAATATGCCAATTTTCACAAAATAAATATTTATTAATTAACCGTCAATCAGAAAAATACCTGCAATATGTAAAAGTGCAGAGAGTCAATTAACCAACATCATGCTATTTTTTTGATAATACAATATTGTAGAGATGAGGTCTAGAATCACAGGGGAACACAGGGGTACAACTGCAAGTTAAATAAATAACATAAATAAATAATGCAGTAGAGGGATGTTCTTGCAATTACCGATACTGGGGGGGGCGACTCTGCAAAATTTCCAGTAGGCACATGCTAGGCACGTGCCTCTGGATGGCGGGGGCTGATCTGCGAATATGAGAACTCCAGGGGTGTTGCTGTAATTGACCCAGCGGGTCACGTGCGGATCACGTGACCCCTGGGGATGGCAAATGGACATTCCCCGCGCACGTGCCTCGCACGTGCCGGGGCCTCGGGCGTCGAGCCCGGCGGTGCGTGGGCGGTGAAGGTCGCAGTCGACCTCTCGGCGGTGCCAAGGCTGGCGGAGCAGGGCCGAGACTGCGGTGGAGGATGTGATGCCGGTGGCGTGGCTGGTGGCGCTGAGGAGCGTGTGCTTGGCCGAGGCGTGGAGCTCCGGTGGCGTCGAAGCGGAGGGTGGCGGTGGGGCGTCGGTTGTCGGTGACGGGGAAGATGACGTTGTTGAAGATGAAGTTGGCGGAGCGTCGTCGGCGAGGTGTTGTTGACGAAGATGACGGTCGAAGGTTGTTGCGGAGTCGGTGGCGAAGCAAGTTGGAGACGAAGGCGTTGGCGATGAAGATGATGTCGCAGTCGGTGCAGAAGCGTTGGCTGGAGGCGTAGTTGTCGATGATGGCGATGTCGTTGGCTCGATGTTGAAGAACAGAGCTGGGGCAGTACGGCCAGAACGGCGCTGCGACGAGGGCGAGGGCGCCTCGGATCTCGCCGAGGAAGAAGACCCACCGGGCTGTCACCCCGGTGTGCGTGAAGGTGCGATTCGGCGGATGAGGGTACGGCGAGGGCGGCGATGGGTTTAAATAGCGGGGGGGGTTTGGGCTGGAGAAGGAAGGAGATCGGGTTGATTGAGGGAGGCGGCGAGATTCGAGGGAGATCGGGGTAGGTGATGCGAGGATCGGCGATGGCGAGATACGCAGGGCAGCGATCGGAGATGGGCGGAGCTTCGCGAGATCCGCGGCGGAGATCTCGGGGGCGGCGGAGCTGATTTGGGAAAGAGGGAGGGCGGAGGAAGACGACGCACAGGCGCCGTCCGATCGCGCGCGATCGGACGGTGCCCGTTGCGCCACGTGGCGGGTGATGGGGGAAGAGGCGGAGGCACGTGCGGAGCACGTGCCTGGGGAGGCACGTGCGACGCACGTGCTTGGTTTTTTTTTTTATTAAAACCGAAGATAATAAGGTCAAAAATGGCTGACACGTGGCGGCACCAGGTGCTGCCACGTGTCAGCACCAGAAAATTCAAAAAATAATTAACTTGTAAAATCAAAAATAAATAGTAAATGACCTCGGATCGAAAAACTTTCTTCACGAAAATTGCTCGTCTCGATGAGATCTACAACTTTCATGAAGACACCAAAACCAAAATCGATCATTTGCACAAAGTGAATTTTTGGGGTATCCTATGTTCATAGAATACCTTGATTTTTGGGTTTTATAATTTTTATGTCATTTTTAGACAAGATAAAAATCCGGAAAAATATAGAAAAATCAAAGATAAATAAAAGACACTTAATTCTAATTTTTTTGGATTTTTATTGATTAAGAAAATATATACATAAAATACCAGGTCAAATGCCGCGAAAATATACAATGTACAAAAGAGGCCCAAAACCCAACTTTCACATATGAGCTCCGATTCACTTGAACTTGGTCTTGTTTTGAAGGTAATTGAATGAACATTAGTTCAAAAGTGAGTAGGATTCAATCAAACACTGGATGTGGGAGATATGTGGCTTTTAGTCCGAAAATCCTGAAATTAGGGTTTGGGTTTTTGGTCCACTTATTTGAGTTAGTTAATTTTTTGTATTTTTCCTTTATTTTTGTTAGTAATATGTACACAGTGGAAGTGGTTTTGAGTTATTCGAAGTTAGCATGAATGAGTTAAAAATCCAGGAAGTTAGGCTTATTTACAGGTCTTTTTGGCTTGGATTTTTGGCTTCTTATTTTATGCAGATTTTTGTGCTAAAATGCGATTCTTATGGAAACATGCATGAATGCTAATTATGCAAAATAAATGCAAGAATGCTGTTGATTTTAAGGGTTTTGAGCTTAATAAATGAGATTTAGAGTGATGAATACGAGATTCATCATCCCCCTATACTTAAACCATGCTCGTCCCTGAGCATCAAAAAGAAATGCCATGAGGTGAAATGAGATTGGGTTCCAAACCAAAACCATGAGCTGAAGGTGAAAGTAAGCCTAAACTCAACCTTTGGATTATCTGTGTGTCGGAACTTCTGTGAGACTTAGAATTTTAAAATCAACAGCCCTCAATTCTACACATCATTGCTACAGTTTCGGCTCAGAAGTCATCTTAGATCAATCATCTTCCCAAAGTATACTCTTTGAACATTGAATAACCAACTCTTGTGTGTGAAATATTTTAGCTCTTCCCACCCAGAATGTCGGACTACCGCGCAAGCCTCCTCTCCAATAACTCGTCCTCGGGGAGTCAGGTATTTCCTTCTAAGGTCTGTCGCGCTGTGTTCACAATCGAATTGGGGGGAGAAGATAGAAGAATGCGAAAAGAACTGGAGGGTGGCCAGTGTAGTCACCTCTCCTTGTGAAGATGGCCAGTGTAGCCGAGTCTCCACCAAGATCTGCAGGTTTCTGGAAGCTTGGACCTTTTTGGTCAGATTTTATTTGGTAGTTGCTTCTTTGTATTTGGAATTTTTGGTGGTTCTGCTTGGATCTTGTTGTGCCCCTACGAATATAGAATCTTTTGTTTCCGTACATTTTTTGGGGTCTTAGAAAAAATTGTGCCCAGTCGTCCATCCCTTTTCCGAAGCTTTATTTCAACCCGTACTCCGGTCTTTAGATTTCCACGCTACCAGAAAAGAAACTCACACAGTCTTCCAACATATGTTTGAGTTGAGCTAAGTGCATAGTGAGAGAGTACAAATTAATTCCTTATTCCAGAGTTGTACCCAGAATGAAGAGATCAGGTTAGACACTAAGAGTCAAACGCTGTACATTGTCATGTGGAACTCAAAGAATTAAGTCAACGACCTGAAGACTCTAAAATTCCATTTCTCGGTGAAGTTCCTCTGAAAATTAGGTGGATTAAGGTCAAGTCCAGACTACTCTCGGTTTCGGCTCATAACTCGGTTCAGAACCCAAAGACTTTTCACATATGCAAATGCGATGCTTGATGAGATGCGAGTGTGTGAAATGCAGACACAATTTTTTTCCCCTTTTTTTTTCTTTTTTTGCTTTTTTGAATGAATGAATGAATAAGAAGCCATTTTTCAAAAATTTTGGGCAAGGTCAGTGTTAGTGGAGTAAACACATTTTTTTTTTGTTTAAGAAAAACCCACCCCGTAAATACATATAGACTTACGTGAAAGTACGAGGTATGGCTAAAATATATACAAAGTATATATACAGACCCCCCTATACTTAGCGAGTGCTGTGTCCTCAAAGCACAAGAAGCGTAAAGAAGACATAGCTCGGGCTAAGCGTAAGAGGGTGAAAAAGAACAAAATTTACAAAATCGCCCCCTATACTTAGACTGTGAATAGTCTAAGTATAGAAGAAGAGCGGAAAAGAAAAGAAGCGGTCGGGGTATGTGAATGAGGAGGGTATATATAGGTGGGTGGCGGTTCCCCCTATACTTAGGCTTTGGTCAGCCTTAGTATAGAAGAAGGATAGATGTGGAGTGCGTGAGAGATCGGAATGCGATGAGGAAAATGGTATATACAGATGGCATCGGTCCCCCCCTATACTTAGGCCTTGGCCTAAGTAGAGGAAGAAGCTGTACAAGGAGACCGATGTGGTCGGGAGGGAGGGTGGGTAGCCGATGATTAAGGCGGTTTACGGCTGATATTCTTGTGAGCCTGCGGTGGGAGATCGTAATGATGAGTCGGAGATGAGGCATATGATTCCCAACTATTATCAGTGTCATCCTCAGAAATATCATGATGGATAGTGGACGAAATATTTGAGTCAGATGAAAAGTACCCATCATCAGAGTTATCCTCAGAGGAATAGTATTTGAAAGTGGACACACTCCAGATGTTCATGTCTTTTTGTTTCTTCAATTGTGTCCTCAAGCTTCGTTCCTTTTTAAGATCAATCGATTTGTCCTCAGATGAATATTCAGATGCTCCGGTCTCAGTCAGCTCATAAGAAATAATTCCAGTGTACTTGTGGAAGGTAGGAGCATCAGCTTTGGATGAGTAATAATTAGGAACGGGAGTTGTCCAACGAGAATCGAATTTAGGATCCTCGCGAAGATATGGCTTTAGGGATGCCGAACAGACTTCACTCATGTAGACTACCTTTTCCGGACCTGATGAGGGATCATCAACCGATTCCTCTTCCGAAAGATCAAAGGTGACTTTCTTTTTCTTGTTTCGTGAAGATGTCGGTTCACTTGAGTACCCAGATGAATAGCCATTAAAATTCTTCTCCTTGGTCAGTATTCGGGCTACGTGTTCGTTCTTTGTTTCCTGAATGTTGGTGCACTCTTGATTTGGGAGGATTTGGTCAAGATAATCAGAGTATGTTGCTCCAGGGTGCGGCCATGCAAATGTCTCAGGATCGTAGTAGAAAGCTGCGGGAATTGAGATATCGGGGAGAGTCTCTAAACCAATAGTCTCGTTAACAAACGCAATCTCAGGTGTAGCAGCAGGGTAGGGCTCTTCTACCGTTTCATGGTTGCGGTTGTTGGGGACTTTGTGGGTTACCTCAGAAAATCGTGCTTCCTCAAAGACTGTATCAGATCGTAGTGATTCCAATGCCGTAAAATTTATTTCCCGAGTCTCACAATCGATACTCGCCTTGGCCAATGCCAAGAATGGTTTTCCGAGAATGATTGGAGACTGGGTAAATTCTCCTTGATGCTCAATATCAATGATCGTGAATTCTACCTTGAGCGGAGCACCTTGGAATTTCATGATGACAGAAATGGTTCCTCTCGGCCTTTTTATCGATCGTTCTGCCAATTGAACAATCTCTCGTATCTTCCGAATTGGCCCGAGTTTGAGTTCCTGAAATACAGAGGTCGGGAGGATATTGATCGGTGAATCGTCATCAATACGAGCATGTGTGAAGGTTGTGTCTTTGATTTCGCAGTCAAATCTGGGCAACCGCTTCACTATGCGGCTCTTGGTTTTTCTCCTCAACACCAAGGAGGAGGCCATTGACAAGATATGTCTTTCAGTTTTTGTTCTAATCCTTCCTGACTTTTTAATGATTAATCTGTCCATTAGAAATTTCTTGAGGTCAGGGAAGTGTTCAATGGCCTTTATAATGGGAAGTTCAAAAAACAAGTATTTTTCTAGTGCTTCCCGTAACGCAGGATCCAAATTCCTCAGATCTTCTTCAGATTCAATTTTTATGAGATTTTCTTGATTTTCAAATTTTTTTGTATTTTCTGTGTGGTGTGGTGATGTGGTGTCGTCCTTAGATGAGAAGGGGCCTTGATATTCAGAGTTTGGGTCAGAGTCATAGTCATTCCTAGGGGTATAATGAGCAGAAGTTTTGATATTAGAGTCATCCCTGGGTCTTTGAATATCCTCAAAATTTTCATCATGGAATCCAATCATTTCCTCATTTAGTTCAACACTCGATCCACCATAGAATGAGATCACTCGGTCGACGAATTTTTGAAATCTATCCTCCATCAATTCAAATCTTGTTTTTATCCTCGAAACATTATCCTCACAATTTTGCTCATGATCAATCACGGGAGCACTCGGATTTTGTTCAATGATTCCGTCTTCCATTTTTCTGTACGTGCAATGAGGAGAATTTCTTGGAATATCCATTATACGATCATTTCTTGAAAATTTATCCTCAAAATTTATGGAAGGAGGTTGCTCATATGGTACAGGCACGTTTATTTGATCTGAGTGGAGTTCGGTCAGTTGATCATGTTTGGTCAGATCTTGATATTGTGGAGTCAACATACAGGGTTTATATGTGTCTAGGAGTTCAGTCCAGTCCTCTGTATGAGTGTCATGTCTGTTATGGTCAATCCAACGATGATTATCATTAAGCGCATGTCTTTCCATCTGGGTTTGGGTTCTCTGCCAGTCTTGGGAGTTAAAGAGATTTTGATCTTGAAATGTTTCATTGGCAAGAGAGTGAGAATAAGACGGTTCAGTCCAAGATGGTGTGGTTGGATGATTTGAGAAAGGATTTAATGAGGTCGAAGTCATCTGCGGTTGAAAGCTTCCTGCAAATGTTGGGGGATTAAACGAAGAGGACGTAGTGGATTTGGGCCAAACCGACATAGATTTGTTTTCGTAGTGGTGTTCGGTCATTTTTGAAGGAGTTGAGAGAAATGATGGGATGGATTTGAAATTTGGAAAAATTTCCATGATGAGATTAAAATCAAGAGATGGGAGAGATGATTGTATGGGACAGAAAATTTTATCAAATGTGCGGCTATTGATCGTTGATATCGGTTCACGCACACCAATACAAACACAAATCAAACCCTGGGTTCACCAACTCACACAATGAAGCCGTAAAAGTTCGGCTATTATCTTTTCAATTTTAGTTGGTGATAAATTCAATCTTGCAAACCGTTTAGACGAGCTGTTTAGGTTTGGAGCTGGGCTCTATCCTAGTGTGCGTTTCTCTCCTCGCTGCAAGATAAATCAAACAATGTCGGGGTTGCTCTCCCGCAAAAATTCTTGATTTTATGGGTTCTTTAAGATCAGATATATTTAGCAGTCCCGATTTTAATGAGGTGATCACTGAAAAATTAGATGAGCACAAATACACGTCTACCGTCCAGTCCCAATTTCCTTTAGAGTTATGTTATAAAACAAGAGAGAGGAATTCGGGAAAAGCCGATGCACGTGGAAAACTATGATGAATGCTCAGTTAGAATACTTACAGTGAATCCTCGCAATCTCCATGTGGGATGCTAGATAGAATTTAAAAATTATTCTAAATGAAATGCAAGTCGATGGAAAAAAAAACCGCACCTAAGCAGAAAGTTCTATTAGCGGGAAGAATTGATTTAAATTTGGCTAAGTTTGAACGATCTATGTGCGTCTCAATTTAAAGTGCAGTGTGGCTTAAGATCCTACGAGCACAAGCAAAAATATAAATGCTCTGAGAGCCGTATGTGCAGGTCTATCCTAATCGCCACTCAAGTCGGGCCCCACCCTCGCCGGAGAGTGAAACAAGCCACGACACACCACAGAATAAAGTTTAGAGGTCTTTTACACACGCGAGAGTCCAAACGGACACCGCTGTAAAATTGCAGAAATTAAAAGTGCAGAAATTAAAATCCTAGACTCTACTCTCTCTCACGACTGGACTCGATCTTAAATTATTTGCGGTTTTTGGTGAAGTTGCGTCGGTTTTTGAAAACCGCTCCACGTACAAGGTACCTCGCAAAAAAAATAAGAGAGAAAATGTAAGAGAGTGACTCAAAAAATAATATGAAAAATAAATGCTGAAAATAAATTGCAGAAAAAAAAATGGAATTTACAATGAAAAATTCGGGGGTCAGACTACCCGAATGCGGAAAACCGAATAAAAAATTTTGAGACAAAAATCTAAGCCGTTTGCCTCCCCGGCAACGGCGCCATCTGACGAATCCGTAAATGCTGCTTTTAATAATGTGTTTTTATCGTGTTATGCGTTGTAGGCGGCAATCGGAAACGGTCAAGAAAATACCACAAATAATTTATTCAATTTTTAATTTCGTGGTTTTATGTTTATTTTACTTGGGCAAGTCCCAAGGTCGATCACAAGGAGGCAAAGGAACAACCTAGAATTAAGTCTATCAAAATTCGTGTTCGGTTTTCGAGGCGGTCTTTTTTTGGAATTTTAAATGCAATAAAAGATGCAAAATGCAAATTTGGCCTTATTTTAGGGACTAAAATGTAAATTACGTTCAAACAATGTCCGAAAAATATGAAACTTGGCCACAATGTAAATTATGATGAAATGGATGTACTGTAATTTTTTTGGAATTTTTGGATGCAATATGAATTTTTTATGGATTTTTAAATGCAGACAAAATGATTTTCAATATTTAATTTTAATAAATATTAAATCTACTTATTTTCGAGAACTAAAATTATCTAAGATCTATCACTAGGTAATAGATCTTAGAAAAATCCTAGACCTCAAAAATGTGGGGTTCAATACCTACTAAAAATTAAATACTAAAATGCGCTAAATGATTTTTACAGGATAAAATATGCATGCAAATTCAATTCCTTTTGGACACAATGTTAATAATAATTAACTCTACAATGTGTGATTTTTCTGGAATTTTTAGAGCAACGGTTAACCAATCATGAATTTCAGAGCAGAAAATGGGTAAAATATCCCAATTTTCACAAAATAAATATTTATTAATTAACCGTCAATCAGAAAAATACCCGCAATATGTAAAAGTGCAGAGAGTCAATTAACCAACATCATGCTATTTTTTTGATAATACAATATTGTAGAGATGAGGTCTAGAATCACAGGGGAACACAGGGGTACAACTGCAAGTTAAATAAATAACATAAATAAATAATGCAGTAGAGGGATGTTCTTGCAATTACCGATACTAGGGGGGGCGACTCTGCAAAATTTCCAGTAGGCACGTGCTAGGCACGTGCCTCTGGATGGCGGGGGCTGATCTGCGAATATGAGAACTCCAGGGGTGTTGCTGTAATTGACCCAGCGGGTCACGTGCGGATCACGTGACCCCTGGGGATGGCAAATGGACGTTCCCCGCGCACGTGCCTCGCACGTGCCGGGGCCTCGGGCGTCGAGCCCGGCGGTGCGTGGGCGGTGAAGGTCGCAGTCGACCTCTCGGCGGTGCCAAGGCTGGCGGAGCAGGGCCGAGACTGCGGTGGAGGATGTGATGCCGGTGGTGTGGCTGGTGGCGCTGAGGAGCGTGTGCTTGGCCGAGGCGTGGAGCTCCGGTGGCGTCGAAGCGGAGGGTGGCGGTGGGGCGTCGGTTGTCGGTGACGGGGAAGACGACGTTGTTGAAGATGAAGTTGGCGGAGCGTCGTCGGCGAGGTGTTGTTGACGAAGATGACGGTCGAAGGTTGTTGCGGAGTCGGGGGCGAAGCAAGTTGGAGACGAAGGCGTTGGCGATGAAGATGATGTCGCAGTCGGTGCAGAAGCGTTGGCTGGAGGTGTAGTTGTCGATGATGGCGATGTCGTTGGCTCGATGTTGAAGAACAGAGCTGGGGCAGTACGGCCAGAACGACGCTGCGACGAGGGCGAGGGTGCCTCGGATCTCGCCGAGGAAGAAGACCCACCGGGCTGTCACCCCGGTGTGCGTGAAGGTGCGATTCGGCGGATGAGGGTACGGCGAGGGCGGCGATGGGTTTAAATAGCGGGGGGGGTTTGGGCTGGAGAAGGAAGGAGATCGGGTTGATTGAGGGAGGCGGCGAGATTCGAGGGAGATCGGGGTAGGTGATGCGAGGATCGGCGATGGCGAGATACGCGGGGCGGCGATCGGAGATGGGCGGAGCTTCGCGAGATCCGCGGCGGAGATCTCGGGGGCGGCGGAGCTGATTTGGGAAAGAGGGAGGGCGGAGGAAGACGACGCACAGGCGCCGTCCGATCGCGCGCGATCGGACGGTGCCCGTTGCGCCACGTGGCGGGTGATGGGGGAAGAGGCGGAGGCACGTGCGACGCACGTGCTTGGTTTTTTTTTATTAAAACCGAAGATAATAAGGTCAAAAATGGCTGACAGGTGGCGGCACCAGGTGCTGCCACGTGTCAGCACCAGAAAATTCAGAAAATAATTAACTTGTAAAATCAAAAATAAATAGTAAATGACCTCGGATCGAAAAACTTTCTTCACGAAAATTGCTCGTCTCGATGAGATCTACAACTTTCATGAAGACACCAAAACCAAAATCGATCATTTGCACAAAGTGAATTTTTGGGGTATCCTATGTTCATAGAATACCTTGATTTTTGGGTTTTATAATTTTTATGTCATTTTTAGACAAGATAAAAATCCGGAAAAATATAGAAAAATCAAAGATAAATAAAAGACACTTAATTCTAATTTTTTTGGATTTTTATTGATTAAGAAAATATATACATAAAATACCAGGTCAAAAGCCGCGAAAATATACAATGTACAAAAGAGGCCCAAAACCCAACTTTCACATATGAGCTCCGATTCACTTGAACTTGGTCTTGTTTTGAAGGTAATTGAATGCACATTAGTTCAAAAGTGAGTAGGATTCAATCAAACACTGAATGTGGGAGATATGTGGCTTTTAGTCCGAAAATCCTGAAATTAGGGTTTGGGTTTTTGGTCCACTTATTTAAGTTAGTTAATTTTTTGTATTTTTCCTTTATTCTTGTTAGTAATATGTACACAGTGGAAGTGGTTTTGAGTTATTCGGAGTTAGCATGAATGAGTTAAAAATCCAGGAAGTTAGGCTTATTTACAGGTCTTTTTGGCTTGGATTTTTGGCTTCTTATTTTATGCAGATTTTTGTGCTAAAATGCGATTCTTATGGAAACATGCATGAATGCTAATTATGCAAAATAAATGCAAGAATGCTGTTGATTTTAAGGGTTTTGAGCTTAATAAATGAGATTTAGAGTGATGAATACGAGATTCATCAATTTCCTGCATGTCTTCAGAGATGATTTCTCGGTTCATGGTGATTCATTTTATTCATGTTTAGTACACTTGGACCAAGTACTTCATAGGTGTAGGCAGGTGAATCTGGTACTCTCTTGGGAAAAGAGTCATTTTACGATTAAAGAGGGTATCATGTTGGCGCATGTCATATCTAGGAAGGGAATATAGGTTGACCCTGTCAAGGTAGATGTGATGAAGAAACTTCATCCACCAACTAAACGTTAAGTCATTTGGGTCATTTCTGAGACATATTGGATTTTATATAAGATTGAATCCATATTTTTCTAAGATTTCCCGACCTCTTACTGAAGTCATAGGAAAAGACACAGAGTTCATTGTATATCATTTGTGTCTTAAGGTCATTGAGCTCTTAAAAAGGAAAATTTATGACTCACTGATTTTACATGCTCCTGATTGGTCTCTGCCCTTTGAGAGCATGACCGATGCTTGGGATTATGGTATATGACTTGTAATAGGTCAACGATGAGAAGAGAAATCATTTGTAATTCACTACATGAGTAAGGTTTAGATTAAATGCAAAAAAATACGATTATTGAAAATAAAATACTCATGGTAGTTTGGTCCCTTGAGAATTTAGGTCTAAAATTTTGGGCTCTAAGGTAACAATATACATTGATCATACATTCATTAGATATTTCATGGAAAAGAAGGATGTGAAGGCACGTCTTCTTAGGTGGATTCTGTTACTACATGAATTTTATTGTAGATTTGGGGTAAACCTTGAGTTAAGAACATAGTGGGTGATCATTTATGCCGTCTAGAGCTGAAGGATTCCCCTGACTCAGAGTTGATTAGAGAAACCTTTCAAGAGGAGCAGATTTGTGTTGTCGATTCACTTCCATGGTATGCCAACATGGTGAACTAGGAGCAATATCGACTCATTGAAGTTGGAAAAAGGAGATAACATTGAGAGGATCCATTCCTTTTCTTTTAAAGATTAGATTGTGTCTGAAGAAGGTGTATTCCTTAAGAGAAATAACGGAGTGTCCTTACACATTGTCATTCAGTACATGCTGGAGGACATCATTCAGGAAAAAGAACCTCTCACAAAGTACTCCAATGTGGATTATATTGGCCGACCTTATTTCAAGAAGCTATGGATTTTGTACGGTTGTGCCCTATCTGTAAAAGGAGAGGAGGGACAATCGACTATAGAGATGAGATGCTCATGTAGTCGATGATTTTATTGTAATGTCTTTGATGCATGGGTAAAGATCTCGAAATCACCCTCAGTTAATTATGCAAAATTAACATTGATTTATTCGTTGCAGTCGGGCAAATTCGGATTAATAAAAACTACAAATTTAATTATCTGTCCTATTAAAGAAAGCGATCAATTTTTTTTACTTAAGAAAGACCAAGGACGAACTTAGGGAGGACACTGACTCCTTAGGTTGATTTAAAGATGATCTAAAGGTTGGGTTTTCAAAGAGACATTTTTTGGTATTTTTAAATGTAATAAACGAGGGACATGCAATTTTGGCGAAGTTCGAAAACTAAAATGCAATTTTCATTAAAATAATGTCCAAAAATTATGAAACTTGGCTAGAATGCGATATAATGAAATTAGACTACAATATTTTTTTTGGAATTTTTTGATGTTAAAGTAATTTATTATAAATTAAATAATGTATTGGGTACACTATAGAACAATCTAAAATCTACCTATTGCATGTTTTTGGGCATTTTTGGATCTGCGAATATTTAAATATCACATTCAAAGCATAAAATAGGTAAACTACACAAGTTTTCACCAAATTAATTATCATAAATAATCCATTAATCACAAAAATGTAAATAATTGCTCATTAGATAGAAAATGAATTGCTATACAACATGTTATTTTTGTAATTAAAATTGACTGAAATGAAGATTCAAATAAATGTCCAAACATAGGTGTATGAATGCAAAACAGAAAATAGAATATAATAAAAAAAATAGCGCACAAGGGTGCTTCTTTAATTACTAGATCTTTCGAGGGTCTCCTAGAAATTTTCACAGTGAAGCACATGTACTGCGCGTGACTTCCAAGGGTCGGGGACGATGGCATAATTTGCAGGGAGTCTAGGGGCCTTAGGTACAAATTTCCCAACCCTCACATGTCATGCACGTGAGGTGGGGTAGCTGCTGTGGAGGCGGCGAGGATGATCGTGGCGGTGGTGAGTAGGCGAGGGGCATACGACCATGTGTATGGGAAGGGTGCTAGTGGGGTGCAACCCAGGGGGCCGCTACGCGTGCGTGGAGGGCTAGTGGTGGTCGGTGGTGAGGTCGTAATGGAGCTGCTCGATGAGTTGGAACTGTTGTTGAAGACCTCGACCGGCACACGATCAAGGAGCTGGAGGTGGCTGGAGTTGGTGGAGTTGGCGCAAGGAGACGTTGTAGGACTGCAGGCGCAAGCTCCTGGAGGTGATGGGGTCCTGGGCGCCCACTGTCAGAGGCGAGCATACGGAGGTGGACTAGTGGATGCATGGAGGTGAAGCAGTGGCAGTGCAATAGGAGGAAAGGTTCGACCGATCGCAAGTGGTTGTGGCACACGTGGAGGGAGGCCGACCACTAGTGAGGTGATGGTGATGGCAGGTGGTGAAGCATAAAGGTAGAGGTAGTGAGTGACGAAAGAGTGCAGAGGAAGGAAAGGATGTTGGGGAATAGATTCAGAAGTAGCAGAGAATATAAAAAGAAGAAGAACAGGAAGAATGAAGAGGAGGAGGAGGAGAAGGAAAGGAAAGGAAAGTTACAAGGAAGAAGTGGATGAGGTGCCTGTGGAGGGAGTACATAGCGGCTCTGATCTTAGCTCTGATCATCGTAGAGATCGAGCACGAGCATCTAGCAGAGAAGCCACTTCAACGCGATACCGAGGGGCCTTAGATTTCGCTTGGGCCTTCAACCTTCATCCTCGCTCAAGAAGCTCTAAACACGCTATCACCGTCTCTTGAGCTGGAGATGGAAGGTGGATTCCCTTCAATTGTAGTAGATGGGTTGCGGTGAAGGCGTCACTATGATATATAGGTCGTTGGCAGACGTCGAGGTGGAAGTGGGCGACGTGAGAAAGGTGAGTGGGAGAGAGCATGCACAAGAGGTGGGAGAGGGACATGGGCTGCATGGGATGGTGGGGGAGAGGAGAAAGAGTAAGGAGAAGAGAAAGAAAAGGAGAGAGGGATTACGTTCATGGGAGAGAGGAGAGGAGATGGCGCGGGTCTGCTTGCCTGCATGGGGTGTGGGATAATGAGGGAGAAGCGAGCAGTTAGAGAGAGAGAGGGAGAGGGTGCGACAACACGAGAGAGAAGGAGGTGGAATGTGGATGGGGTGCGTTTCGCAAAGAGAGAGGAAAAGGGAGAGAGAGAGAGAGGTGGGAAGAGAGAGGGAAAGAGAAAGAGGGAAGAGAGAGAAATGTGAGGGAGCCACATGGCACGTGGGGGTGTGGCCATGAGGGAGAAAATATAAACATAAAAAATCAAACTAAAATAAAAAAATAGTAATGATTAATAATAAGTGAAATAATTAAAATAAATATAAATAAAATAATTTGAGTAAATAATTAAAAAAATCATATTTAAAATAAATAAATAATAATCATAGTAATAAATGAAGATAATAAGTAATAAAAAATAAATAAAAAAATAAAAATAAAAATAAATAACTAAAACTAAAAATGGGGTGACACGTGGCGCCTCCAAGGGCAGCCATGTGTCGCTCCAAAAAAATCGAAAATTAAATCAAAAGAAAAAAATTAACAAAAAGGGTTAAATCAAAAATTGGTCAACACAAAAGTTTCTCATCTCAACGATATCTACAACTTTTGTGATGGAACAAAAATCAAGATAAGTCATCTGTACAAAATGTATTTTTGGGGGACCTTATAGCTATAAAATACCACATTTTTTTATATTTGCAGTTTTTTTGTCATTTTTAAATAAGATAAAAATAAAAATAAAAATAAATAAAATATGAAAGTAGTATTTACAACTTAATCTATTTTTTTGGATTTTAAAGTAATTAAAAAATAAAGGAATAAAATAAAGGGTATTTTCGTTAATATGTACAATATATAATAGGGGCCCAAAACCTAAATTTCACATATGGACTCCGATTTTTATAAAGTTGGTCTTGTTTTGAAGGTCTTTGAATTTATATTACTTTAAAAGTAAGTAGATCTATATCATATACTGTATGAGAGAGATATGAGAATTTTCGTCCGTCTGTCTGAGAATTAGGCATTGGGTTTATTCGTCAACATTTCAAGTTAGTATTTTTTATATTTTTATTTTATTCATGTTAGTAATATTTACACAATGGAGTTGATTTTATTGTATTTGGAGTTAGTATAAAATAGATACAAATAGGTAAATTATCTTACATACAGATGAATATGTACAAGAGAATTAGGCTCCTTATTTAATGCAAATATGCATGCAAAAATACGAACACTAATTTTAAATGCATGAATGTGAATAATGCACAATAAATGGAGATATGCAGCTAATTACTTAGGAACAATGCTCTATTTTCGACTTTTAGAGTGATGAATCACACATTCATCAACCCCCTATACTTGAACATTGCTCGTCCCTGAGCAACTAAAATGAAATGCATAAGTGAAATGATTTTGGGTTTCATACCAAGGTCATGAACAAAAGGTCAAAATGGAGCTTGATTCGACCTTTGGATTAATAGTGTGGCAGAATCCTTTTTGGGAATTAAATTTAAGACCTAACAACCTTTAAGTTCCACAAGTCTCTATTCAAGATGCCTCAACAGTCAGGTTGGAGCGTATCCTCAAATGAAAATTCTTATGATTGAATCTTACTTGTACTGTGCAAGTGAAATATAACTCTCCACATCAGAAATATCAAAGAAACAACCTCCTCTAACAAGGTAACTCTAACTCCCTGGTCTAGCAACTCTTTCCGAGAGGAGTGGGGTATTTCCTTTTAAGTTCAAGTGCAACTAGCTCAAGAAGAGGGTGTAGAGAAGTGAACAAACTGTGACCAGTGTAGTCACATATCCGTGGAGCTTGACTAGTGTAGCCAAGTCTCCAGCTGCAGGCTTCCTTGGTATGAGACTATGAAGCATATTCCTTACCAATGAACACACTCCGGTAGGCATTTTATTTTCAATCAGACTTGTCCCATTTTTTGGAGTTCTTTTTTTTCTTTTTGAACTATAGACAAGGTGCAACATGTACATCAAGAGTTTTTTTTGTTGAGCCAGTAGACTATCCCTCTTTTGAAGCATTATTGCAACCCATAGCATCCCGTCATTAGACATCGTCATCACTAGACTAGGTTGAGATGCACTATCCTCCCTAGAGGAGGATGGATGTTTCCACCCGTGTGCTACTCCAAGCCAAAAGATTCTACTTCCTCACCACCTCATCAATGAAGAGCTATGTGCATGGTGCTTGTCCAAGTTAGGTCACTATCTAAGAGAATCGTGCTTGTACGAATATTCTATTTAGACCATTAAGATGACATGTAAACATGGACTTGCGAACTCAAAGAATTAAGTCATTCAACATGAAAAAAATCTTAACTCTAGTTCCTATAAGGTTCCTCTAAAATTAGGTAGATTAAGGTCAACTCAAATCCATCCTCAACATCTATTCATAACTTGGTTGAAAATCCACTAACTTTTCGCTTTACATATGCTAGACATGCAGATGAAATGCAAATGACATGCAATGAAGATGAAGTGCAAGATACATTTTTGAATGCAAGGATAATATGCAAGAGTAGATAAGAAGCCTATATGTTTTTTTTTTAAATCTGGTATACCTCCTATTTCACAACAAGTTTTACAAGAATTTTATATGTATTATACAAATTATACAATATACATACTATACAAGTATACATATATTTTGCAAAAAGTTTTTTCTCAATTTTACCCACCCTGTAATTATTGCATATTATACAAAAATACTACGTAAAAGTACTAGCTATGGGTAAAGTATATCTGTAATATATACACGCCCCCTATACTTAGCATGTGTTATGTCCTCAGAGCACAAGAAGAGAAGAAAAGACATAGCTTGTGCTAAGCATATGAGAGCTAAAATAACAAACAATATAGAAGTTGATTTACCCCTCTATACTTAGGCTCTGGTCAACCTAAGTATAGAAAAAGATCAAAAAATGGGGCCGACGAAAGCAAGAGGAGAAATGGATGAGTATATACACATGATGGGCATCGGTCCCCCTATACTCAGGCTTTGGTTAGCCTATATCTAGGATGGAAGTGAGTGTGAGAATAAATGAGATCAGGAGAATATACAGAGAATGGAGGATGTAAACGAGTGACTTAATGTTGATGCTGCATCCTAATGGAGAGAAATCTGATGTATCTGCTCTGTGCTCACTATGTATGAAGTTGATGAACTCGACTTGGACTAACTAATCCGTAGAATCTACAAAATGCTTGAACAGTTGTATATTCACCACATGAGATTGTGCAACATATGTGAGATTAACTATCTCTACACTTCCATTCCCAAGCACTTTCTTGACAACAAAGGGACCTGTCCATTTAGATTTGAGCTTCCCATGTAACATCTTCAACCTGGCATTAAACAACCATATCTTTTGCCCAGGGACAAGATCTTTGCACCTAATGTGCTGATCATGCCATCTCTTTACTTTGTCCTTATAAATCAAACTGTTGTCATATTCCTTGTTTAGGATTTCAACGAGCTCATTCAAGTCCAAGTCTCGACAAAGTTTCCCTAAGTGACAACTCCAATTAATTTTATTAATAACCCATTCGGATTTGTGAATTAGCTCTGTGGGCAGATGGCATGGCTTGTTATAGATCATTCTGATTGGTGAAGTGCCCAATGGTGTCTTGTAGGCTGTACTATAGGCCACAAGAACTTGGTCCAAGAGTTGGGACAGGTTCTTCCTATCGAGACGTACCAATGTCTGCAAAATTTTCTTCACCTCTCTATTAGAAACCTCTGCCATGCCATTGGTCGGTGGGTGGTAAGGAGTAGTGACTCTGTGCTCAAACCCATAGTCTTTAGCTAAAGATCTCATATCTCGATTCACGAAGTGTCTACCCTCATCTAATATCAAAACTTTTGGCATCATGAACCTAGAAATAATATGATCTCTCACAAACTTACAGACAATCTAGTTGTACGCAGTTTGGGTTGGGATAGCCTCCACCCACCTAGATAGATAGTCAACTGCTAACAAGATGTACTCGTGACCTTGGCTGTTGGGAAAAGGAACCATAAAATCTATGCCCCATGCTCAAAAACATCACAAATAATCACATGTTGCATGGGCATCTCATCTCTCTGAGTAACTATCCGTCCCATCCTCTGACAAATTGGGCAAGACCAAGCAAAATCAATAGTATCTATGAATAGGGTCGGCCAATACAATCCGCATTAGAGTACCTTGTGAGTGGTTATTTTCCTTGAATGGTGTCCTCCAACCTCAGGAGAGTGATAATACGTGAGGACACTATGCCATTCCTCCTGAGGAATACACTCTCTCTAAATATAATCTGGTCATTCAAAGAAAAGGAACAGATTTTCCCAGTGGTATCTCCTCGAGTCTGATTTCAGTCAGTCAATGCTGCTCCTACTCCAACCTTCGGGAACATGCTTGGAGACAAGAAAGTTCACCATGTTGGCATACCACAGGAGTGAGTCAATAACACAAATTGACTCGTTTGGGGAGGTCTCTCTAATATGCTCAAAATCAGAAGAATCCTTAAGTTCAATCCGAGAAAGGTGATCAGCCACAACATTTGTCCCTCAGGTTTATATTTTACCTCCAAATCAAACTCTTGGATGAGCAAAATCCACCTAAGAAGACGCGCCTTCGCGTACATCTTTTCTATTAAATATCGAATGATTGTGTGATCAGTGTAGATTGTCATCTTAGAGCCCAAAACATGCGACATGAACTTCTCGAGGGCCCATACTGCAACGAGAATTTCCTTTTTAGTCATGGTATAGTTCTTCTGTGTAGGATATAATACTTTTCTCGTGTAGTGGATCGCAAACAGGATACCCTCTTACCGTTGTCCTAACACTGCTCCTATAGCAAAATTTGAAGCATCAGTCATGATCTCAAAGGGGAGAGACAAGTCAGGAGCATGTAGGTTAGATGAGGCCCAAATTTTCATCTTTAAGAGCTCATAGGCCTCAAGACACTTGTGTTCTACAATGAACTCTGTGTCTTTCCTTAAGAGCTTAGTCTAAATCTCCTATAAAATACAACATGCCCTAGGAATGACTGCACTGACTTCATTTTGGTAGGTGGATCGAGTTTCTTGATCATCTCCACCTTAGCAAGATCAACCTCCATTCCCCTTTTGGTGATGACATGCCCCAACAGGATATCATCAGTCACCATAAAGTGACTCTTTTTCTAGGAGAGTACTTGATTCACCTCCATACACTTCTTGAGGACTCGGTCCAAGTGCGTTAAACATATATCAAAGGAATCGCCATGAACTGAGAAGTCATCCATGAATACTTCCGGGAAATCTCCTACCATCAACAAATATGGTATCCATGAACATCTAAAAAGTGTCTAGGGCATTGCAGAGCCCGAATGGCATGTGCATGAATGCGTTATTGTCAAATGGACATGTGAATGCGATCTTTTTCTATTCCTCAGGGGCTATGGCTACCTGGTTGACAGAGTACCCGTTAAGAAAACAGAAGAAATCTTTCCCTGCGAGCCTCTCCAAGATTTGATCGATGAATGGCAAAGGAAAGTGGTCTTTCTTGGTTGCGGCATTCAGGCACTTGTAGTCGACATAGACCCACCATGATGTGGGTACTCATGTCGCGACGATCTCTAACCCATCCTCGTTGGTGACCATTTGGATTCCCGACTTCTTCAAGACAACATGAGGAATGGCCACCCACTTGGAGTCAGAAATAGGGTATATAAACCCTGCTTTGCACCATTTATCAATATTATTCTTCACTACTTCCTGTAGATTGTGGTTAGTCTCCTATGGTACTCACGGGAATCTCTCACATTATCCTCTGTGAAAATGTAATGCGAGCAGAGAGCTGGGTTGATCCCCACCAGATCTGACACTGTCCAACCTATTTCTTTGTGGTTCCTTTCTAAGACCTCTAACAACCTAGACTCATGTTCTAAAGTCAAGTACGAGCTAATGATAATAAGATATCTCTCTTTGGGTCCCGCAAGAAAGGCATACTTCAGTGTAGGAGGAAGGGACTTCAGTGTAGGAGGAAGGGACTTCAGTTCTGGCAGTGTGGTGTCGTCAAGCATATTAGAAGAACTGAGTCTGAATCTGGTAATGTGTTGTATGGAGGTGGTCTAAGCTACGTAGTACTCGCTACCAACTCATAAGTAGTGGGAGTCAGATTGCCAAATAAACGTGGTAATTCAGCCAAAACCGTGTCTGACTCATCATCTATGTCCCATGATTGTTCCAAAGGAGATGGAACAGATCGATCTTGATGGATCTATATGTCATCATGGGAATAGGTCGATGCGTCTATCACAAGATAGAGCAACACCTGGCAAACACATCATGCACTTTGTCCTTTCCAGATGAAAGAGGCTCTCTTTGTCCTGAAGGAACCTGTCTCCAAATCCCAACAGTGATGATCATTCTACAATCTGCCTCTGAAGACCAGTACTCTGTACTACTCTCCGAATCGGGTCGTTGCCATTTTGTCTGCTTCATATCAATGTTCACCTCTCCGTTCGGAGAATGAAACTTCATCATTCTCGTACCATAGTCGAAAGTTGCGCCTGTGGTACTAAGGAAGGGTCATCCGAGAATGATCTGAGATTCTCTCCAATGATTAGGGATCTCCATGTCTAAGACTGTAAGTCAACCTTATAATCATGCCCCTCAATCGAGACAACATTGTTCTTCACCTCTTCCTTAGGTCTTTTCATCGAACGATCTGCTAATTTTAGTAGAACTCTGGATTTGCAAAGTTTTCCTAACTCCAATTTTTGATATAAAGCTAAGGGAAGTAAGTTGATTGAAGAACCATTATCTAAGAGAGTGTGTGCAAACGCAATGTCGTCGAAATGACTCTTCACATAGAGAGAACCTATGTCTCTCTTTTTCCTTACTAATTGTTTATTATTGAGACAACAAGTTGTGGCTAATGACAAGACATGAGTCTTCACATATTGGTTTGATTTCTTCATGCTAACCCTAGTAGGTGTGCATCTCACCTTGAGGTATTTCTGGAATGCAGGATGGTTAGCCATATACTCATCAAATAGCACTTTGACTATGATATTCTCCATACAAAATTGTGCCATATCGAGGTCATCCTTCTTAATCTTTCTGATGAGCTTTCCTCTTGTAAGAGCACGAGGGAAAGAGGTTGGAGGAAGGTAAATAGAAGATGAATAATCTGAATCGTGAATTGAAAGATCAATTTTAGAAGTAACTGAAATAGAGTTCTTCATACATGAATCTTTTTGATGCAACATGGGATCGAAATAAAAAAAATCTACTAAAGGTTGTAAAAAAGAAGTTACAGTGGTATCCGACACAACCGAAGGTGCAAGGTCCTCCATAGAATCAGAGATATCTCCATGTTTCTGATGTTGCATTCGTACTTTCATTCCCTTCTCGTCTCCCTAAGAAAGGATCCTCAGATATTGCTGACGGGGCCTCTGAATATGTTGTCTCTCCTCCACATCCTTTGAAGACTCCTCAGATAGAGCTCCAGAGAGGCCCCTCCTCGCGTCCCTCACCCGATAAGGTATAATCATGAACCTTACGTTCCTAAGTGACATATGGTTAGCCTCGTCACACGAAAGAATCTCATGTTCAGATCTAAGAGATGCTGAATAGTATACCTGACCAAGATGCTGTTGAGAACTAGAACGATTCAAGCTATTAGGGTTAGCCTGAACTTTGGCTTGGATCTAGGTAAAAGGGGGCAGACTGCTTGTATCTTCATCTAGACAAGAGGTTGACATCCACTTGTTAATCATGAATTTCGTTCTGATAGGAAGGAAGGGTGTCGAGTATCTGCTGGAATTATGAGTATGCGAGACCAGACAGAGAAGGAAGTGGAAAAGGTTGAGAAGAAGAACAGGAAGACTGACCCTATTGGTTGAGGTACTACCTCTGCTGTTGTTGGTGGAGGGGTATCTGCTGGAACTACGGACCCTACTAGCTCGCATAGTATTTTCCTGGCGGTCGTATTGTTGGTACTGATGCCACTACTCCTGAGGTGGCTGATTTCCAAGGCTTTGCTGTGAAGGAGGTGGTGTAGTGGTGAATGCGGTGTCGTGAAAGATCGAGGGATGCTATTAAGTCTGTCAGACCCCCGTACTTCCCTGCCTGGCAGGGTCCTGAGTATATTGTACTCCACTCTTCTCCCAAATCGGTGGAGGCTCCTCTTGAACTATCGCTATCGATGTGGGTTGCTGTTGGGACGAGTGGGTGTAGGACCGGTCCTTCTCCCATAGCTGGGGTTACCCGGATAACAACTGCTCTTGAACATGGTGAACTCGATATATGGGAGTAGCGGGAGCAGTCATGACAAGTATCTTTATGCTAGTTACCTTCTCAGTCAACTCTTCCATCTGTTTGGGAATTTTGGAGACACTCCGATCCGATTCATCAATACTCTTGTCAATCCTATCGACTACTGTAAGCTTGTCCGTGAGGAGTCCCATGCTAGGGATTGTGTCCTAAGAGAGATCAACTACAATCGTCTTTCTCCCTCCATATGAGAGTGAACTAGGGGTCTGTGTGTAAGCCCTGCTGGCGGACTGTGAGTGGCTAGTCTCAGCCATCTGCTCGAATACCTTCCATATGATATAAGTTCCGCGTGAAGTGTAGCTGCCTCCAAAGGCAACGCTCACTAAATCATGAATCTTATGGTTGAGAACGGTGAAGAATGACTGGACCAAGATGTTGTCATCTATAGTATGACAAGGACATTTTTGCATGATGTCCTTATACCTCTCCCAAGCGTCATAAAAGGCTTCATGGTGTACCTGGGAAAAGCTAGTGATGTGTGTTCTCATCTTGTTAGTCCTACTGAGGGGGTAGAAGTTCTTCAGAAATAGTTCTTGAACTGGGCATAGATGTTGACTATAATTCCCAAATTCTTCACCCATTAGTCGGCTTTGCCACCCAAGGCAAATGGCAGGGTTGTGAGCCTAATATAATCTTGGATAACCCTAGGATGCCTATGGTTAGTGCAGAAAACCTCAAAGTGACTTAGGAATGCATTAGGTCCCTCAGAAGCATTCCTGGCAAAGTGCGGCAACAGGTTCACGAATGGTTGCTTCAACTCAAAAACAACTTCTGGTTCGCCCGGACTCAGATAATTCCGAATTTTGTATTATCCATGGTTGCATGGTGCATACATCGGAGGTTCGATCCCAACATTGAGTTGTCCTAGCTTAACTCAGAGTAAGGCTTGATGCTGCTCAGATGCAGCGAATGGGGCATGTATCATCCTCATGAGGTCCTCAGGGTGTTCTTCTTCCTCTTCTTTCTTTTTTGGAGGCATTTTACTCAAATCTTCTTGAGGTCATGTGCCAACAATGTGGGCTTGATTAGAAGTGGATTTAGGAATGAAAGTATTCTCATCAAGGCGAAGGTCTTCCTCGGTGAGGTTGGAGGAGAGAAAGGAGATGGTTTGAGAGTGACCATCCAGAGAGTGAGAGATCCCGAACTCAAGAGGGTCATGAGTCCAGGTTGGCCCAAGTTGCGCTTGGGCCTTTGAAGACATACTTCTTGAAGGGTTCAATGAGAGATTCGTGAAGCCTGAATAAATATCCCCCAGTCAGTCATATTCGATGGCAAAAAGAATCGATGAGAGAATGGTATTCAATGAGGCGCTAATTCTACGGTGCACGAAAATGTTGGGAGTAAACTCACACAATAAAAACACAATGCAAAAACCCCAAATTCACCAACTCAACAAGTGAGGGCCATAAAGGTTCGGCCTAATTATCTTGTCAGTTTTAGTTGGTGAAAAATGCAAGTCTTGAATGATTAATGAGTTGTTAGGTGCCTATACTTTCCTACAGACGGTCCCGACTATTACGACTAGCTGCACCCACTTTCAGACAGTATAGGAGTAAGTGCAGACTATATAAATATGTTTGCCCGTTACTTGAGGATGGAGCCTTACACGTTGTCCTCTAAACCTCTCACTCAGCTATGGAAATCCAGACCGTTTACCGGCTACCCGTAGATCCTCATTGAAAAGTGGCTAATCATTTTTTTGTGAACTAGTAGTCTATATGAAAATCATGGCTTGACTCTATCCTAGTGTCGTTTCTCTCTCACTTACAAGTAAATCGGACAATGAGTGCTTTATGCACCCGTAAAACAAGGTTCTTTTGCAATTTTGTTTAATCAACTTTATCAATTCATTTCTAATTTTAAAGTTAGATTGTCAATTAAAATTTAATCTGAACCCAAAACATGTCTACCGTTCAGTCCCAATTTGCTTTTAAATCCTAAGTTGTAAAATAAGGGAGGAGTTGGAAATCAGAATGCAAACGTAAACCAATGATGCATTTTCAGAGGAAGGTATACGTATAATGACTCCCAGCACTCTCCATGCGTATGCAGAACTAAATTTTTAAAAATTTACACTAAATGCATGCAGATCGAGAAAATCACATCTAAGCAATATACTATTAGCGGGGAAGAACTGAGTTTGATCTGGCTAAGTAGTACGTTGTTATGTGTGTCTCGTTAAAGATCTCAGAATATGTGAATTTTCCAATATGTGTGGCCTAAACTATAACTGGCACATACAAAATTGCAATTAAACTACCGGGTGCCTATCTTAATTTCGCCATTCATGTCAGGCCCTACCCTCCCTGTAGAGTTAAACAGGCCCAACACACCACAAAATAATGTCCAAGTATGAGTACGCATGCTAGATTCTGACTGGAATCCGTTGGATATTTCAATAAAATAAAATGCAGAAAATAAAATCCTAAGGACTCTACACTCTCTCATGACTTGACTTGATCTGAAATTTATGTGATTCCTTCAATTGGTTATTTTCATAGAAAATGCCCGCCTCCGAATCTCTTGAGTGGTTTCGTCACCTAAGCGGTTGCTACGTTGTGTCGGGTCCCTCGCACAAAAATAAGATGGTGGTCAGAGAGATAGACTCAATAAAATAAAATAAAATAAAGAGAAAAATAAATAATTGAAGAAAAATAAGAAGATAATTATGCATACGAAGAACTGGGGGTCAGACTACCCAGAGGTTGGAAAACCTAAAATGAAGATTTTCTAAAAATTAACCTAAGTCGTGCCTCCCCGACAATGACACCATTTTGAAGAGCATGAAATCACCCTCAGTTAATTATGTAAAATTGATATTGATTTGTTCATTGTAGTCAAGCAAATTCGGATTAATCAAAAACAATAAATTAAATTATTTAATAAATTAAAGAGAGCGGTCAATTTTTTTTACTTGAGCAAGCCCAAGGTCGAACTCAGGGAGGCCACTATCTCCTTAGGTTGATTTAAAGTCGATCTAAAGGTTAGGTTTTCAAAGAGGATTTTTTTGGTATTTTAAAATACAATAAATAGGGGACACGCAATTTTAGCTAAGTTAAAGGACTAAATTGCTATTTTCAATCAAATAATGTCTGAAAATTATGAAACTTGGCCAGAATGTCAAATATGATGAAATTAGGCTACTATAATTTTTCGGAATTTTTCTATGCAAAATGAATTAATTATAAATTAAATAATGTAGACTAAGTAATTGTGAGTTAATTAATTTTAATAAATATCAAATGTCAATATTTTATAGAAATTAATTTATACTAGATAGGCCTATATGAGAGATATCGAGAATAATTTTTAATTCCTAAAAATAATAAGTGAGGAATTAACTAAAAATCACGAAGTAGAATGACCATTTCATTTATTTTTACCACTATATATGTGCAAATGAAATGAAAATTTGGGTAACTGTAGAACAACCAAAACCTACCTATTCTGAATTTTTGGGCATTTTTGGATCGACAAATAATTAAATATCACTTTTAGAGCATAAAATGGGTAAACTACGCTAGTTTTCACCAATCTAATTATCGTAAGTAATCCATTAATCATGAAAATGTAAATAAATGCTCATTAGATAAAAAAATAAGTTGCTCTACAATGAGCTATTTTTTAATTAAAAATGACTGAAATGAAGGTTCAAATAAATTTCCAAACACAGGGGTATGAATGCAAAATAGAAAAAAAAGAAAATAAAAAAATAGCACGTAGGGGTGATTCTTAAATTACCAGATCTTCCAAGGGTCTTCTTGAAATTTTTACAGTGAAGCACGTGTGCTGCACATGACTTTCAAGGGTTGGGGTGACGACGTAGTTTGCAGGGAGTCCAGGGGCCATGGGAGCAAATGCCCCTACCCTCATGTGCCTTGCACGTAAGGTGGGGTAGCTGTTGTGGAGGCAGCAAAATGCTCGCAGCGATGGCGAGGAGGCAAGGGGCTTACGACAACGCATAGTGGATGGCTGCAGGTGGGGTGCGACCACAGGGGGCAGCTGCACGCACGTGGAGGGTTGTTGGTGGTCAGTGGCGAGGTCGAAGCGAAGCTTATAGATAAGGTGGAGCCACTGTTGAAGACCTCGGTCGACACACGATCGAGGAGGCAAAGGTGGTTGGAATCTGTGGAATTGGCGTACAGAGACACAGGACTGCAGGCCTGAGCTCTTGGAGGTCATGGGCGCCCAGGCACCCACTGGCAGAGGCGAGCACGCAGAGGCAGACTGGTGGATGCATGGAGGTGCTGTAGTGGTGCTGCAACAAGTGGGAAGGCACAACCAGCTGTTGGGGCTACAGTGCATGTGGAGGGAGGCTCGCCGCTAGCATGGTGGGGTGATGGCTGGTGGTGAAGCGTGAAGGTGGAGGTGGTGAGTGATGAAAGGGTGCAGAGGAAAGAAAGTATGTTGGGGAATAGATTTGGAAGTAGCACAGAATAGAAAAATAGCAAGAGCATGAAGAATGAAGAGGAGGAGGAGAAGAAGGAAAAGAAAGGAAAGTTTCCTAGCAGAAGTGAATGAGGTGCATGTGGAGGGAGCTCGTAGTGACTCTGGTCTTCGCTTTGATCTTGGCAAAGATCGAGCTCGAGCAGCTAGCAGAGAAGTCGTTGCAACAAGGCACCGAGGGGCCTTGGATCTCTCCCGAGCTTCAGCCTTCGTCATAGCTTAACAATCTCTAAGCTCTCTGCTACTATCTCTTGAGCTGAAGATGGAAGGTGGATTCCCTTCTATTTTGGCGGATCGGTTGCAATAAGGGCGTCATTGTGATATATAGGTCGCTGGCGGGCATCGAGGTGGAAGCAGGCAACGTGAGAAAGGTGAGTGGGAGAGAGCATGCGTAAGAGGGGAGAGAGGTGCATGGCAAAGGGTCGTGGGCTGCATGGGATGGCAGGGGAGAAGAGAGAGAGTGAGAAGATGAGAAAGAAAAGGAGAGAGGGAATACATGCATGGGAGAGAGGAGAGGAGATGGTGTGGGTCTGTGGGCCTACATGGGGTTTGGGATAACGAGGGAGAAGCAGACAGTTAGAGGAAGAGGGAGAGGGTACGACGACGCAGGAGAGAATGAGGGGGAATGTGCATGGGGTACGGTTGGTGAAGAGAGAGGAAAAGAGAGATAAAGAGAGAGAGAGAGAGAGAGAGAGAGAAAGGAAGGAAGAGAGATAGAAAGAGAAAGAGGGAAGAGAGAGAAATGTTAGGGAGCCACATGGCACGCGGGGGTGCGCCCATATGGCAGGAAGTAATAAAAAATAAAAATCAAACTAAAATAATAATAAATAAATATTGTAATAATTAAAACAAATATAAATTAAATAATAAGAGTAAATAATTAAAATAAATATAAATGAAATAATTAGAGTAAATAATTAAAAGAATTATAAATAAAATAAAATAATAATAATTATATTAATAAATGAAGATATAAGTAATAGATAATAAATAAAGTAAAAAAAATAAAATGAAAATAAATAAACTGAAAAATTAAACTAAAAATGGGGGTGACACTTAGCAGCTCCAGGAGTTGCCTCGTGTCTCTCCTAGAATAATCGGAAATAAAATCGAAACAAAAAAATAATAGAAGGGGTTAAATAAAGAAGTGGTCAACACTAAAGTTGCTCGTCTCGACGACATCTACAACTTTTGTGAAGGATAGAAAATCAAAAGAAGTCATCTGTACAAAACGTATTTCTGGGGGTACTTTATAGGTATAAAATACCACATTTTTTGATCTTTTGTAGATTTTTTATTATTTTTAAATAAGTGAAAAATCAAAATGAAATTAGAGAAAATATGAAAGGAGTATTTAAAACTTATTCTATTTTTTTCGATTTTCAAATAATTATGAAAATAAAAGAGTAAAATAAAGGGTATTTTGGTTAATATGTACAATATACAAAAGGGGCCCAAAACCCAACTTTCACATATGAAAGAGATATGCGCATTTTCGTCTGTCTATCTGAGAATTTGGTTTTGGGTTTATATGTCAACATTTCGATTTAGTATTTTTTTATATTTTTCTTTTATTCTTATTAGTAATATGTACACAATGGAGTTGTTTATTGGATTTGTATTTAGTATAAAATAGATACAAAATGGTGAAGTTAGCTAATATATAGGTGAATATGTACAAGAGAATTTGGCTCCTTATTTTGCAAATATGCATGCTAAAATGCGTACACTAATTCTAAATGCATAAATGTCAATAATACACAATAAATGGAGATATGCAACTAATTACTCGGGAACAAGGCTCTATTTTTAACCTTTAGAGTGATGAATAACAGATTCATCAATTGGGAATAGATTTCATGGGACCCTTTCCCAACATCAATGGATTTGAGTACATTTTGTTAGCGGTTGATTATCTTTCAAGGTGAGAGGAGGCTATTCCAACCTGAGCCACACACATTATGACTAATTGTAAGTTTATTAAAGACCATATCATTTCAAGATTTCAGGTTCCTAACATTCTATTTTCAGATGGAGGTAGCCACTTCTTGAACAGAGAGATGAAATCTTTGATTAAGGAATACAAGTTTGAATAGAGAGTTACTAGTCCTTACCATCCACAAACAAACAACATAACAAAAGTTTAAAATATAGGGGTGGAGAGTATTCTTCAGAAGTTTGTACGTCCTAATTGGACGATTTGGTCCCATTTATTGGACCATGTTATGTGGGCTTATAAGACGATCTACAAGACTCCATTTGGGACTTCATCTTGTAGAATGATTTATGGCAAGCCATGCCATTAGCCCACTGATTTGATTCACAAGATCGAGTGGGCAATAAAGAAAATCGATTGTAGTTCACCTAGGGAAACTTTGTAGAGACTTGAACCTTAATGGGATAGTGGTAATCCAAAACCGAGCATATGGTAACAACTTGATCTATAAAGACAAAGTGAAGAAGTGGCATGACTAGCATATTGGATGCAAAAACATTGTTCAGGGACAAAAGATATGGTCGTTTAACATCAAGTTGAAGATCTTCAACAAAAAACGTAAGTTAAAATGGACGAGTCCCTATATACTAAAGGAAGTGCACAATAGTGGAAGTGTAGAGATTGTTGATCTCCTAGATGGTGCACGTTCTTTCCTGGTCAATGACCAAATATTGAAGCATTTTGTAGGATCTAAAGAATGATTGGTTCCTATTGAAGTGATTGACTTCACACCGATTGATTCACTTGCAGATACTCCAGATACAACATGAAGCCATAGCTTGAAGATTCAGATATGATAGATTCAACATCTTTCATATTCATCTATTCTTTTACTGATTGTTGCTCTATTCTTTCAGGGTTTGATTTGTTCCCTTTTTAGCTTTTTACTCCTAACTTAGGATAAAACCTAAGTATAGGGGGAATCCAACCCTAGCTCAGTATAATCTTCTAGGTTATCTTTTGTTATCTCTTCGATCCCACTATTTTTCATGCTTAGGCTATTTTCAGCCTAAGTGTAGGGGGACTGACTCCATGTTATTCTTCGTTTATGAGTTCCTTTTTCTATTCATTTGTACCTATTTCTATGTCCTTCATCCCTAAACTTAGGCTATTTAAATCCTAAGTATAGGGCGGCCAGACCAGTTTTCTTGTCCATGTCTTGTTTCTATTCTTTATCCTTAGTATGAGCGATGTCTTTTATTGCACTTTATGCCATGAGTACATATCACAAGCTAGTGTGTGTGTGTGTGTGTGTGTGTTGCTTATAGCTTTTATTCATAACTCATACTTTCACATGTTTTTGTAAATTTATTTTGGACTATTGTTAGGGGGATTTCAAAAGGATTGCAAAAATATTTTTGTAAAATAATTGAAAATTTTTATATCTATTTTTCATGGTTTGCAAAAATTTTCACAAATTATTTTGAAAAAGGTACAAATTATTTTGACACTATAACACAATACTTTTACAAATTCTTTTTATATAATTCTTCTTCAGTATATATTTACAAATTATTTAAAATAAAAATAGCGATAAAAATAAAATTTACAATAATAATATAATAATAAAACTTTATCTTAGTTTCTCAAAAGAGCTTCAGTTTTCTGAAGGGGTGCATTGGGTGTAATGGTTACTTTTTGAACCATTGGAGTATTTAGACTATAAAAGGTGGCCTAGTTTTAGATTCTTGCAGAGTAAAACATCGAAGAAAGTTTAGATGTGAACTCTATATTTTTGAAGATCAAATTGATAAAGAGTTCTTTAAAAAGAGTGATGCCTATTGGGGAAGGTAATTCGTTGTTAGAAGAGTTGGATATGGAGGACCCTACACCAATTCTTGAGGGTATCCAAAAGCCTGAAGATCATATCTCTTGTAAGTTAGGTCATCCTCATATTTCCAGCTTTTCACTTTTTAAAGCAAACCCATTGATCTATTGCAAAAAGTAAGGGTTCGATTCATCTTCCCTCCATTTTAGAAAATTTTGATTCTTACCATGTTGATATGGATATTACTTTTGAAGAAGAATGACACCATTCGAAACGCTTCATTTTTCAAGTCAATAAAGGTCTTTCCTATTCTGATTCTGAGGTTTACTCTATGATAAGGAAGCAAGCGAAGCATAAGGTTGCCTGTGATTTTAAAGCTCATTTGTTCAAGTTTGATGCTTGCGGTTGAGAAGCTAGAGTTTGGTAGCGTTATGTTGGTATCCATGTGATGTTCTTGTAATGTTTCCCAAACCTTTATGTAGTGTTTTGTATGAGGTTGTGTTTTAGTTTCTTTATGTTGTGTTATGTGTAAGGTACCTGTTCTTTGTTTTTATTAATAAAACTCTACAAACAAAATTTTCTAAATTATTAACCTGCTAACTAAGAAGTTGATGTTTCCCTAGCACTTTCACACTTCACAATAAGGTTGTTGAGATTCACAACACTTGGTTTATGAGGTCCAAAAAATTCATAGTTAACCTGTCTTAATCTTTAATGTCTTGGACTCAATAATGCATGCTTCTCTAGTTAGAAAGATTTGTGTGCTATATTGCATGCTTAATCTCATCCTGAAAGAATATCACCAACATTCACATGCACAACTACATTCATGATGAGATGAGATGATGATTCACTTGGAGGAATTGGGATTTGAGAAATTGAGTTTGGACTTGACCTTATGATGTTTGAGGTTGGGATAAAATTAATGAAGGTTGATGAAACCTAAGTGTTAGCACCCGTATCCAGTATGAGAACATAATTCTTATACTAATCTCTTGATATTGACTTATGTGCTAGGGTGTGGTCAAATTAGATTAAATTGTTGATTGGTATGTGCCAATTGGTAAAAGTAGTGGGCCTAGCAAAAAAGAAAAGAAAATTAAATAGAAAAACACACTTATTACAAAGTCAAATCAAAGAGCTTACACTAGTGGCAAACACTCCCAACCTTTTAAGTATCCATTTGGATCAAATTCTTAGGCTTTTGTGAATCAGTCTAGTCACCAAAAGGGCTCTGCAGCATATAGTGATGCAAGTATGGGTGTTGAAGGTATATTAGATACTCAAAAGAGCCACCTCGATGCATTCCCAGGAAAACAAGTACAGACGACTCAACTTCTTCTGATGGACACAATGATTAACAACTTAAATATATGTGTCGAGTTAATAAGGCACTTGATATAAACTTTGTTCCAATGAAAGGGAGAGAAGAAGGGACACAAATCCTAATCCCTCCATTATCCGTTCTTCCATTTACATACTTTGTAGTTAGACAAAGTAAAGATATGATGGAATGAAAGAAACAATAGATTTAATCCCTAGTTTTGTGGATTGGGACTTTAGGAGAATCTCTTGGACTAGAACTTTAGGTGACATATTCACTCTACTCTTGTGAACGTAGTCAACACATAAAATCATACATCTTATATGTGTGTGTGTGTGTATGTGTGTGTGTGTATTATCAAAGAGTGATGATTATAGAAGTTGAATTTCTTTTGAATGTTACCTGATTCAACTTAGAGTTTTAGGATTTCTGAAACCAAGTGTTCTTGATTGATTAAGCCTTGTTTCTTCACATGCACATGTCAAGGAATTCACTAATTCATTCTTTATTTTATTAGCTCGAGGACGAACTTAGCTTAAGTATAGAGGGTGATAAATCCATGATTTATCAACATTATTTATGATTATTATCTCTCTTGCTTAAGTATTTCAGTAACATTAATTAAAAACTACTGCTAATTAACAATTATCTTATTGTAAATATTTAACCCTAATTATTTTATATTTTGGTTTCAATATTTTTATGTTCTTCTTAATTATTAAAAATCAAATAAAATTTAATGTTTATTTTATATAATTAATTTAAAATTAAAAATAAATTAAAAATCCAAAAAATAAGAAAATAAAATAATTAATTAATTTCAATTCTTTAAAATTCCTATCAAAAATTTTACTATTTATATGTAATGTATTTTCTCGTTGAATTCTACACGAAGTTGTACATCTTATCGAGATCTACAACTTTCATGTTTATCATTTTTTCTAATTATATTATACCATTTTGTATTATTTTCATAGTATTTGTAAATATTTATTTATCTTTTATTTTTTATACTTTATATTTTTGACTATTTGTAAATATTGTATTTAACTTATATAAAATACATTTAAAAATAATAAAATAAAAAATACAAAAAATAAATCATGCATATATTGTATATGTACCACTATGTACATTGTATAGTACTACAATTTTTTTAACTTAATAAATTAATTCACAAAAACAAAATAAAAAAATCAATAAAATACTTCTAAAATAATGCAATTTAATAAATTAATTAATTTTGTATATTTTTTTAAAATAATAATTAAGAAATCAAGGTGCTGTAAATATAGGTATATATACCTATAATAATCTATTTTATTTATTTTCACCTTTGTATATATTTTATTTAATTAATTAAAAATCATCAAAAATAATTTAATTAAATTACTAACATTCTATCTTTCTATTATTTTTTAATTGTATTTCATTTCTATTTTATTTCCATTTGATCTTTATTGTCTAAGTTATTTTGTCGTTTTCCCCTTTTGTCTTCTAGTGCTGAGCGTTGTGATTAGCTGATCCTGGGTCTGTTGGCTCGTGTCAACTCCCTCAATCAATGCTCTACCCACATTTCTCGCCCACCGACCACCTTTCTCAGATTTTCACTCACGCCATGAGCATTAACCCCTCCAGATTCCTTCTCCTAATTTGTATCCCTAACAACTGACTCCCTTGCCAACTCATTGACTCCATAGATCTCGCCTCGATCCGCTCCATTTCAGATTTCAAAACTCATCGGATTTGTTACTTATACATACATTCAAATCTTCCTCCACATGGATTGATCCATTTTTCCTTATCTTCTTCGCCCTCGGGTGGTTCCAAGAAGTTCATGTTGTGAGGGAGCAATGATCTCTTCATCCAAAACATAGTCTGACCTCAGCTGCCATGTTCTGACTCTCTACCACCAACAATAGGTTGATATGATTTCCATTCATTCTTGCACCATTATTAATAGTAGATAGCTTTCCTTTGATTTTGCGTTTCCAATTTTGCTTTTTAATTCATGTATTAGTTCAAATCCACACACATACATCTTACTCTGATATGCTCAATCGAAGGTGCTCCGATCACCTTCATTCGATCCCGACCTCAGGCTTACTTCTGCCAGTCCATTCTTCGCCTTCTCCCATAATCCGATCACCTCATATTTCTTCGGATATGAGAATTGGCTTCAATTCCGACCATCCATCACTGGATGCTACCCATCCATCTAATTTCCTTGGTTTCTTGATTAAGAAATTGACCATAGATCAACCTCCGAGCATCAGTTTTTCATTGTAGGTCACATGATCTTACTAAGGAGAGAGACGTAGGATCTGGAGGTCAATCTAGAGCTAAAGACCTTCTAATCTCCATATCCTTGATTGCATATTTTCGAGTATCATCTCCACCAACAACCGACGCATAGATGTTGCAAGAGTGAGCCTAGACCCTCACGAGGTGATTTTGATGGAGATCGAGTTAGATCTCCTCAATCGAACTTCGTTATAGTTGCACTTTATAGTTGTTCTTTCGGCACTCCTCTTTGTCGTCTGATCAAGAACACAAGTGCCAGATTGAATCACGAGTGTTGGATTTCCCCTAAAATTCAGTCGTAGTTCGAGACCTTTAGATCAGATCCGAATCGTCCACGCATCATTCATCCTCCACCGTCCAATCCGAGCTTACAATTATCCCTAGCGTCCCTTCTACCACACGGAATGGTAGAATATTTGCGCTTCGACCCTTGCCAGTTTTTTAGTTTTGCCAAAAAGTCCACTTGAGATGTGTGTACTTGTAGTCATTTTAACATTAGCATATTTTACCTATTATTTTATTTATTCTCATTATAATTCGCTTTAAACTGCAACATATGCACTATACATACTTTCTTGGGAATTAAGCAACAACAGTCCTTTATGTTTTGCATTATTAATTGGTTCTTGGAAATAAATTATTTGCATTTATATCCATGCCAATGTGACTCACATGCGCTGGAATGCATATTTTTGGGTAATTTGCATGTTGGGCCGCTACATTTCGTCTTTGTTATTCATTAGTACTTAAAATAATTTTCATTCCACTTAACTCCTTGTGAGTTTGCATTACATTTTTCATATTAAATCTAAATAAAAATAGCAAAACCTTATATAAAAACACACAAAAATCATGTTATGCTTCTGTTAATAATATATTTCATTATTAATTTTTATTCTGCATTGTTTATTTTTAATAAATAAAAAACATCAAAAATATTCCTTATCTATATTCGAAAATCAATAAAAAAATAAAAAGTTTTCCAAAATTTAAAAAAAAATCCGTGTTTGTTTATTTTGTTTTAATTCGTTTTCTGACCAAATTGCATTTTCTAATTCCTTATAAAAAAACTAAAAAGTAGAAAAATATTTAAAAACACTTAAAAATTAATATTAACATAATAAAATCCCAAAGAAATTTTAAAATGTTTTTGGAAAATAATTTGTGCATATTTCATCCCTTTTTATTTGATTTTCTATTTTTAAAATCCAAAATATTCTACAACATTTTCTTTTCCTTATTTTGCATATTTTTCATTTATTTTAAAAAACTAAAAAATTCAAAAGTTTTGGAAAAATATAAAAAAACATAAAAATACTAAAAATACAATAATAATTTTATTTTATTTTTCTATATATTTTTCCATATTTAAATATTCCAAAAAATTTTTTTCTTTTCTTCTATTTCTTTTTCCTTGTTTTTATTTTCTATTATTTTCAAAATTTTAAAACATTTATAAAATTTACTAATTCTTGTAAATAAATCTTAAATAAGAAAAGAAATAAATATAAAAATAATAATTGCGTTAAAAATTAAAATGAACAAAATTTTCACAAAAAACCAAGTGTTGTGTACATAAAATTTCCTTCTTCGTTCCATTGTTTTTTCCTTTGAATTAAATAACTCTCAGGATTTGTGTAGCCTCCCTGAGTTCGACCATGTACCCTATACATATAATTTAAATAGTGTAATTCTCTTACTGACATTTCTTAATTTTACTTGAGAATTCAATAAAATTTTGTTGAGGGATTTTTAGGGTTGCAACAACATTGCAATTAATACATCAAACTAAAACCCCGAAATTTATCTATTCAATAAACAATGCCATTGTTGGGGAGGCACAACAACGGTAGCTATTTTTTTCCTTTTAGCCCTCTATTCTTGGTTGTAGATATCTATTTGTTTTATTTTTATTTTTTCTTATTATTTTTGTCACATATCTCTTGATTATATTTCTTGTCGCTTTCTATATTTCTATCTCCGTTTTTCTTCCTTTTATTCATTTTATTGTTGTTTATATATTTTTTTATATTATTGTGTGGATTGCATCTTGTTGAGGTGTGAGCACTCACTTCGAATTCTGCGTGACATGAGGGAGCTTACACAAAACTTGCAGGATCCGATTTTTTGAACATCAGAAGCTCAAAAGATCGGACTTAGGGATTTATTTGAGATTTGTTTCACTTGCTCTTCTTAATTTGCCCCTTATCCACTTATGTATGTCTTATTTGTTTATTTGTTTTCTTCTCTTATTTGATTTTATCTTGTTTACATTTTTCATAACTGCAATATTGAAGAATACAGTAAAATATTAAGCGCATCATGGAAGAGTGAGGATCGCATCATATGCGATCGGGAGTGACTATCCGTACTATTTGCTCAGGGCAGGATAATTTAAAATTTTAAACCGATGAAAACACATGATCTGAGAACACTTCTCAGATCATTTTATATAAACCACATGCAAGTATTAATGTTTCCTCTTCAAGCGTGGTTGCGATCGAGTCTCAAAAGGAAGAGACCTCCTATCTCAAGTCCGATCCGACGGAGGACACACTTGCGGCGTGTTGATGAAACACTTGCTCCTCGCAATCCATGTGCATGATCTAAGCGCTGAATCTCCTGATCTCATCTCACGAGATCCGATGTCTTCTTCACGAGCGAGATGCACCGAAGGAGACATGGATCCATGAGTGGTCGAAGCGATTGCACGACGGTGTGGTGACACCGACAACCATTTCTAGGTTTTGGAGTGGACGACCTCTCTAGAATGAGAGAGAGAGAGAGAGGCTTCTAGGGTAAAGAGAGAGTGGAAGAGAGTATCTTATGTATTCACCTTGAAGAGCGAGGGTTGCTTATTCTTATTTAATATTTTGGAAGTCCATGGATCCCGATCCATGGACATCACAAATCCAAATGGTTCACATTGATTTGTGTTTCTTTCGTGATCAGGATTTTGTTGTAGAAACACAACGATAATTAATTAAACTAAATTAATAATATTAAATAATATTTAATATAAATTAATTTTCATTAAATCAATCTTCCTTGGAGAAGTAGGAAGGAGGCAAGCCTCCTTCCACAATGAGCGTGGACGACCATCAATTTCTATAATGAATTGTGGACGTCCACCCACTCCATATAGAAGGGTGGCTTCCTCTTTACTTTTCATGGTATTTTGAATCCCATGAATATATCCAAAATTCACAACAACATTTATTGTAAATAATTCCACAAAAGGTAAATCATAATTATTTTGTGAATATTTCAATCATGCCATGAAAAATTGTGAATCAAATTCACAACCCAAAATAAAATGTAAATTATATTTTCAATTAAATGTCCAATGTGAAACAAATTCTCATCAACATTTAAATTATAAATGTTATTTACCAATAGCTCTCTCTTATATATATTCTAAATCACATTTATAATATATACGATTAATGTGGATAGTGCTATCCACATTATTCATGCCCATTATAATTAAATCACATTTAATCATCTTGGATCTCTATTCTCATGTGCCCAAATAATATGAATCACATTCACATTATTCACATCCTTGATAATTAAATCACATTTTATTATTTTAGATAAATCCCCCTATGTGGCCAAATAATATGAATCAAATTCATATTATTCATGATAATTAAATCACACTTAACTATCAATTTTCCTCAATGCTTAGATACATTATCAACAATGAATAGATGTTTGATTAAATCAAATCTATAAATCTAATCTTCTCATTGCATATGAAACACATTCAGATCAATGACCAACATTTGGACCAATGATATATTACTTCTCTTGTGAGAGGAGTCAATAAATCCAGACATGTTTCATCACTCCCTCAAAATGGAAGCGTCATGGTTATGCAATCGTTTATTGATCACATCACCCCCATGCATTCCTAATACATGTACATCCTGCATAAGGGAAGACCTAGAATAAACCCGGAGTTTTAGATCTATTTAGACAGTCTCCTTCAGGATTTTTTCATTAAGTTTCTCATTTGGTCATTAAGAGTTGGTATCGATCATATAATTTCCAAAATCATATGTCATACCCAGGTATTGATCATATACTTTCCAAAAGCATATATCAAACTTACAAATTCAGTCAAGCTTCCAAAGCAAGACAACCATGCACGGAATTTGATCCCAATATCTCATGAGTGAGCTCATGTCCTTCGATTTAGTAATGAACCTATATGATCCCTTTGAGAGATTGTATTATTCATATGCCCTTGTTTGCACACCAGCGCGCTCGTGTATAGACCTTTATTAGTCCATCAATCTATCAGTCTGCTAAATGTACATACGTAGACATATAGTAACATGTCTGTCTCTATTCAGAGGATGTGTGCCTATATGATGATAGCATACGACATAGGTCTTGGTTATCTTGATCTCTTAAGTCAACTCCTTGACCTAACTTATCTAACACCTTCGAATCTTTATTCCTTTGTAGAGGGCCTGCATCTGAAGTTCGGTTAGATATCAGCCCATTCGAGAAAGGATTGTGATCTCTTACTCGGGATGGAGATAATCTCTTAATAATCATTTGAGGGTGCTTGATGAGTCCTCAATCTAACTCTTTAGATATTCATTCAAGCACTAGCATCTATAATTCAACAATTGAATCAACAACTATATGATCATTAAGATGGCCATGGTACGTAACCCTAATTGTATTAAGGGACCTATTATGAAAATTAGTTTTTCTTTATTTCTGATCAGGGAATGGTATTTGCAATTACATTTATTGCATAATGGCTCGCCATGGGCTTGCATGTCCAACAATCTCCCACTATCCCAAAGTGCCATTAACAGGCTAATCATTTAAACCTACAATCATACGATAATCATAGGATATTTAGAAAAATATCTAGGTAAGCTAATCACTCACTCTGTTCCCGAGATACTATGCCAAGTCCTTTTATTGTACTTGCATATCTCCTAGTAACAATGCTCGCATCCAATGCAAATGTTGCATCTTATGCAACCAATACTCAATCTTGTCAAAGTAGTTATAGTGTCTTTGACACTACAAATTGTTATAACCAGTATGTAAGTTCCATTATCCTTATTGGAATGCCCTTATTCTTGGATATCTCTCTATCCTAAGGTATCTATTGTTAAGACCTTTTAGATCACTATCTATAAAATCTTAAGCTCTTGAAGATAAGACATAGAGATCCCAATCTCTAAAATATTGTCATCTTTGAATGTAATTTTATTTATGAAATAAAGTGTTTTATCTCCATAGTTGTATTAGTAATAATTACCATTCCCACTATATGGCATACATCTGGCTTTTGTACACATCTAGCATACACTGAGCTTCCCAAAGCCGATGGACTACAACATGTAGCTTTGGTATTCACATCCTCAACTCTTTGAGGTGATATACCTTTAGATATGTCGGTACCATATCTTAAGAGAAGGAATCCTTCCTTGAGGTTTTCCAATAATGGAACATGTCCATGGTGTACCACTAATGTGACGGTCCCAACGGGCTCTTCTCTTTGCTTCTGAACAACTTCAGAGCTAAGATCTAGGAGGTATCCTTGAGATCATATCTCAAGGAATGGAATAGAAAGACCACAAAACTCTTATCATCATCCTTATAGCATTCGAAATGATCAAGATTTCATCTACATTTTAGCATGATGAACATGATGGTACTCCACTAAGCTTCACATGGTTCATAAATATTTTGTATGAAATCATAACCTTTATAATTTCATTAAATCTGATGTTCCAACACCAAAAAGCTTATTTGAGTCCATAGATGGAGTTCCCTAGTTTGGACACCTTGCCTTCCTCAACAATGAAGCTCTGGGCTACTTCATATGAATATCCTCGGAGAGGTATTCATAGAGGAATGCAATCTTGACTTCCATCATGTTGATGTCATAGTCAAATTATGTAGCTATAGCAATATTCTGATGGGTTAAAGAAAGGTCACTGAAGAGCAAGTCTCACCGCAAGCGATGTCTTCTCTTCATGTATATCTTGTGGATATGAGTCGTGCTCTAAAGGTCTCTACCTTCTCATTAGGTTCCCTCTTTCTCTTGAAGATCCATTTACACCTTAACGTGTCTTACCCATATGGTGGATCCTCGAGGGTCCATATACAACACTTGTATATGAAAACTACTTTATACTTTATTGCTAGCATTCATATTTCCATGTCATGATCCTCAAAAGCTTCATCATATGAAATTAGATAATTTTCAGACTTAAATGACACATGGAATCCATCCTCAGATTCATTTTAAGAGGTATGAGTGTTTTATCTTTAATTGCCCTTTAAGTTTATGATTTGTAGGAGCCTCATTATCTTCTCAAGATTCAATGAGTTCATCTACTACATTTTCATCTCGATTCTCAACAAAGTCATCCTCCAAGAATCATATCCTTAGAGATGAAATCTAAGAATCTCAAGGTCAGAGAGTATGTTTCCAAAACATTATTTATTTTCCTAATAAAGTAGCACTATCTGGTGCTAGATTCTAGCTTACTTTCATCCACGACATGGTTATGGATCAATTAACCATAAATCCTCAAGTTTCCAACTCTAGGCTAGGTTCCAAACCATAACTTATGAGGGTTTTCATATTTAGATTTGCATGGAATCTTATTAAGAATATATATTGTAGTCTCTACTACATATATTCCTAAAAAGTAAGAGGTAATTTTGTTAAGATTCATCATTGATTATGTCGCACATGATCCAATTATATCTGCCTACAACTCTATTAAGTTAAGGTGTACTAGGAGGAGTGAGATGGGAATGATATTCATATTTCCATAAGGTATTCCTTGAATTCATCTAATAGGTACTCGCTACCTTGATTAGATCAAATTCTTTCATCTTCCTTCAAACTTTGGTTCTAAACCAAAATCATGAAACATTTAAACATTTCAAAGGTTTCTAAGGTGATCGGAAGAAATCTCATTTAAAAAAATATTAATTGATATCACATATCATTAATGTTCGATATGATATAGATGATACAATACATTAATATGTATGAGACCTTGAATACCTTGGCATCTTACATCATTCTCGAAGAAGGGTACATTGGACATTTATGCTTTGAATACAATATTCACAAGTATGTAAGATTTGAAATTTTAGACATTCTAAAGTTTCATCTATTACTAGTCTATTGATCTCATAAACAGGCATATGTCCCAAGTTTGATGCCACATCATTGTCAAATGATCTTCGTCCTCCTATTAATATTATAAGGTTTAATTTTCAGTATTTAGAAATGTTAATGACCCATTCCATAATTTTCTTATTTGGTTGAGTCCTCTGGATGTTAGAATACTATCTAAAATATATCCATCATAACTCTGTACGATAGGTCTATTCCAGAATTCATGTTTATTTCCAATATTTAGAAATAAACAATGAGTGTATTCTAATATCTAGGTCATAGAGACATTCTTTAAACTAAGTTCTCCCACTGAAAATATGAACTCTGTCCATATAATAGAGATTGTTGCAACAATTGCATCAATATCCATGTAGACGACTATTAAACCTTATGATCAATTTTTTATTCTTATAAAAACATATGCAACTAATTGCAAGTGTTACTAGAAAAATGAGATACAATTATTAGACTTTGATCTCATCTAATAGGCAAGTCTATTTCATTGATTATATGTAGATGTTTAATATTCCTATGCACTATCCAGATCCTTCTCTAAGGATCTTAGATTGTCTGGATAGTCATACTATTAGTACATCGGCTTATTGCAGTATTGGCATTCATCGGACTCTTTGGATGTCATATGGAAGTCACAGAAGTACAATTAAATCTTTGACTTTCCTTATCACTAGGGTCAGACCCATGCTTCCACTATGCTCCCTTAATCTATAAATAACCATTGCTTAAGACATAAAATCTCTTATGTTGAACCCAAGAGATTTCAATATGAGAGTATTTCAACATTTATATATGCTTCATTTAATTCATACAATATCAACATTATGAAGCTTCATAAATGACCAGAGTATAGGTGGTAGAATGATGAGACTCATATCTATAGGTACTCAAACGTTTTGAGTAGATCGTATCTTATCGAGCCATTATTCTGCATAATGCAGTGAACCATGACATTCATGATTAAATGTTGAAAGCATATATGTATGCCAAAAACATCTTCTTAGATTTTATAAGGATTATTTGACAATTATGATCATCATCGACGTGATACTTCCAAAGCACACTCGATGAGAGATCAAGACTATAGAGACATATAAACCCTAGGTTACTGACTTATTGTCTATTTAATTGTCATTCCTTGCACATTGCAACCACATACATTATGTGTCCAATTGCAAGTAAAGTATCTTGGTCATGGATCCAATCCGTGATATTTTACGGGCTTTTATTGAGTATAGTATTGAATGGGTTTAATGAGGGTTATATGAAATAAGATATTTGCATAAATACATATTTTACTTTAATTTAGGAATTTTTATATCAAGGTTGTCTTGCCGTAGCCACTCTGGAAGTTCACAACCTTTTTCACTTTCAAAGTAAGAGATATTATTACCATTATTTCTCAAGCAAGATCTGCTTTGTTACATCACAATAATACAAGAAACTTAACTCATATAAAAAGAAGCAGAAACGCATTCCACCTTCATGTCCGACTTGCATTTCACAAGTCGGCCTTTAACACCCGAACCCACCACCCCTAAGGTAATGTTGACCTGGTGTTAACTGAAGCAACCATCAACAGGAATAGCACTCGCTATGAGCAATCCAATATCACCCCAATAATATGAGAAACTGATATTGGGGTCACTATGCATACAACCTTACTCTTTCGAGAAGCAAAGAGTCGGATCTAGATGTACTTGTATGCATGAGCTGTCACTTTCTATAGGCATCTCCTACAAACAATCCCTGTCGACGGAACCCTTCGCCTTGACGGGAGACCATGGATGTCACTTATGTGATCCTGCATATGTTGTTTAAATTCTAATTAGTTATTATGAATCATATTCACATAATTAATTCTTCCAAGGTAAATAAAAACTATATTCATAATATAGTGTTTTAATTCGATATAACTAATTCAATCATATTAAATCAATTATCAGTCCAATTTATCAACCAACAAATAATTTTGAATTTTACTTGAAAGATAGTATAATCTTGAAATACATATTATTCAAATTTTAATAATTAGACAAATACGTCATGATCTATTCAATAATTATCCTTTCTTACCCGCTATCATAGACAATACACACAGGATGTGGGAAAGACTGCTCATGGAGCAACCTGCTGCCCCATCGATCCCTAACTAGACACCATATCCACCTCCGGTCAGGATAATATTATTTGATCATTTTATATTTTAGATGATAATCGGTCTTTCAACTAAAGTTATACCATATAATATTTACCAAAAACATTTTGATTAGTATTAAAAGGATATTTGCTAAACAAATGCCCAACACTATTCGCACAGTAATGTTTGTTGGAAAGTTCATTATAACTAAATCAATCAAGATACATTATCTTATACTGTTGGTTATGTTCATTCAATATAATAATCTTTATTAACTATTTCATAAATATTTAACAATTAATTATTATAGGAGATTAACCATTAATTTCCATGAATTAATTGAATGACAATCACAAGATTCTTCTTAAAATTTGTTAAGTTTCCAGGAGTGACACAAGTTTACTAAAACTAACAACTCATGAGCAAATAAACTCCAAATAAAGCAAACTAAATTTCTTTGATTTGCCAATTTGATTTGCAACAGAATCCAAGCTAGGAATACATTTCTAGGTTTATAAAATCGTAGTGATCTCTTGATTAGGTTCTAAAAATACCATTCTCGTAATAGTGGATACATGCTACTAAGAAATATCACTTTCCACTGCCCCTAGTTGATTAGATCATTGAGAAGTTGGCAGGGAAATAGTTCTTTTGTTTCTTGGATGGGTAATAGGGATATAACCAGGTAGCAATCACTTCTGAAGATCAGGACAAAACTACTTTTACTTGTTTGTTTAGCACATACGCCTTTAGACGGATGCCCTTTGTATTTTGTAATGCCCCTGCTACATTCCAAAGGTGAATGTTGGTCATTTTGGTTGACATGGTAGGTAGTTTCCTTGAGTTCTTTATGGACAATTTCTCTGTATACGAGGGTGGTTTGGACTTATGTCTTAGTCATTTAGACCGAGCGCTTCAGCGTTGCAGTGTGGTAAATTTAGTGCTCTCGTGGGAGAAGAGTCACTTTATGCGAATTAATGGTATTGTATTGGACTACATCATCTCCCAACATGGTATTGAGTTTGACCTAGCTAAGATTGATGTGATCCCCAAGCTATAGCAACCGCAGAATTTGAAGCAGTTGAGGTCATTTTTTGGACACGTATTTTATAGGTGATTCATTAAGGACTTCAACAAGATCGTTAGACCTTTGACAGAGCTTCTATGCAAGGAGAGTTAATTAGTTGTTGATGAGAAAGTCCTCATTGCCTTTAAGCATATGAAAGACATGGTTACTGGTGCTCTTATCGTACCGCCACTTGATTGGTCTCTTCCCTTTGAGGTATTGATGGATGCATCAGATTTTGCAGTTGGGGCAGTTTTAGGACACAAAAGGGATTGGATACCATTTGCTATAAACAATGCTGGCAAGAATCTGGATGAACTACAACATAATTACATAGTTACAGAGAAGGAGATGTTAGTAGTGGTATTTGCATTAGAGAAATTCGGTCTTACTTTCTTGGCTCAAATGTCATTGTGTACATAGATCATACTACCATACGGTACCTATAGGCAAAGAAGGATGTCAAACCATGCCTTAATAGATTGATCCTTCTTCTTCATGAGTTTGATTTAAAGATTTGAGATAAACCTAGAGTAAAGAATGTTGTGGCAGATCACCTTTCCTGTATTACAAATGCAGATCCCTTTGAGCAGAGCACAGATCCAATTTCAGAGACCTTTGCAGATGAGACCATTTTATCTGTAGCCTCACTCCCATGGTATGCTGATGCTGTGAACTATCTTGTCTCCAAGAAAGTTCCACAAGATTGACTGAAGCACAAGGTAGATATATTTTGTTTGAGATTCATTTTTACCAATGAGAGGATCCGTACTTGTTTATGAATGTACGGATTGTATCTGGAGAAGGGGCATTCCTCGGGAGGAATACACTAGTGTACTTGAGCATTGACATAAACTAGAGTCTGGCGGGCATCATTCAGGGAAGCACACGACAACAAAGGGTCTACAAAGAGGCCTATGGTGGCCAACTCTATTTAAGTAAGCAACAGATTATGTTCGAGGTTGTACTGATTATTAGAAAATGGGAGGAACCTTTGGTTCCAAAGATACATTTCCTTTGAGATATATCCAGATTTTAGATATTTTTTCTTGGGGCTTAGAGTTCATGGGCCCATTTCCTATAAGTTAGGAATTTCAGTACATCCTACTTGTCATGGATTATGTTAGTCATTGGGTGGCGGCTATCCCAACCCGAGTTGTTGATAGTTGCTTTGTTTGTTAATTTATCAAGGAGAACATTATTACACGGTTGGGGATCCCCAAGATACTCATTTCAGATCAGGGAAGCCCTTTCATTAATTGAGAGGTCAAGATGCTTGTGAAGAAATATGCCATTAGGCATAGAGTTGCATTTCCTTACCACCCACGGACTAACGACTTGGTCGAGATTTCAAATAGGTATATAAAGACTATACTTTAGAAACTTGTAAATCTAGATAGGAAGAACTGGTCCCTAATACTTGACTCAGTTCTATGGGCTCATCGGACATCGTACAAGTCTCCATTGGGAATGTCTCACTACAAATTAGTTTATGGAAATTCTTGCCACTTTCCAGTTGAATTAATTCACAAATCAATATGGGAACTCCATGTATGCAATTTAGACAATGAGAAAGCATGTAAGAATAGGAAGTTGGACCTGAACAGATTGCTGGAATTCTAAGATTTCACATATGACAATTCACTTATGTATAAGAAGAAAGTCGAGCGTTGGCATGATAGACACATCAGAAGAAAGGAATTCCCCACTGATCAGAAAATTTGGTTGTTTGATTCGAAATTGAAGTTATTTCTTGGAAAATTAAAAAGTAAATTGTAAGGATTGTTCATTATTAGAGTTGTGCGTAACAATGGTAGTATTGTCATATCTGGGTTGTCATCTGATGCACAACCATTTGTTGTGAACGGACAACTGCTGAAGCCATATCTAGATCATTATACATTCCTGTCCATGGTTGATTCTATATATGTAGTATCAGATGATGATTCATTAACATCTTCTGTGTCTGATTCCTGAACTGATATTCTCATGTATATACCCGTTCTTTTTTATTCTTTCTTCTTCCGTTGTTCACCTCTTCTTTGTGTGTGTGTGTGCGTGTTATACTTAGGATGTACTTTATTCTAAGTATAGGAGAGGTGAATGACTTGATTTCCCTTATTTTCATCCTGTTTCATCACTCTTGTTGTTTCTTATATTAAGAGATACTTTACCCTAAGTATAGGGGGAGTGATGTCATTCATTTCGTCCACTTTCGCATTGTTTTTTCTTTTTTACTTCTTCTATTCTCTCACTTGTCCTTCAAATTGTTGATATTCTTTTTCTATACTTAGGGATCTTTTACCCAAAGTATAAGGGTGGACAAATCGAATCATTGAGTTTGTTCGTTCTTTTCGTCGGTTCTCCTTGTTTGCATAGTCTTCTATACATAAGATTATTTGATCCTAAGTATGGGGGATTACCGACTTTTCTTCTCTTTATTCTTTGATTCGGTTTTGAATAGTTTCTTTTCATTTTTCTATACTTAGTACGAGTTATGTCTTCCTTTGTATCTCTTTGGCCACTATGACGACAAAGTTTGAGCTAAGTATATGGGGGATTCATATATATTGTATATATACCTTAGCCCTAACTCGTGTTTTTGTTTGTTAATAATATTGCTATTACTTAAAAAAATGTATTGAAAAATGATTTGTAAAAAAGATTTGCAAAAATCTTTTGTAAAAGTATTTGCAAAAACTATTTTGTAAAATAATTTGTAAATGGTAAAAATTTATGTAAAATGATTGTAATTTTTTGTAATAAATTTTCAAATCATTTTTGTACAAATATTTGTTAAATTATTTGTAAAAATGTTTTGTTTGTAAAATGATTCATAAATTACTTTTGTATCGAAGATATGTATATTGTACACAATGTTTGTAAAATTTTTGAAAGTGAAATGTTTGCAAAAAGCTTTTTTGTAAAATTATTTGTAAAATGATTTAGAAAATATTTGTAAAATAGTTTACAAAAATATTTGTAAAACTTCTGTAAAATCATTATAAAATAATTTATAAATGATTGCAAACTATTTTATAAAATGATTTGAAAAGGTTTGTTAAAATTTTTGTAAAATTATTTTGTCACATGCGATATACATTACGGGATATATGCGTTTGTTGTAAAATACATGTGTGTATAAAAACTTTACTGACTTACCCTACTGTGAATAAAAATCCTTGTTGTGAAACTTGTACTTAAAACCTATAAATAAAATCCTTCTGTAATATAAAATCTTGTATAAATGTGTGTAATCCTTGTATATATACTTGCATATATTATTTGTAAATACATTCAATCCACTAACTTTCTTCTTATAAAGGGCGTTTTGTATATATTTCTTGCATTTTCATGTGCATTTTTCAGAATGATATTGACATTTAAACTAGTCTGGAATAAAATCGAAGAATGAAGAATGGAGCTTGGTTATGACCTTAATCCATTTTATTTCAAAGGAACTTTATAGGAACTGGAATTTAGATTCTTCTAGTCTATAGACTTAATTCTTTGGGAACCACAAAACTTAGTTCAGTGTCATTTTTACTGCCTAAGTAGAATAGTTCGGAACACACGCATGGCTCTTATCGATAATGACCTAGCTTGCACACCTACACATACACTTTGCTCACCTTAGTTGAAGCTGTAGAGGACTAGATTTGCCAGCATGAGACATAAGCCAATGGAAACATCGGAAGTCACACATTTGTGGTCATTGTACCCCAACCCGGTCCAGTAGCGACGAGATCTAATGGCAGAATGTTGTGGGTTGCAATAAGGCTTTAAAAGAGGGATAGTCTACTGGCTCAAGAGGAAAAACTCCTTATGTACATGTTGCACAATTGTAAATATTAAAAAAAGAGAGAAACAAAATATCTCTCTCATCATAAGAAAGACATCTTCCCCAAAGTCAGATATATGTGAGCTTGCAATGGATGACTTCGCTACATTGATCAAGCATCCAAGGATATGTGTCTACACTGGCCACAATACTTTCTCTTCTCTACACCATCTTCATGAGATGGTTGTACTTGAACTTAGAAGGGAATACCTCGCTTCTCGAGGACAGAGTTATTGGATTAGGGAATTAGGAAGACCATGCTGGAAAGGACTATCTTTTACCGCTTCAGCCGAGAGCTACACATCACTTACACTATAAAAGAAAGATTCATAGTCATAAGAGTTTGCGTATGAGTTGGCTTATTTTGACCTGGATATTGAGGAGACTTGATTAGAGTTGTGTGATTTCTAGAGGTTGTTGAGTGTCAAGTCCGTCCCCCATTAAGGTTCCGCCCAAACTAATAATCCAAAGGTATGATAGAGCTCCATACTTTGATTTTATGAAGATAAGTTTAATAATCAATATTGTTCAAAGTTCTTTATTTTTCCTTTATTCTTTTTCTTTTAGTTACTTATTCTTCAAACAAGTGTTTTCTAAGGGACTAGCAGATGTAAAGCATAGAGGGGTGATGAATACACATTTCATCATCATTATTCATTTATTTTAGCTTAAAATCCCTTATTAGACATATGTATATATCAATAAATCTCTTATTTTACTAACCATCATTCTTGTTTAAATAATGTATATTTGTCATTATTTTAACCTAAAATAAATAAAGAATGAAACAAAGGAAAAAAAGAAAATAAAAAACTATATATATGTAATAGATGCAGGCTGATTCTGACCTTGAGAGAAGAAAAAGACTTGACCTAATCGACCATGAATAAAGTAGAGGGATATAAGTCATAAATACAAGAAAATTCCGAAAATCAATATCCATATGTGTGTATTTATCATTTGTATACTATTGTATATATATTACATAATTCATTCTCTATCTTATTTACAACCAAACTCATTCCAAATACAATTATTTTCTTCTTCAAACTTGTGCATAAAAATAATATGTAAATAATAAAAATAGTTTCAAGAAGAACCTGTGTACATTGTGTAAATAACAACACTATGAAAAAGTTGCAAAGCTCAACCTGTCAAATCAATATCTTCTCCATCAAAACTCAAAATTAATCAAACTCACTTTCATTTTACTCCAAATTAAACACCTTTAAAAAGGAGGTGGTTTCATAAAAATCATAGTTAAGGTGTGAGATGTGGCTTTTTGGGGTACTATTGTATACTATACCATTGTATTTGTATAATATTTGTAAATAAATATTTTCCTTACATTTTTGTATACTTTTATTTTTAACTATTTGTAAATATTGTATTTAACTTATATAGAATACAAAAAAAAACATAAAATCAAAAAATACAAAAATAAAATCATGCATATATTGTATATGTACAACTATGTATATTGTTGAGTATTACTATTTATTTACCTTAATAAATTATTTCACAAAAATAAAACAAAAATAACATTGAAATGTAAAATATTTTAAATTAATACATTATTCAATTACGTATATTTTTCTAAAAATATTTATTAAAAATTCATGGTTTTGTAAATATAGTTATATATACTTGTAAATAATATATTTTCTTTATTTTCACCCTTATATATATTTTATTTATTTAATTAAAAATCACCAAAAATAAGTTAAGTAAATTACTAATATTTTATCTTTACATTATTTTTTAATTTTAATCCATTTTCTATTTTATTTCTATTTAATGCTTATTTTCTAAGCTATTTTATCATTTTCCAATTTTGTCTTCTAGTGTTGAGCACTGAGATTGGCTAATCTCAGGTCTGTTGACCAGGTTCAACTCCCTCAATCAATGCTCTGTCTAGATTTCTTACTCACTGACCATCTTTCTTGGAATTTTCTATCACGCCTCGAGCATTAACCTCTTTCGATTCCTTCTCCTAATTGTAGCCCTAACAACTGACTCCCTTACCATATCATTTACTACATATATCTTTCCTCTATCCGCTCCCAGTTCAAATTTCAAAACTCGCCGGACTTGTTGCCTATTTATACATCCAAATCTTCCACCGTACAGGTTGATCCGTTTTCCCTATCTTCTTCGCCTGATGGGGGTTCCAAGAAGTTGATGGATTGATAAAGCATCGACCTCTTCATCCAAGAGCACGAGGGGTCGACTGGGAAGCGAGATCTAGCATGTGGCCAGAACTCTGCCACAATGTTCCGACTCTCTGCCACTAGAAGGAGATCGAGGCGATTTTTGTTCATTCCTTTACCATAGGTACTAGTAGATAGCTTTCATTTGATTTTGTATTTCAAGTTTCGCTTTTAATTCTAGTATTAGTTCAAATCTGTGCATATCCATCTACCCCTGATCTGCTCGATTGGAGGTGCTCCGATCACCGTCGTTTGATTCTGACCTCACGCTCACTTCCGCCACTCTGTTCTTCATCTTCTCCCATAATTTGATCACCTTAAATTTCTTTAGATCTAATAATTAGCTAACAATCCAACCACCCATCGCCGGAGGCTACCCATCCACCTCATATCATAGGTTCCATGCTTAATAAATTAAACTGAGATCAACCTCCGAGCATTAGTTTGTCATTGCAGATCACATGAGCTTATTTGGGAGAAAGACTTAGGATCTAGAGGTCCACCTAGAGATGAAGACCTTCCGACCTCCATATCCTTATTTGGGTGTTTTCGAGTTTCATCTTCATCATTAGCTGAAGCGAAGATGTTGTAGGAGCGAGCATAGACCTTTAGTAGGTGATTCTAGTGGAGATCGAGCGAGATCTCCTTGATCGAACTTCGTCGGAGTCACCCTTCATAGTTGTTCTTCTAGTGCCCCTCTTTGCTATATGATCAAGAATGCAAGTGCTACATCGAATCACGAGCGTTGGATTTACCCCAAAAGTCGATCGTGGATTTAGCCCTTCCGATCAGATCTGAATCATCCAAGCAACTTTCTTCCTCTGCTGTCTGATCCGAGCTCATAGTCATCCCATCCGTCCCTTCCGCCACGTGATTGGTAGAATATCTGTGCTTCAACCCCTGCCTATTTTTAGTTTTGCAAATAAGTCCACCTGGGACACGTGTTTGCTTGTAGTCATTTGAACATTTACATATTTTCCATTATATATAATTCACTCACAATTTAGTCCCCTTTGAATTGTAACATGTGAACTGTTCATGATTTCATGGGTATTTTGCAACAAAGGTCCTTCATGTTCTATGTTATTAATTGGCCCTAGAAATAAATTAATTGCATTTATAGCCATGGCACCGCAACTCACATGTGATGACAAGCGTATTTTTGGGTTATTTGCATGTTGGTCCCCTCCATTTCTATAATTGTTATTCATTAGTCCTTAAACAATTTTTTTTTCGATTTAAGTCCATGTGGGACTATATTTAATTTCTATATTAAATTGAAATAAAAATAACAAAACCTCATATAAAAATACACAAAAATCAAGGTAGGCTTATATTAATTAGGTCTTTTGTCATTGATTTTATTCCACATATTTATTCTTTTTCTTAGTTTTAATAAATCAAAGACTTTAAAAATATGCCCTGACTACATTCAAAAATCAATAAAAAATAAAAACTTTTATAAAAATTCCAAAAAAAAATCCTTATCTATTTATTTTGTCTTATTTCATTTTCGGACCAAATTGCAATTTCTAATCCTTAGAAAAACCAAAAATTCGAAAAAAAAACAGTTGAAAATTAATATTAAATTGTTGAAAAACCCAAATTTTTTTCAAAAACACTTTCTGAAAAGTGAAAAAAATTTCTCTTTCTGTTCATGCATGTTTCATCCCTTTTTTATTTGAGTTTCAATTTTTAAAATATAAAATCATTCTCAACATTTTCTATTTGTTATTTCGCATGTTTTTCATTTATTTTACAACCCTAAAAATTTTCTAAAAATTCTACAAAAACCACAAAAAACATTAGAAAAATACCAAAAACACCAAATAATTTTATTTTTAATTTTATATAGTTTTGCCATATTTTAAAATTCCAAAAGTTATTTTGTTTCTTGTTTCTTCTATTTCTTTTTCCTTGTTTTTTTATTTTCTCTTATTTTCAAAAATTAAAAACATCACAAAATTTAAAAATTCTCATAATAAAATAATTTCAGATTTGAATAAAATTTTATAAAAAAATTCAAAATTTCATAAAAAAATAAAAAGAACAAAAATTTCATAAAAACTAAGAGTAGTGTGCATAGAATTTCCTCTTTTATTTCATTATTTTTTTTCCTTTGAATTAAATAGCCCTCGCATTTTCGTAGCCACCCTGAGTTAGACCCTATATGTTATAGAGGTAAATTAAATAGGAAAAATCTCTTGTTGACACCTCTTCATTTTAGTTTGGCTTGAGAACTTGATAAATTTTTGTTGAGGGATTTTTAGGTTTGCAACGACATTGCAATTAATACATAAAACTAAAACCTCGAAATTTCTCTGTTTCAGCAGTAGACCGTTAGGTTGATGACCAAATCAAGGTCTATACACCGACAAGTTGGTGTGCATACGAGGGAATATGAGTAATAAGATCTCTCAAATGGGATCATACATGTTCAATACTAAACCATAAGGCATGAGCTCACTCATGAGGTATTGGATCAAATCAAATTCCGTGCATGGTCGTCTTGATTTGGAAGCATGATCAGAATTTATAGGTATGGTATATGCTTTCTTGAAAGGATATTTTCGATACCAACTCCCAACGACAGAAAGAGAAACTTAATGGTAAAACCTAAAGAAGTTAGTATACATGTGATCTAAAACTTTGGTTCTATTATATGTCTTCTAGTATGCATGGGAATACTGGAGGGTGATGTAATCATAAAAAATTGTATAACCATGACACTTCCATTTAGAGGGAGCGGTGAAACATGTTTGGATTTTAGTGACTCCTCTCAAAAGATGGCCAATCTAATCATAATCCAAATGTTGGACATTATTCTGAAATCAGGTCCAATGAAAAGATTAAATTCACTTTTTTATTCAATCAAACATCTTAAGAGGTCCTCGAGATTTCGATTTTGAGATATGATCTCAATCCGAGTTACTATACATTTAATATACAATTGCCATGTCCTTATCTCCAAGTATCTGAAGAGAAATTGCTTTGTTCTTAAAAGAGTTCAAGAATAATTCCATTGTTGATAATATATCTGAGAATTGGTAAATTGATGATTAAATGTGATTTAATTATTTGAGTAATATGAATATGATTCATATTATTTATACACATGAGAATAGTTATCCAAGATAATTAAATATGATTTAATTACCAGGATGTGATTAATGTGGATATCACTATATGTAATAATCAAAAATATTATAGATATGATTTATAAATATTTACAAATGAATTGTTAATGTGAATTGGATTCACACTAATCTATTAATTGTAAATGCAAATTACATTTTATTTTTGATGTGTGAATATGATTCATAATTTATCAAGGGCATAACTGAAATATCATAAAAAAATTGGAATTATTTTTGTGAATAATAATGCTGCAAATGTTTCACATGTGGGATTTTGGAGAGATGATATCTCACCATTGATGAAAAGGAGAACCACCTTCCCCTTTTGTAGGGTGGACGGCCATGGAGTCCTACTTCATGTATGTCCATCCGCATCTATTACGGCAAGGAGGCTTTTCCTCTTTCCTTTATTTCCACATGAAATTGATTTGAATTAAATTAAATGTGTTGTAAAGTATTTGCAACTAATTTAATTTATTTTAAATTGATTATTTGTTGTTGCAAATTTATGCAACAAAATCATGGTCATTGATTGAGAGCACAAAATAATCAAAATCATAGATTTGGTGAGCACATGGATTGGGATCCATCGACATCCACTATGTTATAAAAGAAAGGATAACCCTAGCTCTTTATTTTACAACAAAAATTGCAAAAGCAATCTCTTTCCATCTATTCTCTCTACATGCTCCATTTCACTCCCTTAATTGTGATAGTCCACATTTTGACCTAAAGAGCCTCATCACCGTTGTTAGGTTGTTGTACTTCCAAATCAATGGCTCGTGGATCTCCTTCCTCTAGACGTTGGATTGCATTAGATGAAATCAGGAGATTCATCACTCGGATCCTCAACTTGGATTGCAAGAAGCAAACATCTCATCCACGCACTCGCAAGTGTTTCTTTCATCAAATCGAACTTGAGATAGGAGGTCTCTTATTTTAGAGGCAAGGGATCACAATCACTCTTCAAGAGGTATTCCTAAATCCTAGACTTCATAATATCCTTGTTTTCTCTATTTCTTCTTCCTATTTTACAGTGTCACACCTCTACTTCATGTCATATCAAACCCATGTACATGATCATATTTCATATGTCATTCACGTGCAATCATGACCTCCATCTGATCACTTGTCCATCAACCAATCCACCACAATCCTCCACCAACCTTGCAAACATCGGTGGCCCACCTGTGGTTTCTTTCTTCCGTCTACTTTATCCCCCTCATTTCGCCCCATTCCAATCCAAAAATCCTCGCCTCTTCATTGGTTTTTGTTCTAACCCTTGCAGATACTTGAATGGTCGGAATTTCTAAGGATGCTCGATTCGATCTATCCTCTCGGATGTGCTTCCATTGCTAGATCCATCCAGCCATTTTCAGACCTAGACCTCATCTCCAGCATCTTCGTGAGGTGTTGGGGAAGCTTCTACAACTTTCAGGAGTTGCAGGAGAGCACGAAGGAGTAGAAGTGTATCCACTACAGCTCCTCCATCTTTCACAGTCAGAGGCGGAGAGGGTAGAACTCAAGTAGCAGTAGATGTCTGATTAGTCTCCATCAAGCATGATCCAATGATTTTTAGATCACCTCGTATTTTTATTAAAGCACCCTAAACTGCTGAGGTACAGGTTACCAAACCAGAGATGAGGCGCCACACAACACCACATGTCCCGAGCCTTCATCGCATGTCTGTGCCTAGCCATGACGAACACATAGCACATGGGGTGGTTATTTTGCACCCCCCAAGTTCTTCTATTTGTAGATAAGCCTCGCCACAGTCAAATTTCATTAATATCATTGAGGGGTTGGATATTTGTAAATCAGTCCAATTTAGACCATTTGTTATTATTTAAAATTGTTTTTATTACAATTATGCCCTTGTCTTGTTTGGTTCATATATTATGAACAATATATCTAATTTTAATGAAAATGGTGTTGTTTTGAAGATAGTTTTACACTATTTTACTTAGGGCGTTTTATTTGCAAATTTAACCAATTATTCCCTCATTTAAATTAAGATATTATATTTAGTCTTTGTAGCCTTGTCATTAAAATGAAATCTAAAAATTTTGTGTTTAATCGACACATTGATGCCTTGATTTTGATAATGTATTAATTAGTCTCACAAGTAATTTAATCAATTATTTAGTAGCATTATTGAGTGTTTATGCATTCATTGTATATTCTATGCTATAACATGTTTTGTGCATGTAATATAGCTGCATAAAATGTTATTAAAATTCATGCATTATCCGTGTGCTGAATTTACATGACATAGATCACTTTTAAATTACATAAATAGATATTTAACACCTATACTAAGTAGGATAATTTTTTGTGTCCTTGTAGTCGACCCTGGACTTTCCCACGTACAAATTAAAGCTGAGTCCTCTTCACAAAGAAATTCGACTTGATTCCAGCCAATCTCTAATTAGCCACACTACAACAATATTAAATTAACAGTGTCGATTAGCGATTCGTCAATAGGCACGCATCATCTGAACGGAGATAGATGTATTACTATTTGTCTTAGTGATGAGTCCCCATTTCATCATCTTTATTCTTTCAATTTTGCCTCAAACCCTAGTTGATGCATGTAAATAGAATTAATTTTAAAAAAATAGAATTCATTATTTAATATGTAAAAACTATATAAATTTTTGTAATTAATTCCAAAATAAAAAAGTAAAGGAAAGAAAAGAAAAAGAAGGAAATATCCAAAATATTTACTTACCCTAAACACCGAAACTAAGTCAAGGTGTGACTTGGTCCGACAGGAATAAAGTAGGGGAGATAGGGCAATAAGGTATACATAAACATATTCAAAAATCCTAATTCTATAACTAAAAAATAACCAATAATCACTTATTTTATTTGCTATTTTGCATATCTCAATAAATATTTGTTAAGCGTGAAATTCATATACATATTAATGTATAGAAGCCTACAAAATTAATTGCCAATAAAAATCATGCACAGTACAATTGGGATACACAAATAAAAAAAGGTGTAAATTGAACTTCATATACCAATATCTTCTCCATATGAACTCTATATTCATAAAAGTCACATCCATTTATTTAAAATTAAATTATCTATTTAATAAAGCAGTTTCGATAACAAATGGAGTTAAGATGCAAAAGCCGGCTTTTTGGTGTCCCATTGTACTGTATACGGGATTATTTTATTGATTTTATTTATTCTTTATATTTTTATCATTCTCATATTTTTAAATACTTGTAAATATTTTTCAAACATATTCAAAATTTAAATATAAAATAAAACCTTTAAAATTACATTAAAATAAATATTACATAAAAATTTTAGGTATAAATACATATAATATAAATACTTCTATTTGTTTAAGTACATAAATAAAGTTAGAAAAATACCAAAAAATATGTAAATATGTATTTAACTATATTGTAGAATATGTACATATAATAATAATAATAATAATTGGAATGCAAAATAAAAATAAAACACTCAAAACATAGGTAAATATACATATAATTATATTAGTAAAGATTAAAACCTAATAAATAAGGTTGTAAAAATAAGTAAAAATCGCCAAAACTATTATAAAAAATAAGAAAAAATTTTCACATTTTGAATTTTAATTAAAAAATTAACTTAATCTATAAATTGAATTAATATAGGTTTTCCCCCTCTTTTGTCCTCATCAGGTCCAACATGGACCAACGAGGAGCACTCGTCTTTTAAATCCAGATCAAGTACCCATCTGCCTCCTATAACCTGTTAGAGCCCTCGAGTCCCCAACTTTGTTGATTTCTCACTTGCAACACACTTCTCCATTAGATTTGATTTCTTTACAAAATATCTTCTTCTTTTATCCATCTTTTATGCATATCAATCACCTTCCTTTTCCTCTCGATCTGATCGTGATTCCTCAATATTTGATGCCCCCTAGCATGTCTATAAATAAAACCCCCAAGACTTTTTTGCGATTTGATCTGCCATTGGCATCCCTTATCCCCAAATGGTCTAGAATAGTGTAGTCATCGTGCCAGGGAGGTCCCAACTATTCTGTGGCGAGGAAAATGGTCAGCTGCATTGATCTCCAAATCTTAGGGCCTAACATTGGCCGAGGAACCTCCGTGACTATTCAAGCCCCTATAGTCATTTAGGTTAGATTTATTTATCTCATATTTTCTTTCCGTATTTTAATTATTTGCAAAAGATGCTTTATCTTAACCTAGATTATAAGATTAAAGTATGCTAGAGTTCTCAGGCTCCGTCCACTATTCCATACCCGATATTATTCCGACCATTTACCACCTCCATCTTTCTTCATTCTAGTTCTCCACTTCCAGCTCCACCCAAATCCCCTCGATCTCTCCCGGATCATGCCCTCATCTCTTGCTCTGACACCCATCGCTGGAGGACCCCATTTCACTGCATTTATGCCCAATTCCACACAATAATGGCCTAGATAGCTTTGCTAGTGCTTTGCCATTCTTGATATGCATGTATAGCTTTTGGGAGACCCCATGTGAGGGGTTTGAAATCCAAGAACAACATTCCTAGGTACTCAAAGTTTCACGCATCTCTAGGTCCCCATCTATGGGTATTGGACCTTCTTTAGGGCATCATCAACTGCGGAAGCCTCTATAGAACCTAACGAGCATCTTAGCAGCAAGACAGACTTCGAGAGATGACTAGGAGCACCGATCGAAGGAGCCTCCCCCGTCAGTTCTTCCTTGTTCTTCCTCAACCCTTCACCACCATCCGATGATGGGCATTTCTCCAAGTCTTCAGGAACCATCAGATTGAGTCCATGCATAATCGTTAGATTTCCATTGATATCTAATCTCAAGAGCTCATCTGCAAACCATAATGAACTAATGTGGGTGAGACACGTGTTTTATTTAAGCAATCTAAGCCGTCCACCCATGCACCTATTGGAGGTATTTGGCATCGAAACCCTTGAGCATTTAGGTATTTCGTATTAATATAAAATTTTCCATCTACTTTATAATATTTTTTTAATATTTGCGAAAGGGAACCTCAAACATTCCTTTAATTGCATTTAGGTTATGTCCACGTCACCTCACGTGTCGTCCCACACGAGCTACTTTTTGGTGAAATTTCACTATATATCCTATATTTCCAGGACCTATTATTAAATGATCTGAATGTTTTTATTGAATGCAAAAAAGTCCCTATGAGTTATATCTTTTAATTTTATATTTACTATCTCATAGATATTTTTAACGCTCAAAAAATTATTGGAAAATTTACTTAAGTGTTGGGCATCTAATGGAATGGCATATATTTTTCATATGACATTTTAATTACTTCTCCTATTTATAAATAATACAAAAATACACATTTTATTCTTGTATGCTTATTAGAATCTAAAAAATTATAATTCACTTGTAAAAATTCTAAAAAAATGTACAGTAGCTATATTATTGTATTATCTACAACATATAAAAAATCACAAAAATACAAAATACAAAAATAAAATTTTGAAGCTCTAAAATCAAACAAAAGTTAGTAGAAATTAAAGAAAATTCCAAAAACTTATTTTTTATTTTTGAAATTTTTATATACTATATTAGGTTATATTTGGTCTTTTTATATTTAACAAACCTAAAACAAGTGCAACTATTTATCTTCCCAATATTTTAAACTTTTTAAACTTTTAAAATAACAAAAAATTTGCAAAATTCTATAAAATTCCTAAAATGGAGAAAATATTAAAAACATAAAACATTTAATTTTCTATATATTTAAAATATAAAACTTTATGTATACTATTTACTCTTTATATTACTTATTATATTTAAAAAATAAACTTAATCATTTGAAAATTTTAAAAAATAAAATTTTTTAATAAATAAAAAAATATAAAAAATATTAAAAGATTGTAAAAGTCACATATAATTAAAAGAGGAAAGGGATCCTACTCCAAGGAGTAGGTAACTTACCTACTTGATTTTCTTCTTTTCTCAAAATTTCTTTATTTTTTTTTGAAAAATGTTTCCACAGATTTCATAACTATATCCCTCTAACATGTCATTCAAATTTCGTCAGAAACAGATACTCCTACGGCCTCCATCCAGAACATGAAAAATACAGCAAATTTGTGACCGTTAAAAAGTGACTGTCTGGATGGAGGCCGTAGGAGTCTCTGTTTCTGACGAAATTTGAATGACATGTTAGAGGCATATAGTTATGAAAATCCATGGAAGCATTTTTCAAAAAAATAAAAAAAAATTGAAAAATAAGAAAATGGAGTAGGTAAGTTACCTAATCCATGGAGTAGGATCCCTTTTCTCTAATTAAAAACCCATAAAATTTAAAATAAAAAGATAATAATATAATAATAAGGAAATTGAATTAATTAGAATAATTTCTCAACCTATCCCATTTGCTCTCTTTGGTACGATACTTTCCATACATATATACTATACACATTTCTTGTAGAGTTAGAATAAAAAAATTGACTCACTTTACTTTGATTGCTTCATTAATCTTGTGTGGGTTGATTGTTGTTTTATTAAGCTTCAGAGCCTGGTCCCCCTACCTCAACGATCGTTGAGATATCTTGTTAGATTGACAGACCAACCAAAGCTGGTGTCAACAAATGGAGCCATTGCCTCAGAGCACATCGATTGTTGATAAGCTCACCTCCCTCACAGTTTTAATTTGTCAGATGTAGCTGACGCAATGAGAAATATGTTTATCAAAAGAAAATATACAGGGAGAGAGGAATGGAAAATGAATGTAAGAAATAATATTTCTCTCTCTATTTTTTCACTTGATATTAATCAGGTAAGTGTCTGTGGGTCAACATAAGGAGGCATGATGTATTTCTAGAATCAAAGGTCGAAGTTTATGATTGATTTCTTCCTCGCAAACACGTTTTGTGGTTTTAGTTTTTATTGTTTTTTATTTAGTTATTAATTTTGAAAATTCTATTTTTATTTTATTTTTGAAATTTTTATTTTATTTTTCAAAAATGATTAAATTTGGAAAAAGGATGATCCTATGCAGTAGGAAGAAAATGATGTAATATACTATTCTATATAGTGGTTAATGTTGTGAGAAAAGAATTTGATTTTTTCTTTTCAAAACTGACAATATATTTTCAAAATGATATACTATATAGTATATAGGTGAAATATGTATAGGTTATACAATATAGGTAAGAACGAGGAAGAAAATTGAGAAACGTTCTTGAAGAAACACATAAAAGAAACTCAAAATGAAAACAAACTTCAGAAAATAAAAAATCAAAATAAGCGGTGAAAATCCTTAAAATGCAATAAAACTTCACTAAGTGGTTGTGTACTTCCCTAGAAAAATCAAATAAAAGAGAAATTTAGGTTGTGTCCAGATGTCAGCAGGCGCACTCGGGTATAACTGTAATAAAAGGGTCTGGAAAAAAGTGTTTTTGCATTTAGGTACCTGCAAAGGGACCTTAATGAAAATAAGAAAGTTATAAGAGGTGTGAGTGTATTTCTGAATATCGATGGGTTTAAGATGAAAATTTCACACCATTTCACTTTGACCGGTTGTAATAAGATGGAGGGGATGCGATCAGGACTGTTGGTTCAGGAAAGGTATCGGCGTAGAGTCTGGTGATTTGGGGTGTTCTTCCCAAACTGAAGAACACAATGGTGATTTGGAACTCCGAGAGGTGAGTCAATTAATCGAGCATCTATGCAAGAAATAAATTGATGAGACAATGCTAGAAGTAAAGGTTATGGGAAAAGAACCTTAAGCGCATTTGAGATGCTTTTGGCGAGGGTCTAAAAATATCCTCACTAGAGAGCGAAGATAGATTGTTGTTGAGGCAACTGCTCACTAAAAGTGAATCAGGCAACAATTAACCCACAAATAAAATATAGCAATGAAAAGCAAAATAAACATGGAGTTAAATTTTTTTTATTTAACACTACGAAAGGTGTGTATAGTGGAAGTATGTCGAGGTCGAACACAGGGAGCAAATGGTAGATTGGGCAATCCGCGCAAAATTTGTTCCTCTTCTTGTTTTTTTATTTCTTTTTGTGTGTGTTTTTAATTATGTAATTTTTGGAGTTTTTATTTTTATATATTTTTATGTTTTTAATTTTAAAATTTTTATTTTTTTAAATGTATTATAGGTTATATATTACTATATATAATACAAGGTAATATAATTATAAAAAAATAAAAACAATCAAAATATAGAAAATTAATTGTTTTTTGGTTTTATATAATTTTCTACTATTTTCATGATTTTTTAAAAAAATTTCTAATTTTTAGGTATTTTTAAGTCAAAAATATCCAAAACAATGGATAAATAAATAGGCTGAATTTATTTGAATTTTCAAAATAGTAAAATATCAAAATTTCTACAAATGAATTTTATATATAATAAATAATAAAAAGAAAATTCAGAGATAAAATTTAATGTTTCTGATGTTTTTGATGATTTTATATATTTTTATAAAGGATTTTGGAGCTTTTTACTTTTTAGTATTTTTCTTTTCTATTTTTACTGGTTTTGGGTCTGGGGGAAAAAATACTAAAATAAACACAATATAATATTTTTGGAATTTTTCAAACAAGTTTTATATCTTTTAGAAAATTTTAATTCAAATAGGGCAAAAATGTGTACTTTTTATTTTAGAAAATAGAGAAAATGCCTATAATGCAAAACTAAAATTATGCATATGAGTGTACGCAAGCTTGCACTTAACCTTGTTTTTTCATAATTTTTGAAGCACGATTGATATTTTTAATAAATACAAAAAATCACAAAAACACTTGAGCTAGAAAGGGTATTTTTGAAATTAAAAATAAAGGCAAGATGATATATGCAAAATTACCCAAAAAATACAACTGATATTTAAATTTAAGTTACTAATTTATAATTTATAAAAACTGCCAAGACATATGTTCAAAATGCTCAACGCACGTGGGATGATGAGCTGAGTTGGAACGGACCAAACGCATATCAATAAGCTTTAGGGGTCCCATTGCAATTATTACACATTGTTCGTTGTTGAATGTTCCTTCAGAATAGGTGAAGAACCAGTGATTACCCTTTTAATAATGTTGAATTAACGATTTCATTGCAGTCGTATAAATCCACGATTGATTAAAAACCTGCTATGTTAATTAATGTTAAATTAAAGCGAGCGGTTGATTTTTTCTACATGCGTAATTCCAAGGTCAAACTCAGGGAGGCAACTGTCTCCATAGGTTGTCTTTTAGTCGAAAAAGAAATCGGTTTTAGGAGAGATAAGTTTTTGGTATTTTTTATGCAAATAAATGACACAAATGCAATTTTGACAAAGTTCAAGGGCTAAAATGTAAATTTCGATCAAATGAATTCCAAAAATCCCCAAACTTGGCCGAAATGTGAAATGCAATGAAATTTGACTCCTTTAGTTTTTTTGAAATTTTTAGAGGCAAAATGAATTTTCTGTGAATAAATGAATGGGAACAATAAAATTTTCATCAATTAATTATGATAAATATTATATATTTATTTTCAGGAAATAAAATTATATAAGATATATCACGAGGTGATCTATCTCAGAAAAATCCTAAACCCTGAAAATGTTGGATTTAATACCTATTAAAAATTAATTAGTAAAATACACTAAACGAATTTTAGAAAGAAAATTATGCATGCAAATTCAATTCTTATTGGGCACAATGTTACTAAAAATTAACTCTACTATCCCTGAATTTTTGGTGATTTTTGGAGCTGTGGTTAATGAGCTATGAATTTTCAAGAGCAGGATGGGTAAAATATTCAATTTTCTGCAAGAATAATCGTTATTAATTAAACAAAAAGCATGAAAATATAGATCAGATGCCACAATGTAGATAACTAACTGTAGAACATTATGCAATTTTTAAATAATTAAAATGATGATGAAATGAGGTTCAAAATAAATAAAGAACACAGGGTTCTATATGTAAATACAGAAATAAAATAAACTAACTAAAGTAAACGGTGACTAAATTGCAAATACCTAGACTTGGGAGGGGTCTGATGCAATTTCTCCACCAGGGAACATGCAAAGCACGTGCCTGCTTGAATGCAGGACCCTTCTGTTATTTGTGGAAACTAGGGGGCTAATGGAAAATTTTCCAAACCTCACGTGCTTGGTACGTGACGATCCTCTTATTCCTCACACCTAGCAGGAGTAAGGAGGAGGGCTCTTAGCTTCAAGTTCGGTAGACCGTGGAGGAGGTCTGGTGGTTGGGGACGTCGTGCTGCAGCGTTGATTCAGCACGTAGGTGCAAGGGTGGCGACGAGCTCAGTCTAGGGCGAGGCGACGCGCCTCTGCGCAACTGGGCGACTGGAGGGCGCGAGTGGCGGTGTTGGTAGACGCAGCTGACTTGCGTAGTAGGATGGAGATGCAGAGCACCTGGAGGTCCACCCAGCGACGGTGGATCTGCTATGGAGGTGCAGGACGTGACTGCTAACTGAGGCCGCATGCGGCTGGCTGGAAACACGTGCGAGGTCGTGCGCGGTCGGTTGGAGCTCGGCGACGTCTGGCTTCATGCAGTTGCTGGTCTGAGGCCGTACACGGCTACGACAGTTGGAGCAGATGGCGCGAGGAGCGGCGAGGTGGCCGCAGGTGGCCTGAGGAGAGGAGGTGGGATGTGCGATATATGGAACAGGGGAGTTGAGAAGAAACATGGGAATGGAGAAAAAGGGAGAAGATGGAGGACGATGCCTGGGATGGAAGTGGGCAAACGACCCTCTTCCGTGGTTTTCTCCTCAAGAGGTCGGTGACGGCCTCAAAGCGGGGTTGGATCTCGCTGGAGGACAATCACCGGAGAAGAGAGGCCCTTGTCTCCAGCCTCTCCCTCCAGCTCTCTCTATCTCTCTTTGATCTGGAAGATGGCGGATGCTGATGGCTTATATAGGGAGGCAGCCACTGATGGGATAAGGCACGGCAGTTGTGGGGTCGTTGGGTGATGACGAGATAAGGGGAAGGAAGAGAGCGGATGTAGGTAGGACTGTTTGGCGGAGACGACGGGGCCGGTTTGTTGACCAGAGAAGCGGGATGAGAGGGAGAGGCCCTCACGTGCATGGCACGTGAGGTGAAAATTATTATTATTATTATTATTATTATTTTGCAAAAAATGAAAATAAAAGAGGTTCAAAAACAGTTGACACATGGTGGCTCCAGGAGCTGCCATGTGTCGACTTCAAAAAATCCAATAATGAAAAACAAAAGAAAAATCTAGAAGCCATAACAAATGATCTCGGATCAAAAAGTGCTCAACACAAAAATTGCTCGTCTCAATGAGATCTACAACTTTCATGAAGAGACCAAGAGCAAAAGAGGTCATCTGTGCAAAGCAATATTTTTGGGTTACTCTATGTACATAAAATACCTTGATTTTTGAGTTTTGTAATTTTTTGTGATTTTTAATGAAGAGAAAATTCAAGAAAAAAATAACTATAAAATCAAGGATAAATATTTACACAGTAATCTTTTTTTTTGGATTTTTAGGAAATAAGGAAATAGGGAAATAAAATAAAGAAGAGAAAGTGAGAAATTTGTACGTACTCGAAACGGACACTTGGACTTGGTTAGTTTCTTTGATTTCAGTTTTGATTTGGATTTAGATTTTTGTGGTTTTTATTAAAACTTTCATCAAAGAATAAAAAGGAAAAAGAAATAAGCGAAAAAGAGTTAATTATGTACATAAAATAATAGCTCAAAACGGGTAAAAGACAAAAAGCGCAAAAGAGACCCAAAACCCAACTTTCACATACAAGCTCCGATTTTTATGAAATTGTTCTTGTTTTGATGGTTTTAGAATATGTATTACTTTAAATGTGAGTAGACCCAAATCAGACATTGTATGAGGAAGATATGGGCATTTTAGTATGTTTGGTCTGAAATTGTAGTTTTGTCTCACGGGCCAATTATTTGAGTTAGTATATTTTTAGATTTTTCATTTAATCTTGTTAGTGATATGTACACAGTGGAGTTGGTTTGAGGTGATTTTGGAGTTAACATGAATTAGTTAAAGATGCATGAAGTTGGGTGCAAAAGTGAAGATGATTATGAATGCAATTATGAGTGTTAAAATGCAAATATTAATTTTATATGCATGAATGGTAAAATGCAGAATAGATGGTGAAATGCAGCTAATTACTCAGGAACGAAGCTCTATTTTCATCTTTTAGTATGATGAATCGTGGATTCATCAACCCCCTATGCTTAAACCTCGCTCGTCCCCGAGCAACTAAAATGAAATGCAAAAGTGAAATGATTTTGGGTTCCACACCAAAGTTATGAACAAAAGGTGAAAATGGATCTAGAACTGACCTTTGGATTATTAGTGTGGCGGAAATTCTGTGAGACTTAGGTTTTTGAAATCAACAATCCTCAAGTTCTACATATCATTGTAGCAGATTCTGCTCAGAAGTCATCTTAGATAAATCCTTCTCCCAAAGCATATCCCATGAACATTGAACAACTGTCTCATGTGCGTGAAAGCTTTTAGCTCTCCCCATCAAGAATGTCAGACGACCATGCAAACCCCTCTCCCAGCAACTTGTCCTCGAGGAGTCAGGTATTTCCTTCTAAGGTTTGTTGCGCTGTGTTCACAATCGAAAGGGGCAGAAGTTAGAAGAAAGATAAAAGAACTAGAGGGTGGCCAGTGTAGTCACCTCTCCTTGTAAAGCTGGCCAGTTTAGCCAAGTCTCCACTAAGATATACAGGTTATCTGAAGCTTGGACCTTTTTTGGTCAGATATTTATTTGGTAATTTATCTTCTTTTTGGTAAGGAGTTTTTGTAACTCTGCATGGATCTTTTTGGGCCCCTACGGATATAGAATCTTTTTTCGTACATGTTTTGGGGTCTTAGAAAAAATTGTGCCCAGTCGTCCATCCTTTTTCCGAAGCTTTATTTCAACCCATACTCCGGTCTTTAGATGTCCACGCCACCAAAAAACAGACACACACAGTCTTCCAACATCCCATTCGAGTTGAGCTAAGTGCATAGTGAGAGAACAAGTTTATTCCTTACTCAAAAGCTATACCCAGAATTAGGCGACCAGGTTAGACACTAAGAGTCAATGGTTGTACATTGTCATGCGGAACTTGAAGTATTAAGTCAAAAGACCTGAAGCTTCTAGAATCCTATTTCCTGGTGAAGTTCCTCTAGAAATTAAGTATATTAAGGCCAAATTAAGTCCAATTTCCACTTCTACTCACAACTCGGTTCAGAACCCGATAACTTTCCACTTTGCATATGCTAGATACGCAAAATGAAATGCAGATGTATATGAGGTGAAAAATGAGGTGCAAGATGATTTTTTTTATTTTTTTATGTGTTCGTTTAGTTTTGTTTGTCTTCTTTTCTTCTTATTTTTATTTTGTATTTTTATCATTTTTTTATTTTTTTTATTTTACCCATCCCATAATTAATATATACGAAAATATGTGAAAGTACGAGCTATGGGTAAAGTATATATGTAATATATATAAGACCCCTGTACTTAGTGTGTGCTATGTCCTTAGAGCACAAGAAGCGACAAGAAGACAAGGATCGTGATAAGCGTCAAGAGAACAAAATAAAATAAAATTAGAAAAAGATGTCAACTGCCCCCTATACTTAGGCTCTGCTCAGCCTAAGTATAGAAGAAGAAGAGGAATAAATGGAGCGGTTGGGGCAAAGAGGAGAAATGGATGGATATATACAGGAGGGCATCGGTCCCCCTATACTTAGGCTCTGGTCAGCCTAAGTATAAGACAAGAGTGAGTGTAAGAACCGATGAGATCTGGAGAATATATAGAGCAAATTGAGGATTAGAATGATGAATAAATATAGATGGCATCAGTCCCCCCTATACTTATGCCTTGGCCAAAGTCTAGGAAGAAAATATACAAGGGAACCGATGGGGTCGAGGGAAAGGTTGGCCGATGATCAAGGCGGTTTACGACTGATCTTTTTCAGGAAATCTGGTAGAAGGGAATATTGATTGGAAGAAGATGAATCAGATGATTCCCAACAATCGTCAGAGTTGTCATTGGGATAATAACCAAAGGTCACATCACCCCAACTATTCTTATTTTTTAGCTTTTTTCTCAGAGATCGCTCAATTTTCGAGTCAATCTTCTTTTCCTTTGAACATTCGGATGAACAAGTGTCAGTCTGGTCATAACGTATTGTTCCCATGTATTAACTGGGACCAGGGGTGTCAGCCTTAGACATAGAGAGAGATAGGGAAAGTCCAACGTGGGTCGATATATGACTTCTTGTTCCGATTAGGCTCTAGATTCTCCGAACTGAGCTCTGTCATACTGCTCTTATCCTCCGATCTTGATGGGTAATCCTCAAGAGATGATTTATCTGAAATATTGAAGGTGATATTTTTAATTGGTTCAGGAGGTATTTTATGTGAAGTACTGCCCATGAGTTCCTTATCAGATATAAATAATAATATTTTTGTAGGGTCAGCACACGTCCTATGTATTTACTCTCTGTTGTCTTTGCGTGTGTGGACTCAGAGAGATCCGACATAGCCTTGTCCGGGTGTGGTGATTCAGGTGTGTCTCGGTTGATTTCGTCCACCTTTTTAGACTCATCAGCCGTTTCATAAGATGTCTCTCTTTCATTTGAGTCTGTAATAAGTGGAGAGGTATAAAAATATGAGGAATCTTCTATATCATGATTGACGGTTTCATGTTCGGTTGTCTCAGGGTTTGGTGTGTCCTTGAGAGCTTGATCAATTTGGTTTAGGTTCGGGAACATGATGTCTTGAGTCTCGCAATTAATAGCTGCTCTAGCGGAAGATAGAAATGGCTTGACTCAGATAAATCTCCTCGGTGTTCAATGTCCAAGACAATAAAGTCCACTCTATGTGTGACACCTTGGAAACTAATGGCAACAGAAATGATTCCTCTCGGTCTTTTTGTGGATCGATCAGGAAACTGAACGGTCACTCAGGTCTTTCTGAGCGGTCCGAGTTTGAGTCTGTCAAACACAGACTTTGGGAGGATATTCAGTGTGCAATCGTCATGCGAACATTATTAAACCCAATATTCTCAATTTCACATGTCATTTTGGATAATTGTTTGACTTTATGTACTTTGTTTATCTGGGTCAGAACCATTGAACTGGCCATAATGATTAAATGATATTATGTTCTAGATCTTTTCTTTCACGTCTTCTTAGGTGATAATCGACTCTTCACAAATCTCCGAAGATCAGGAACATACTCTGTGGACTTGATTAATGGAAGCTCCAAGATCAGACTTTTGTAAAATTCTTCCATATTGATGTTGTCCAATTTTTTTGAATTTTTCAAATTTTCATTTTTTTTGGAATTTTCACTAAAGTCAGTAGGAGGGTCAGTGATCTGTGGTGTTTGTATGTGGGATTGAGGCAGCTGATGAGTCTCGGGTTCGCTCTGTGATTGTCTTGATTCCTCTTGGTTGATGATCATGTCTTTTACTATTTGGATGGCATTATCAAATTGTTCAGTCAAAACTGCAGTCCTCTTACTGATCCGAGCTATGTCATCCATTATCATCTCATGACTTGAATTTGAGTGACTATGCTCGGTATGCCGCAACATTGGCATTTTCTCTTGAACCGAGATATAGTCAGCTTCTGTAATTAGGGTTTGGTTATGAGTCCAATTTCCTTGACTTTGGGTGTCATTTTTGTGGTCAAAGGAAAAGTAATCATACTCGAGTTGTTGATCATCCCGAGTAAAGGATGGTTCAAATAAGGAATTTTCATACGTAACCGTGAATCGTATTCCTCTATCAAAGTCGGTTATGCCAGTATTCATCCTCGAGTCTACTCTCTCCATTGTATCTTCAAAGAATATGTTCGATTCTGTGAGCGGTTCGTATTTTAAATTTTCAACTAAGGGTGGTGGGTGGGTGAAGAGAATGGTGGCTGTGGGAGAAACTACCTCAAAGAGAGGGTTCCTTTGGAAAGGAAATGGAAATGAAGATTGAGAATTTGTATTGTGAGCGCGGCCCATGGAGTGTGGGTATGAATGCCAATATTCCGCCATCTTCAAATGGAATGGAGAAAAGATTTTTGAAACCACGATCTGTGTGTGCAAGTGCATTGTCACAAAATTCAATACACAATGGCAAAACCTGATTTCACAAACTCACACTGTGAAGGACCCGAAGCTGGGTCTAGTTAATCTGGTTGGTTTTAAGTATGATTTTCAAGCAATGTTGTCAAGCATTACATGATGGCCTATAGGGAAGTCGGCTCAATGCTGGTTGCGTCTCCCCTGTTTAACCTATCGCCTAAGATACCAATGCCCTTCCTCTCTTAGCTCCTATCACAAGCTTACTCAGTTAATACCGATAAAGTTCAGGGACCTGCCCCTATCTACCTACCGAAGTACGTGGAGGCTGACAAGGCTTGTCACTTTACCTAGGAGGGTTATTAAGCAACTTGTCGCGTCACATCGCTGGTTCACCCCTATCTACTTGCCAAGGCAAGCGGAGGCTACTTGGTGCTAGTAAATTTAACTTCCAATACTTCAGCATGTGATATTTGCGAAGAGTGGGGTGCGTTGATGTGGAAAGCGGGGATGTGGGCTTTATCTTAGTGTGTACACACACTCTCTGTACTTAGCCTGAAATCAAACAATGACAGGGTTGCTCTCCCGAAAACAATGGTTTTCAATTTTAGTTAATCAATAATGTTAGCAGTCCCCTAGTTTTAATTTGATGATCACTTGAATTTGAGTGGGAATAATTCACGTCTACACGAGGCTTCCAATTTTCTTAAATCCTATGTGAGTGAAAACCAAGGGAGAATCGAAAAAGTTGTGTAGCGGGAAACACAATGATGAATGCCGAGTTAGAAATACTTACAATGCCTCCTCGCAATCATCGTGCAATATGCTAGACAGAATTGAAATTTCCCTAAATAATTTAAATCTAATGCATGCACGAGAAATTGCACCTAGATCATGAATTTCTATTAGCGAGTGGTAGAACAATTTAATTTGGCTAAATGAGAGACAATCTAGTGCATATAATTTAGTAAAAGTGTGGTCCTAGTCCTATGAGCGCAATCTAAAATCCTAATAGCTCTAATAGCCGTATGTGCAGTCCTAGTACTGCAAACCACTCAAGTCAGGCCCCACACTCACTGGAGAGTGAAACAGGCCGACACACCACAGATTAATGTTCAGTCTTTTTTACACACGCGAGAACCCGATCGAGAACCACTGCAAAATAGCAGTTAATAAAATAAAAGAAAATTCTCTCTTCAAAAATAAAATTCTTCGGGCGGTAGGTCGCTTAGAGTTGCATCGGGCTCTAAGAAAGCCGCTCCAAGTTCACCAACTACCTCGCATGAAAAATAGAAGATCAAATATTACAGAGATGTTCACAGAAAGATATAAAAAAAGAAATAAAATACTAAAAAGAAGGGGGAAATGGGGAAATAATTACAAGAAAAACTGGGGGTCAGACTACCCGGGGATGGAAAACCTAAAAACTTGATTTTCATAAAAACAACCAAAGTCGTGCCTCCCCAGCAATGGCGCCATTTGAAGGACTGGTGATTACCCTTTTAATAATGTCGAGTTAATGATTTCGTTGTAGTCGAATAAATCCACGATTGATCAAAAAACCGTTATGTTAATTAATGTTAAATTAAAGCGAGCAGTTGATTTTTTTTACTTGGGTAAGTCCAAGGTCGAACTCAGGGAGTCAATTGTCTCCTTAGGTTGTCTTTTAGTTGAACAAAGAATCGGGTTTTCAGGGGATTTTTTTGGTATTTTTTATGCAAATAAATGATACAAATGCAATTTTGACAAAGTTCAAGGTTTAAAATGTAAATTTTGATCAAGTGAATTCCAAAAATCCTCAAACTTAATCGAAATGTGAAATGCAATGAAATTTGACTCCAGTAATTGTTTTGAAATTTTTGGATGCAAAATGAATTTTCTGTGAATAAATGAATGGGAACAATGAAATTTTCACTAATTAATTATGATAAATAAATCTATTTATTTTAAGGAAAAAGATTATCTAAAATATATCACGAGGTGATCTATTTCAGAAAAATCCTAAATCCTGAAAATGTTGGATTTAGTACCTATTACAAATTAATTAGTAAAATACACAAAAAGATTTTTAGAAAGAAAAATATGCATGCAAATGTAATTCTTTTTGGGCACAATGTTATTAATAATTAACTCTACTATCCCTGAATTTTTGGTGATTTTTGGAATGGTGGTTAATGAGATATGAATTTTCAAGCGCAAGATGGGTAAAATATTCAATTTTCTGCAAGAATAATCGTTATTAATTAACCATAAGGCATAAAAATATAGAGCACATGCCACAATGTAGATAATTAATTGTAGAACATTATGCATATTTTAAATAATTAAAATGATGATGAGATGAGGTTCAAAATAAATAAAGAACACAGGGTTCTATATGCAAATACAGAAATAAAATAAACTAACTAAATTGAACGGGGACTAAAATATAGATACCTAGACCCAGGAGGGATCTAATGTAATTTCTCCACCAAGGCACATGCAAAGCACGTGCCTGCTTGAATGTGAGACCCTTCTGTTATTTGTGGAAACTGAGGGCGGGGGCTAATGGTAATTTTTCCAAACCTCATGTGCTTGGCACGTGAGGATCCTCTTGTTCCTCACACCTGACGGGAGTAGGGAGGAGGGCTCCTGGCATCAAGGGAGGTCAACCGTGGAGGAGGACTGGTGGCTAGCGGTTGGGGACGTCGTGCGAAGGTGCTGATTCAACACGTAGGTGCAAGGGTGGTAGCAAGCTCGGTCTAGGGAGAGGCGGCGCGCCTCCACACGGTTGGGTGACTGAAGGGAACAAGTGGCGGCGTTGGTAGACGCAGCTAACTTGTGTAATAGGATGGAGATGCGGAGCACCTGGAGGTCCACCAGCGGCGGTGGATTAGTTGTGGAGGCATGGGACGCGGCTGCGATCTGAGGCCGCACGCGGCTGGCTGGAAACACACGCAAGGTTGTGCGCGACCGGCTGGAGCTCGGTGGCGTATGGCTTCGCGCAACTGCTGGTATGAGGCCGCATGCGGTTGTGGGAGTTGGAGCAGATGATGATAGGAGCGGCGAGGTGGCCGCAGGTGGCCTGGGGAGAGGAGATGGGATGTGCGATAAAGGGAACAGGGGAGTTGAGAAGAAACATGGGAATGGAGAAAAAGGGAGAAGGTAGAGAACGACGCCTGGGATGGAAGTGGGCAAATGTCCCTCTTCCATGGTTTTCACCTCAAGAGGTCAGTGACGGCCTCGAAGCTAGGTTGGATCTCGCCGGAGGACAATCTCTGGAGAAGAGAGGCCCCTGTCACCAGCCTCTCCCTCCAACTCTCCATGTCTCCCTTTGATCTGGAAGATGACAGATGTTGATCTCATTGATGCTAATGGATTATATAGGCAGGCAGCCGGTGATGGGATAAGGCACAGTGGTTGCGGGGTTGTTGGGTGACAGCGAGATGAGGGGAAGGAAGAGGGTGGAGGTGGGTAGGACTGTTTGGCGGAGAAGACAGGGCCAATTTGTTGACCAGAGAAGCAGGATAAGAGGGAGAGGCCCTCACGTGCATGGCACGTGAGGTGAAAATTATTATTATTATTATTATTATTATTATTATTATTATTATTATTATTTTGCAAAGAATGAATATAAAAGAGGATCAAAAACAGTTGACACGTGGCGGCTCCAGGAGCCGCCATGTGTCAGCTCCAAAAAATCCAATAATGAAAAATGAAAGAAAAATCTAGAAGCCATATCAAACAACCTCGGATCGAAAAGTGCTCAACATGAAAATTGCTTGTTTCGATGATATCTACAACTTTTATGAAGAGACCAAGAGCAAAAGAGGTCATATGTGCCAAGAGATATTTTTGGGGTACTCTATGTACATAAAATACCTTGATTTTTGAGTTTTGTAAATTTTTTTGTGATTTTTAATGAAGAGAAAAATCAAGAAAAAATAACGATAAAATAAAGGATAAATATTTACATAATAATCTATTTTTTTGGATTTTTAGGGAATAAGGGAATAGGGAAATAAAATAAAGAAGAGAAAGTGAGAAATTTGTATAGACTCGCAACGGACACTTGGACTTGGTCAGTTTCTTTAATTTCAGTCTTGATTTGGATTTGAAATTTTGTGGTTTTTATTAAAACTTTCATCAAAGAATAAAAAGGAAAAAGAAATAAGCGAGAAAGAGTTAATTATGTACATAAAACAATAGGTCAAAAATGGGTAAAAATGCAGAATATATATGAGTGCAAAAGTGAAGATGATTATGAATGCAATTATGAGTGTTAAAATGCAAATATTAATTTTATATGCATGAATGGTAAAAATGCAAAATAGATGACGAAATGCAGCTAATTACTCGGGAACGAAGATCTATTTTCATCTTTTAGTATGATGAATCGTGGATTCATCAATAGGCTAGAACTAAGTGGTGGTATACCTGGAGCTCTATGAAACACAAGGCTGCTGGAGCTGTTTGTCGAATCGCTTTGCCCTCAGATGGGCTCTTTAGGGCCTGCAGAATGTTAGAAAAACATGGCGAAGAAGGGGGGATGATTCTTGTCTTTTATTGGTAGTGAATGGGAGTGAAATGGTCGGGGAACAAAGGCCAGAGCTCTAGAGCTCCTGCGAGGGTAATCTTTAAATCTAAGTTAAATCTACTTATAAAACTGAAACTAAATGCACTAAAGGAAGACTATGGTCTAAAGCTACCCAAAATTGATAAAAATCACATCTCATACCGGGGTTTGACACCAGGGAGCAGAGGTGGCTTGAGTACCGCCTTGGGTGAACCTCTCCTCCTCCATCAACCGCTCTAAAGCCTCAGGGGTACACCATTTCTCACCTGGTTACGCTCTTAATCGAAGGTGGAGAGATTTAGGGCTTGGAAATGAGACCAAAATGGAGAAAGACAGAGGATGTTTTATTTATAAACATCATGAATGACCCTCATTGATTGGCTCCTTTGGACGAATCAAGGGGTTGTACAAAGGTTTAAAGGTTAGGGCGTGGATTAAGATTAATGGATATAGAATTTGGCGTGAAGTATAGATGAAAAATATTGAGGAGATGCCCAGGAAAAATGGAGAAAAATCTGGGATCTGATGGTTTCGTGCACAATAGAGAGAGAGGGGGCGGCTGACTAGCTGTCAACGACCTCTGGACGCCCATTGGTTCACCACAGACGCAAAAAGACAAAAAAGTCTAAAAATTGATAAAGAACAAAAATAAAATAATAAATGAAATAATCAAATAAAAGTTATAAATAAAACTTGTTTTTTTTTATTTTAAGTAGTATTTAATTCCTATTTTCATTTATTTTTATGAAGTTATTTATTATATGTTACTTTCTAGGGTTTTATTTATAGGTATATTTACCTATATTATATATATTATTTTTATTTTATTATTTTATTTTTTTTAATTTATTTATTTATATCTTATATAGATATACGTAAATATATTTTTATTTTAATTTTCTGATATAATTTGTACACTTAAATAAATATGTATACTTATTATATATGTATCAATATTGTATATTTATCTATGTATTTTTGTTTATCATTTTTTATTCCTTTCTTTATGGTTTTTTATTCAAAATATGTGCATATACTATAAATAATATTTACAAAATTATAAAAATATAAAATTATGAAAATTATAAAGAATAAATAAAATGAATATTTTATTCAAGTAAACTATACAATAGGGGTCCAAAACCGAACTTTTTCCTCTTAACTCCAAAATGAATGAAACCACTTCATCAAATACCTTATTAAAAGTTATATACAATTAAAGTGATTTCAATACATTTTGAGTTTTTGCAAAAGATATGGTTATGGGAAGTTTGGATTTTTGATTATTATTCAGAGTATAAAATGTTCACTATGTATTATTTTTCTATGAAGTTAATTTTGTATTTTTCCATATATTTCATGTACAAAGTATATTTATTTTGTAGCCATCACGATGCCAAGGTCTCGGGGTTTAGGGTCATAAAATTTCTTAGGTATTTTATTTCTTTTTCTTTTCTTTTCTTTATTTTTTTATTTTGGCTTTAAACAATGTAATTTATACAATAATTATAAAATATATGGTGAATGTTAATTTCTACAACATAATGATATTTCCATGCATTTAGCTAGGGTTTAAAAGCCATAATTAAAGAATAAAGGTGATGAAATGGAGATTCATCACCAACTATACTTGCCTTTTCCAGTCCCTAGCAGACACTTATGCAATAAGTGCATAAAATAAAACAAAAGAAAAGAAAAAGAAAGAAAGTGGATTGATTTTAATTCTTAACTTGTCTTCATAAAATCAAAGTTAGGAGCTTAAGTCAGACCCATGGATTTTACGTGTGGTCGAAAACTTATTGGGAAATGGATTTGAAACACAACAACCTTTGAGAATAACAAGACTGTGCTCAAGTTTCCTCAATAGTCAAGTCAGATTATGTCAACTCATACACAAACCCTTATGACTATGAATCTATCTTGGGCAGTATGTGTGATATGTAGCTCTCCTCAGCTGAAGTGGTAAAAGTCAGTCTTCTCCAACATGGTGGCCCTAATTCCCCAATCTAATAACTCTTTTCTTAAGAAGCGGGTATTCCCTTCTAAATTTATGTACAACTGGCTCAAGAAGAGGAGGTTGAGAGAAGAAGGGATGGTAGCCAGTGTAGCTACCTATCTAAGGGTGTTTGACCAGTGTAGCCAACTCATCCGGCTACATGATCACATACATAATAATTTGAAGCTCAATTTTGCTTATTGACTATATAGATATATACACTTTGACATGCATTTTATTTTTATTCAAGCATGTCCACTTTTTATGGAGTTTTTGATTTTTTCCATTTTTTTTACTATATACAATATCATTTACATATGGACTTTGACTTCTTGAGCCAGTAGACTATCCCTCTTTTGAAGCATTATTGCAACCCACAACATTCCTTCATTGGACCTCGTCATTATTGGATCGGGTTGGGGTACAATAGCCACAGATATGTGACATCCGATGTCTCCATTGGCTTGTGTCTCATTTCAGCATATCCATCCTTCTACCATTTTAGTTGAGGTGTGCAAAATGTAAGATACAGATGTACATGCTAGGTAGTTATCAGCAATAGTCATGCATATGCATCGAAATACTAGTTAGTTAGTCAAGATGGCATTGAGCTAAGTCTCGTGATTTCAAAGAATTAAGTCAAGAAAAAATGAAGAATCTCAATTCCATGTCCTATAAGGTTCATATGATTAAGTATTTTAAGGTCCAACAAATCTCTGATCTCTGAAAGACCAGTTCAACTATCAATCTTAATCCAAAAAATGCAAATGTTATGTACAATGTAGAAAATGTTTTTGTGATGCAATTTTCATGTTTTGACCTTTTTATGTGTTTTTGAAAAGGTTTTGCAAATGTTTTTGGGATTTTAAATTTTGCAAATTTTTAGAGTTTTTTCAAAACAAAATTTTTGGGAAAAGAAATAGGTACAGATATTTACACAGGAGTATGTATTATTATTTACAAGAATTACGATGAAGGATTTACACAAGGTATATACATGGTTTGTAAATATTTATTTGCTTGAATTATGTGCATAGTTCTCAAAATAATTCGAAAAGAATTTTTGAAATCATTTTAGAAACTTTAATTTTTGCAAACTAATTCGACAAATAACTTTATAAACATTTGCAAAATTCAAAAATCATTTTGCAAAGATTTTTCAAACAATATATATAGATTTTTCAAAATATTTTTACAACCATTTTCCAAAGAATTTTCGAATATATTTTCAAAACATTTTATTTCTCACAAAGAAAAGAAATTTTTACAAACTTTTACCAAATATTTTTCCAAAACATTTTACAAAACATTTTCCAAATAGTTTTCCAAAGTTTTTTCAAAGAGATTTTAAAACCATTTTTCAATTATTTTACAAAATATTCTCAGTCGATCTATTAATCTATATATATAAAGAATTTTAATGAATTTTATATAAGTGCATTATTTATAGTTAATTAATTGTATTTTAGAAATACTTATTGAAAATACGAAAGTAGGTGTTACGTCTACCCCTATACTTAGCTTGAGTTATGTCTCATAGATCAGAGAGAACAAGAGAAGACATATCTCGTACTAAGTATTAAGAAAACCTATACTACAACGATGGAATAAAGAATTAAGGAAGAAATGAATGAGAAGTCGACTGTCTCCACTATACTTAGGATGAAATAATCCTAAGTATAGCAGGTTGCATCGACATGAAGGGAGGGTCGAGGGTGGGAATGAACAGATCACAACTCAGTTTGTCTCCCCTTATACTTCGGGTAAGATATCCCTAAGTATAGTAGAGAAAATCAACAGAAGAGGAGATCAGACAGAGAATCAATAAAAAGAAACAAATAAAAAGAAATAAAAGAGAAAATACATTGGGTGAATATAGACACCATTTCTCCATACTTAGGTTAAAAGAGCCCTAAGTATAGGCGAAAACAAAAGTGATGAAACAGAATGAAGAGAGAACAACATAATAGGTGCACCCCTTGTACTTTGGACAAAGTACATCCTAAGTATATACACACAGATATGGTTATACAAGCAGTAAAGAATAGTGAAGTGCATAACAGTATCGGACAGTCAAATACCGTACTTTCGTCATTGTCTCCATGTGAAAATGGTGACACAGTTAGAAAGAGATAGACACCCTAATACACAATCCACTTAGTTTCTACTACTGGGAAAAATAAATCGAAAATTACAGCAGCATTTGGTAGCCGGAATTAAAACATCGGTTCATAAGAACAAAGTGAGAGATCAAAGCTGATATCATAAGACATGGAGGAGGAAGCATCAGTACAAAATCCTCCTTGTTACTCATAGTCTCAGGAAGATATGAAAAGTGAAGAGTAGGAGATTCTCTACATAGCTCGATAATTGGTGGACATAAGGTCGAAGGATCAAGAACACTTCGAATATCACAAGACTTGGCTCAATCTTGCGAGGGCCATCAAGGTGAGAAGACTCAGATGGGTCAGAGGTCTCAGAAAAATCAAATGACTCGGTCTTGTGATACACCAAATGGGATGTACAACTGGAGATGAGATCGAGTACACAGATCAGAAGACTCAGCTTCGTGCTCCACCAGATCATATACACCAGAAGTGAAATCGAGTACCCACAAAATGATGTATCCTCCCACAGATAGCCCTCAAAGAGTGATACATACTAAGAAATGAACAATCAAAATAGAACTCATCATTGCTAGGTTCGTCAAGGAGAGCAGACTCAAAGGATCCAGATCCATCAGATGGATAAAGAGAAGAGGTCTCGGTAGGCGACGGATGGGCTACCCAGCAGAAGAGACCGAAAGACATCTATGATGACACAGTCTCCCACAGATAACCCTTGGAGAGTACTATGAACTTGGTGGGGAACAATCAGAAGAATGTGACTCATCCTTGTGAGGGACATCAAAGAGAGAAGAGTCAAAGAAGTACAGATAGCTAGTATAAGCAGTCTCGTGCTCCGACAGATCAGACACACAAACAGATTGTGAGACCGACATCTCATATCAGATGACTCGATTTCATGATCCACCAATATAGAAGTGCACACACTGAGTGAAACTAATCGTAAAGAAAATGTTGCATTCTCCTGCAGATAGTCCTCAGGAGGTAATGCAAACTAAGTCAATGAAATCAGGGAAGTGTTGGCATCTATACTCAGGTCTTTGAAATAATCAACCAATCATGAGAAGGTGTAAGGCCATGGGAGCGGCAAGGATCATCAGGTTAGTCACAATGCAATCCACCAAATAGTCATTTCAACTAAAATGGTTCTATATATCAAATAGAGATCATCTATGTGCCTAATGGGGATAAAAAAGGCAGGAGACGGAGAATAGATTAGTTAAAAAGATGAGTAAGACCATGCAGTCTTCGAGCACCATTGCTTTGAAGCACATAAAGAGATAGTACATAAAATGTCTAAATCTAGACAGGCGGAATCGAATAAAAGATCATGTATCCACACCTCAAGCTATCACCATCAAATCATCAGAATTGGGTCACATCCTCTATCCGATGTGTGAGATCAAAAATCCTTAATAGGACTTCAAACCTTTAATTTTGAAAAATAAAAAATCCTCAAGAATATCTATGCTCATATCAGATCCATATCCACCAAAGAGAGCACACATAATTCTACTTCCTCAGTTCTTCCCGGCTTACTCAAATAATTATTGTAATCCACAATCTCGATGCAGACCTCACAACACAACACTCCCAAGTTAAAGAAAAGATGAAACGGAAGGGAACAAAGAGGGCATGCGAGATCGGCGAGACAAAGATAAAACTGTGGTCCAAGAAGATAGTCTTCTTGAATCGGACTAGAGATCTAGTGATATGGGTGAGAATAAAGACCGCAAGATCTGACTACTAAAGTGAAGATCAAGAGCCGATATCACAATACTTACAAAAGGACTCAAGAAAAGAAGAAAAGAAGAAAAGAAAAAGACTCAAAGACTGATAACTCAAAGAGAAGATGAATGTAAATGGATCCAAAGTCACAAACAATGTAAAAGCAAACTCCATTTTCACCTAATCAACACAGTGAAGACCGAAGATGGCAGTCATTTTATCTTTTTGATTTTAGAGTGAGGTTATTTTCAATCTGTTATACAAGCTCACATGTGTAGTCTCTTATAGTGAATGTGCCCAAGTCGGTGAACCACACCTACTTGAACACGAGACACTTCGTCTATGGTTGGAGGCAAGTGCTTGTAGCAAGTAACATGGACCAAGAGCCGACCCAAGTGCTTAGGGCACAAGTCCAGGGTTGGGGGCTCTACTCCTTAAGTGTACATGCCTCAATCAGAATACAACCTGCATCCAATGTGGGAGTTGCTCTTCACCAAAAAAATGAATTTATTATGTTTATTTTAAAAGTCAAGTAGAGTTAGCAGTCACAATTTTACTTTAGGTTATCACTTTTTTTGGTATTTTCAATACAATCACCTAACGAGTTTGCAATTCCATTAACATCTTAGGTGATTAAAATCAGAGGCAATGTCAGAAAAGCAATGCAAGTTGAGAATTGATGATACATGCATAGTTTGGAGACTTACAGTGCTTCCCAGCTCTCTCCATGCGAGATGCAACATGCATAGTCTGGATCCTATTATCATGACATATTGGATGTCAATTATTCAGAAATGAACCCGAGAGTCTGGTATTGGAGACACCTCAGTGCCTGCCACAACTAATCCTGCTAGTATTGTATAGTGGCTCTCTCGGCGCATGGGTTCAAGTCTAAATAGTTGGCAATTAGATTTGACTTAGTCCAAGCATGAATCTATAGGTACATGCAATTACAATTAGGGCTTTGGACCTATTATATCGCACAAGAAAATACTAATGCTAGGGCTCAATCACACAAAATAACAAAATAAAAGAAAGGCGAAAAATCTCGAAAAAGCAAACGAGGCCCCCATGTGAACAATCACTCGTGCAATGGACCTCGTGAAGTGTCGATGTGTCTTGAGAGTCTAATTATTACAAATAAATGTCTCTCTCTCACTTTTAATGACAAAATAAAGTAAAAAAGACATAAAAGTAAAAATTTAAAGAAAATGTCTTCCAAAATTCCTCTAAGTCTTCATTTGATGTTCTTTCCTGTCAGCTATGTTAGAAAGCCATCTTCGCCTTCCTTGGGTGCACAGGTCCTCCTAAGAAGTCCTCCCTCGCATAGCGGTTTCTTGCAACAAAGTCAAATATGGAAGAGTGTTAGATAGCATAAAAATAAAATGAAAATAAAAAAATGAATAATCTAGACAAGATAGAGCGAGAAGAAACAAAAAATAAAATCCATGTGGTGTTACTCCCCGGAAACGTCGGTATTTTTTGACACTTTCGGTGAGGGTCTAAAAATATCCTCACTAGAGAGCAAAGATAGAGTGTCGCAGAGGCGGCTGCTCACTAAAGGTGAATCAAACAATAATTAACCCATAAATAAAATATAGAAAAGAAAAATAAATGTGGAGTTAAAATTTATTTTATTTAACTCTACAAAAGATGTGTATAGTGCAAGTATGTAGAGTGTTGAATACATGGAGCAAATGGTAGATTGGTCAAAATAATGCGCAAAATTTGTTCCTCTTTTTGTCGTTTTATTTTTTTTTTGTGTGGGTTTTTAATTGTGTAATTTTTTGGAGTTTTTTTTATGTTTTAATTTTATAATGTTTATTTTCTTTGTTTCTTTTTAATATGTAATATAGACTATATATAACAAGATTATAATATGTATTAGTATAATTATAAATACTACTAAAAATAATCAAAATATAGAAAAAAGATGTTTTTTGGTTTTATATCATTTTTTATTATTTTTATGATTTTTCAGATAATTTTGCTAATTTTTAGATATTTTTAAAGTAAAAAATTAAAAAACAAGGGAAACTAAAAGGCTAAATTGATTTGAAGATAAAAAATAACAAAAAGTACCAAAATTTATCCAAATCAATTTTAATATATATAAAATAATAAAAATAAAATTTAAAGATAGAAATTAATATTTTTGCAGTTTTTTGATGTTTTTTTTATAAATTTATTATAAATATATTTGGAGCTTTGGAATTTTTAGTCTTTTTTAGTGGTTTTTGGTCTAGAGGCATAAAATACTAAAATAAACAAAATATATATTTTTGGAATTTTTCAAAAATGTTTTATATATTTTTGGTAAATTTAGTTCAAACAAGGCTAAAATATGTTCTTTTTATTTTTAGAAAATAGAGAAAATGCCTAGAATGCAAAACTAAAATTTTTGCATAAGAGTGTATCCAAGCAGACTCTTAACCCTATTTTTTCATAAATTTTGGAGTGCAGATGATATTTTTAGTAAATAGAAACCAACGACAAAAATGCTTGAGCTAGAAGGGATATTTTTGCAACTACAAATAATGGAAAGGTGATAAATACAAATTTTCCCTAAAATATATAACTGATGTTTAAATTTAATTGACTAACTTATATTTTACAAAAACTACTAGGACATGTGCAAAATGCCCAGCTCACGTGGGACGACACGTAAGCTGAGCTGGATTGGACCCAAATGCAATAGCAATAAACTTCAGGGGTATCATTGCAAATATTACACACTTATTTATACTACAAATTATATTTATAGAACTAATACAAAATAAATAAAAACTACATGGAAGATGTACAAATTACCTCTAGTGAGTACGCTTTCGTACGACTCTGGATTTTTCACTTGCCACGCATCAACTTCTCCTCACACAATGCCCCTTCGTTGGTCAATGGCCACGATTAGATCTTGCATCACATCTGACTCCTAAATTGGGCCTCGATCCAATGGCCGTCGTCAAAACTAGAGGTCCTCCTTGATCATATGGCTGCTGCTTCGCTCGAAGAATAGGGAAGAATGTATCCTTCCCCGAACTTTTATTCCTTGATTCTTCCTCCCCCAAGGTCCTTCTCTGATGCTGGAATTCTTTACGTGCAGTTGGGGGGTGTTGTTTGTAGTCGGAGGTGCCTTCTAAATAGCCTAGATCCAAGTGGTGGCAGACCTAGAGCTCAATGAAGGACAAGGGAAGCATGAGTTGTTCGTCGAATCACTTAGCCCTCATACAAGATCTTCAGAGCATACAGATGTTTAGAAAAACATGGCGAAGCAGAGGGGAGGATCCTTGGCATTTATTGGTGGTGAATGGGAGTCAAATGACCAGGGAATAGAGGTCAGAGTTCTAGAGCTCTGGCGAGGGTAATCACTAAATCTAAGTTAAATCTATTTATTTAAACACAAAATAAATGCACAAAAGGAAGACTAAGATCTAAATCTACCTAAAATTGATAAAAAGCACATCTCATACATGGGTTTAACATCAGGGAGAAGAGATGGTCGGAGCGCAACCTTAGATGTGCCTCTCCTCCTCTGTCAACTGCTCTAGAGCCTCTGGGGTACACCATCTATCACTTGGTGATGCTCTTGACTGAGGATTGAGAGCTTTAAGGCTTTGAATTGATGGATATAGAGCTTGGCATGAAGAATCGACGAAAAAGTGTGAGCAGACGTGGAGGAAAAATGAAGAAAAATCGGGGATTTGATGGTTTTGTGCGCAGTATCGAGAGGGAGGTAGTTGACTGCCAGTTAACAACCTCTTGGTGCCCATTGTTCCCCAAGGGATGCAAAAAGACAAGACAATCTAAAAATTATAAAAAAAATAAAATAATAAATGAATTAAGTAATAAAAATTTATAAAATAAAACTTTTTTTTTAAATTTTATATAGTATTTAGTTCCTATTTTAATCTATTTTTATGAAGTTATTTGTTATATTTTACTTTCTATGGTTTTATTTATAGGTATATTTACCTATATTATATGTAATTTATTTTGTATTTTTGATTTTTTTATTTTATTTTCATAATTTATATAAATATATCATATTTAGATATACATAAATATATTTTTATTTTATTTTTATGATGTGATTTCTACACTTAAATAAATATGTATACCTATTATATAAGTATAAGTATTGTATATTCATCTATGTATTTTTGTATATTTTTTATTTTATTATTGTATTTATGGTTTATTTAATTCTAAATATGTGCATATACTGTAAATAATATTTACAAATTAAAAAAAATATAAAATCATAAAGACTAAATAAAATGAATATTTAATTCAGGTAAACTATACAATGGAGGTCCAAAACCTAACTTTTTAATCTTAACTCCAAATTGAATGAAACCACCTCCACTAAATATCTTATTAAAAGTTACAAACATTTAAAGTGATTTTGATACATTTTGAGTTCATATGGAGAAGATATGGATCTGGGAAGTTTGGATTTGGGATTCTTATTCAGAGATAAAATGTTCACTATGTATTTTTTTGTATGAAGTCAATTTTGTATTTTTATGTATATTTTTATATATAACTTTAATGTACATAGTTTCTTTATTTGAGGCATAAATAATAAATAATAAAATGGGTCCCAAAAATGACTTATTTCAGAAAATAAATTGGTAATTTATTTCTGAAATAAATCATTTTCAGGGCCTATTTTATTAATTATTATTTATGCCTCAAATAAAGAAGCATTTTCACAAGATGTAGATCCAAGCGACGAATCTCCTAATTTTGTCACACAAAATCCAATATCTTCATCACGTACAACGAGCACCGAGGATGATGAAGATCCACGAGCGGTCAAAGTGGTGGCACGTTGGCATAGCGACTAAGGTGATACACTCGTCAAAAGTGGAAGACCATTTTAGAGGGGGGTGTGAAATGACAATGAGAGAGAGACTTGTCAATTATGTTTCGTAAAAAAAGCGCTAGGGTTGCCTCTTCTTTTATAATATTTTTGGAGTCCATGGATATCAATCCATGGACAATAAAAAGCAATGGTTGAGATTGTTTTGTGTTTCTTTCAGTGATTATGATTTTGTTGTAAAAATAAAACATTTAATGTAAATTAATTATATATTAAATATTCATCAATATAAATTGATTTAATCAATCAATATACCTTGAAGGATTATGAAGGAGGCAAGCTTCCTTCCATTTAAGGGGGGACAACCACCTTGAGTCCTAAATCAAGTGTGGTCATCCACCCTCCCATTATGGAAGTGGGCCTCCATCTTCCTTTTATATGCGATCTCATTTCTCATATAATCCTTCATTATATACAACAACTTTTATTTTATATTATTTCACAAAAATAATTCCAAATTATTTTCTGACAATTTGAATTGTGTCGTTGTAAATTGTAAATCATATTGACACACCCGAAATAAAATGTAAATTGCATTTTCAATTAATTTTTTTATGTGAATCCAATTTACACCAATATTTAAATTGTAATACTATTTACAAATAGCTCCCTCTAATATATTATAAATCACATTTATAATATATAAGATTAATATGGATAGTACTATACACATTATCATATCCATGATAACTAAATCACATTTCGTTATCTTGACTGAACATTCTCATGCTTCTAAACAATATGAATCACATTCACATTATTCATGATAACTAAATCACATTTAATCATCAATTTCTCAATGCTCATATATGCATTTTATTAAAGGAATTATTCTTGAACTCTTTCATGAATAATGCACTTTCTCTGCAGATACTTGGAGATAAGGATAGGGAGAATGTATATTCCACATATAGTGACTTGGATATTGAGATCACATCTCAAATCCAGATCTTGGGTACCTCTCATAGATGCTTGATTAAATAAAGGTCGTCTCAATGCATATGAATTACATTTTTATCAATGTCCAACATTTGGACTAAGATTAGATCACTTCTCTACTGGGTAGTCACACTAAAATCCAAACATGTTTCATCACTCATTTGGAATGGTTGCATCATAGTTATATAATCGTTTATTGATCACATCACCCCTACGTATTCCTATTATCCATTTATCCTGCATATTAGAAGACCTATAATAAACATGAATGTTTAGATAAATTTTACACTATCTTCTTCAGGGTTTTATCATTAAGTTTAATATTCGGCCATTGGGAGTTGGTATCGATCATATGTTTTCCAAAAAACATACATCATACCTACAAATTATTGTCGTGCTTCCAAAGCAAGATGAACATGCATGGAATTCGATTGGTCCCAATATCTCATGATTGAGCTCATGTCTTCCGATTCACAAGTGAATCTGTATGATCCCTTTGAGAGATCATATTACTCTTATGTCATTGTATGTACATCAGCTCGTTTGTGTAAAGACATTGATTAATCTACATTTCTCTCAACGGTCTCTACAACAGGCACACATTTTTAACACTGGTCAAAACTCGATTATTGAATTAGCGTCGTTGCCTGGGAGGTATGGCTGTGTTGATTTTTCGAGCTAATTTTATGTTTTTCCCTTTCTTCTATTCTTCTCGTTTTTCTTAATTTTTCTCACTTTTTGTGTGTTTTCTTTTTCTCTTGATATCTCTTTTATTTTCTTTTCATTTCTTTACAGCTTTTTAGTGTTTTCTTTTTCTTTTATTTTCCTTAGTTTTCTCAGTTTGACTTTTCTCATTTTTTATAGGTTTTTGTCTATTTGTCTTATAAGTAATTGAGTGTCTTTTTGTTTTCTGATTTTTTTCTCTTTTACTTGATTATTTTTTAAATATTGTGCTAACCTGTGTTGCAAGGCATGCAAGAGTATCCGGCTTCCTAGGAAGTCGATTCAACTGTGATCATAGAGATAAACTTAGTCTTCTCCGGTTCTAGAGGAGCTATGCAAGCAAGTCCAGATAGTCTGGTTGTTTTTTTTTACAGACTCCATTTTTTTATTTTGAGTTGGGACTTTCCAATTTTTCTATTTTTGGTTAGAGAGCAAGGGACATTTGCTCGTTTTTATTTTTGTAGAATGAGATCCACTAAGGACAAACCATCTTGTAGATGGACATTGACATACTTCTTCTTTTTGGGGTTTGTTTCGCCAAGTGCTAGTACACGTGGGGCACCTCATCGCGGTGTTTGATTTTCGACATTTTTTCTTTGTTTCACAAGATTTTGTGAAAGCCTAGGTTTGTATGCATGATTGATTAGATGAGTAAAGTAGATCTCATTACTCTAATCCACACTTACGAATAATTCCATGATTTAAAAATTAAATTGTTCTTACGCTAGAGTTGATGATTTAGGGTTCAGTTTTACGGTTTTTCATGCATCAGTCTAGGTTTAAAATTTCTGCGTAGATGAGACAGGTAGTCCTTCTTTCCTTGCATTTATCATAGTTTTCGTTGCATTCCATGATTCCCCTTATGTGACACGCATTTTGAAAAATTAATGGAAATTAGATCACCATTAGATATTTTAGAAAATATCCAAAAAAGTGAAAACCCTCAAAAATAAAAAAAAATATTTTGTAACTTCGACGCAAAAATTTGGACTTAATTATATTGGGAGAGCAAACTCCTCATAATTGCTCGTACTAAACTCCGGACAGAGTGGGTAAGGATGCAACCTTATGGATTAGAGCCAAAAAATCATAGACTTGTACCCTAGGTACATGTTTACCACTCTTCAGTACATGGTTGCAACTGCAAGAACTTGCCTCCGACCATAAAAAGTCATTTTGGTGTGCTCTACCTCATAGTTCCCTTTGTGCTTGATATAACCCAACACCCCGAGCAAATGGTACCACTGTTTGGGGGATTGTGAGTATGCAGTCTCGGTGATGGGGCGACACCACCTGTGAGTTTGCTAATACAACTACATGATCATCAAAATTAAAATTGAAAAGATAAAAGTTCAAACTCTTACTTTCTACACCATGTGAAGTTGGTGAAAAGCGGGGTTTTGTATTGTGTTTGTTTGTGCGGTGTGTGTTTTTAGTGTCTTACATGAGTTCACTCTCGTATTCTTTATTTTGCACCAAATTCTCTCTTGTATTCTCTTGACACCGAGGATGACATCTAGACAAATTTTACGCTTAGACTTTGTGAGCCTTTGATCTTCCACCGTCTTACAAATATCTTCATAGACTCATGATAACCCACTTTCTGAGTCAGTCCCACTTAGTCATCAGGTGATTCTGACACAGACTCCCTCGTCTCCTAGCCCTATAGTCATGGCAGACCCACGGCTCTATTTTTTGTCTATTTCTCCAGCACAGTTTTCCATGAGTGCTTATGGGACTTTTTCCTTCCTAGAGGATTTGACGGATATTATTACTAGAGAGAAGGCACCATTTGAGGATAGATAAGTTGAGGAGAGATAGTCAGATGAGAGACCTGATCCAGCTACTAATATTACGATAGAATTCTAGACACACTCCAGCAGATGGGAGCGCATATGCGAGATCAATGTAGAGTCCAGGACGAGTTGAGAGCTGAGATCACTATGTTGAGAGCAATATCTTGGAACCCATCACTACCTACCATGGTTCACACGACATGGAGAGATGAGTATGACCCTATAGCTAGGACGTTTTAGCATTGGATTCGACTGCCACTGAATCCAAGGTCATACGAGTAGAGTTTGTCCTTTATTTCATTGATTCCCTAGTCCTATGGGAACACATTAGAGGAACCGGCCATCTTTTTACATCAGTTCAAGATGATATGTGGTACGACCAGTTATCCAGGAGTTACACAGGAAGCTATACGCCTTAAGGCCTTCCCCTATGACTTAGCAGATAAGGCGCTCTATTGGTTGAATCATTTGGGGAGGGATATTTCTACATGGAACGATCTGATGTCCACTTTCCAACGTAAATATTTTCCTCTAGGATAGACGGATGTGATGAGGAGTCAGATCTCTAACTTTACAGAGCTTCTGCATGAGTAGTTCCATGAGGCATGGGAATGATTCAAGGATTCGATTGAGATATGCCCTCATCATGAGATTCCATTGAAGGCGTTAGTGCGGAATTTTTTTGGGTGACTCCATCCATATGTTTAGGCCTAGTGAGCATCGCCTGTGGAGGTAGCTATCTGAATAAAGATGTGGAGTCTGTTTGATCCATCTTTGAGGGGATGGCGGTGAACGCACGTGTTGTTGATTCTACATAGGCATTCCAGATGGAACCACAACCACCACACCAGCGAGATCATCAGAAGGTGGCACATGTTTCAGATTTTGATGCATGTTATGACATGGGATTTATTAGTGAGTAGCTTACACTGATCAATGTGATTCAGAAGCAAGTTGAAGAATTGCAACTAATGTGAGAGTTGGAGAAACTCTCATTACTTCCACAGCAGTTTAGTGATTTGACAAAGAAGGTGACCAAATTACAGCTTCAGCCCAGTAGTCGTGCACTTCTTCTACTTCTCAACCTGTATGGACATCTTTACCTGCTCCTCCAACCCGTAAGATTCAGTATGTTAAGAGCAAGCCGGTACAACCCATTGAGCCTCCACATATTGATTGGCATGAGGATTCATCCAATGCCAATTCGAGTCAAATCATGAGACAAACAGTGGATGATGTTAATCCTTTCTCTACTCTTGAGATCAATGAAAATGATACGCTCATGTTAAATATCAATCACCAGCATTTTACACCTCAGGGCGTACACCAGCAGCACTAGCATATTAATCCACAGCATGGATGTCCATCTCCACATTTTCAGCACTGACAACGTTACATGCCCCAACAGTCTTGCCATCATGCTTATCAGAAACCACATTATTACCAGTTTCCTGCTACACATCCACATGTTCATCATCACCAACAACAACAGAAGTCTTTTACTCTACCACAGAGATCTCCTCAGCTATACAACATAACCACAACACACTCCAAGGCAGGAGAGAGTAGAGAGCTAGGGACATCAAACTGAGACAGAGATTTCTGCACAGTCCCAAGCACTGAATCAGATCATGGATATGTTGAGCATGCTTCAGACAACAAGCAGGACGGAGATGGAGCGAGTTAACCATCACGTGGCTGATTTAACTTGAGGTTATGGAGAAAACCTTAAGCGCATCACGAAAGAGTAAAGATAGCATCGTATGTGATTGGGAGTGACTAGTCATACTAGTGCTCGGGGCAATGAAATTCAAAAAAAATTAAGCAGATGAAACCACATATTTCGAGAATACTTCTCAAACTTTTCATCAAGATCGCAAACAAGTTCAAGGAATACCTCTTGAAGCATGGTTATGATCACTAATCTCTAAAGTAAGAGATTATCCTGTCTCAAGTGTGATCTGACGTAGATCGCACTTGTGGGTGTGAGGACGAATCACACGCTTTCTGTTATCCAAGTTGATGATCTGAGCAACGATCTCTTCATTTCATCTCATGAAATCCAATGTCTCATTCACTAGCAAGGTGCGCTAAAGAAGATGGAGATCGCTGAGTAGACGCTCCGGCAGCATAACAACGACGCGACGGATATGAGGATCTCTAGGTCAATAATATGGACGGCCATACTATTAAGAGAGAGGGAGAGAGAGAGAGCGGACAAACATGAGAGATATAGAGTTGTTGTATATTGTGTGTTCCAATTAAAAGGCTAGGGATACCCTTCTACTTATAATATTTTGGATTTCAAAGTATCCCAATCCAAGTACACACAAATCCAATGGTTGAGATTCGTTTTTTCTTTAAATCAATGGCCATGATTTTGTCGTGTTTAAATTTTCAACAACAAATAGTTGTATCAAAATAAATTAAATATTTTAAAGATCCATCAATATAATTCATTTTAAATCAAAACCAACAAACATGGAATAAATTGGAAGTAGATAATGCATCCTTCCTTACATGGAGTGGATGACCACAACATGACAAAATAAGTGTGGCCATCTACCCTCTATATTAGGAAGGGGAATTCCTCATTCCAAAATTATGTGATCTCATATCTCATATAATATTACACATGTGCAATATTTTTTTTACAAAATTATTCATCAAAATAATTCCAAATAATTTTGTGATAATTACAATCATGCATTGATAATTGTGAATCATATTCACACTTGCAATATAAATGTAAATTGTATTTACAATTAATTATCCAATGTGAATCCTATTCACATCAACATTTTAGTCATAAATACCAATTATAATTAACTCTCTCTAATAGAGTATAAATCACATTTATAATATTTATGACTAATATGGATAGTGATATCCACATTATTTATATTCTCGATAATTAAATGATATTTAATCATCTTGTATATCCATTCTCATGTGTCCAAATAGAATCACAATCATACTATTGATAATACTTAAATCACATTTAATTATCCATTTTGCTCAATGCTCAGATAGATTATCAATAATGGAATTATTCTTGAACTCTTTCAAGAATAATGTGCTTTCTCTGAGGATGCTCTGAGATAAGGACATGGAGATTGTATGTTCCATGTATAGTGACATGAATATAGAGATCATATCTCAAATCCAGATTAAGGGGATCTCCCAAATATGTTTCAATAAATCAAAGCCGTAAATCTAATCTTCTCATTGCATCTGAATTATACTCAGATCAATGTCCAACATTTGGACCAGGGTCCGATTACCTCTCTATTGAGAGGAGTCACTAAAATCCAAACATGTTTCATCACTCCCTCGGAATGGAAGTGACACATATATACAATCGTTTACAATCACATCACCAACGAGCATTCCTAATACACATACATCATGCATACTGGAAGACTAAGAATAAACGCGAAGATATAGATAAATTTTACATTGTCTTCTTTAGGTTTTATCATCTAGTTTCTCATTTGATCATTGGCAGTTGGCATCGATCATATACTTTCCAAAAGCATATATCATACCTAGGTATTTATGATATACTTTCGAAATATATATATATCAAACCTACAAATTCAGTAAAGCTTCCAAAGCAAAATGATCGTGCACGGAATTTGATCCCAATATCTCATGAGTGAGCTCATGCCTTTTGGTTCAGTAATGAACGTGTATAATCCCTCCGAGAGATCATATTACTCATATGCCCTTGTATGAACACCAGCTCGTTGGTGTATAGACATTGATTAGATCATCAACCTATCGGTCCACCAAATGTACATACTCAAACATATAGTAACACATATGTCTCTGGTCAGAGGATGTGTGCCTATACTGTGACAGTATACACCATAGGTCTTGGTTATCTCGATCTCGTTAAGTCAACTCTTTGACCTCACTTATCTAATACCTCCAAATCTATATCCCTATGTAGAGGAACAAAATCAAAAGGTCGGTTAGATATCAGCCTTAAGAGAAAAGATTGCCATTTCTTTCTCAAGATTGAGATCCTCTCTTAACAATCATTTGATGGTGCTTGATGAGTCCTCTATCTAACTCTTTAGATATCATCCGAGAATCAGCCTCTATGATTCAACATTTGAATCAACAGCTGTATGATCACTAATATGTCTATGGTACATAATCCTAATTGTACTAAGGGGTTGTTTAGTGCACGGGATACCCGAGGAACTGCATTGTGGTCCAAACAAGGAGGGGCCACTATGTTGTTGTGATGACAGCTCTAGAAGATCAATGAAAAAGCAACAAGTACCCACATATATAATTAATCAAAAAATGAAAAAAATGTGAAGTATAGTTTATCGTACTCTACAAACAAAGATGTACAGTGTATAAGCATGTAAAGGTCGAACAACTGACAGCAAACAAGGTAGCCTAATGATTATTACCTATCAAAATGACTTATGTACACAAATGTACTAGACTTTTTTGTGTGGCTTTTTAGTTTTTAAATTTTTATTTGATTTTTTTTAATTTATTTCTAATTTAGATATTATAGAGTATTATAAATAAGGGATATGAATATAAGATAATGTATATATGATACAAAGTATATATAATTTTTATATAATAAATAAAAAATCAGAAAAATATTATGAAATATAATATATTTCAAGTATTATATATTATATATTTTTTAAAAAATATATATAAGGTATTTATAATAATAATATAAACTATATATAGCTATATAATACAAGGTAGAGTATTATAATTATGCAAATGGATTAAAATAATAGAAGGTTGCAAAATAAAATATTTTTGGGGATTTTTTTATTTTTCTACTGTTTTTGTGAGTTTTCAAAAAATTTTGCTAATTTTAATGTATTTTTAATGTTATAAATTGTCAAAAACTACGACTAGTTAAATAGTTCAAATTGTTTTGGAATTTTAAAATATTAAATATAGTCATAAATTTCGAAAACTATTTTTAATGTGTAATAAAATATATAAAGGAAAATATCAAACAAGAACTAATATTTTTGGAATTTTTAGAAGAATTTTTATTTTTTTAGCATTTCGGAGTTTTTTTAAATTTTTTTTCATTTTATTTTCTATTTTTAGGGATTCTTGGTCTAAAGTTATAAACTATAATAAACAAAATATAGGATTTTTCAAAAAGGTTCTATAAATTTTATGTATTTTCTATATCAAACAAGGGCAAAATGCACTCTTTTTAATTTTTAATCAATTGGAAAAGCACATAAAATGCAAAACAAAATATGCGACGTGAAAGAGCATGCATCCAAGTACCTTATCCTATTTTTTCACAATGTTTGGAGTATAGATGGCATTTTTAGAAAATAGAAAAGAAGCATAAAAATATTTAAACTAGCATGGGAATATTTGCAATTAAAATATAAGGCAGGGGTCACATACAAATTTCTCAAAAAGTTATAACTGATATTTAAATTTTATTAACTACTTTACAATTACAAAACCTCAAGGTCATACATGAAAAATGTCCCCTCATGTGGGGGTCCACGTGAGGTGACCTGGCAAGGACCTATATGTATTATCATCAAAATGCATGGTTTTCCTAGTAATTATTTCATAAATTTTAAAAGTAAAACAACTATTTATAGGACTAAATACAAAAGGAAATAGGCGTAGTGGTATCGGTGAAATTTACCCCTGAAGAGGCGCAATCCAATAGTGGACGATCTGTCACTTAAGAGCATCCAACGGCCGAGGGTGCGTAACGCTTTGCTCTGATCCGATGACTGGGAAATGATCTGGCACTTTGGATTCATTGGACGGTACTGGAGTAGGTTGGAAGAACATGGAAGAATAGCAGTGAACTGATACTTCGATCAATGGTAGCTTGCGACTCCCATCTCCTGGAAGGCTGCTGAGATGCTTAATATGCTTCTGAAATCGTTCCACAATGATTAGAGATGCCAAAATTGTTTGGGCCCCAGCGATAGGTGCCCAAACCTCTGGCTTTAGCTTCGGCATCTGGAGGTCTCCAACAGGGCTCAAATCAACCAGAACTTAGGTTCTGGGAAGTCCACACATGCACTAGCAGACTCAGGGGCTCAAGGAGATAAGCCTTGACCCCAAATGAAGTTGATTTCCTAAGAAATGAGGTGAACGAGGGAGCTCCGGTGATAGTTTGAAGAAGGGCTTCGATTCGTCGATCTAGAAAGGATTGGGTTGGATAGTAGGATGGAACCAATGGAGAACGCGTTAAGGTACGGGATGGTCTTGAAAGAGGAGGTTGAAACGATCAAGAGATAGTGGAAAACAGCCAGAGCAGTAAGCTCCGACGATCGAAAATATTTGAAATTAACTAAAACTACGAGGCAATTGATTAAACGTAAGCTATGATTATACTGAGGAATCGAAAAGCTACCTAAAATATTTAAAATGCACAGCTCATACCTGGACAATACCAGGGAATAGACACCTCGTCAAAGAGATGCCTTGGACTGGCTCCTATCCTCCTTGCTCCCCTCAAGCACCTCAGGGGTGTTCTCTCTGTCATCGAGAACACACTCACACACAAAGCAAGAGGAGTCAAGTCTCGAAGAGGGATTAAAATGGGCGAGGAGGAAGGAGGTTTTATTTATAGACATGATGAGGAGGCTTATTTATCAAGAGATTGCAACTGAATCAAGGACAATCAATTTGATCTTTGGTAGGGTGTGATTCAGGGATGTTTAATCTCCATGAAATGTCCCGCCTAGCCAGAGCAGCATGAGCGTAGGCAAAAAAAATGGCGAAAGTTTGTATTCTAATAGAGTGGCAACTCAAGGAAGAGAGAGGGGATATTGACCCTGGTCAACACGGGGATTGTTCCGGTTGGTCTACATGGGCAAACCAGAAGAATCCCAGGGGGAAATTATTGGTAAAAATGATAAATAAGAGTAGATGAATTTATTATTTTAGGTTATAAATAAAGAAATGTTTATTATTTTATGTAGTATTTAATTCCTATTATTAATTATTTTTATGGAGTTATTTAATATGAGTTAGTATTTACATGTATAATTATAGGTATATTTGCCTGTAATATGGGTATTTTATTTTTATTTTGTTTTTTATACTTTGTTATTATATAAACTTAATTTATATATTTATGACTTATTTATATCTACAAAAATTTATTTTGATTATCCTTTTTTGAGTTCATTTATACACTTTAAATATTGGTATACATTATATATGTATAAATATAGGTAATTCATGTATATGTTTCATATATTTATTTACTTTTGTTTATTTTTAATTGTTTTGTTTTATTCTATTTATGTTAAAATAATATAAATAATATTTACAAGATTAAAAAAATATAAAATAATAAAAATATGAGGAATAAATAAAATGAATATTTTATTCATGGATATTGTACAATAGGGGTCCAAAACCAAACTTTTGCATCTTAGCTCCAAATTAAGTGAAACCACTTTCATTAAATAGATCGTTAAAAGTTATATAAATTAAGGTCATTTTGGTGCAATTGGAGTTCATATGGAAAAGATATGGGTCTGGGATGTTTGGGTTTTGGAATCATATTCAGAGTGTAGAATATACAGTGTGTATTATTTTTGTGTGTAATCAATTTGGTAATTTTTTGTATTTTTATCTATAATTTTATTCTTCATAGTTTCTTTATTTGAGTTATAAATAATTAATAATAAAATAGGACCCAAAATGTATTATTAAAGAGATAAAATTATGGTTTTTATTGTGTATTTGACCATTATCTCCCCCTACTTATTCCTTGCTGACCTAGTCATTATGATGCATAGGTCTCAAGGTTTAAGGTCATAAAATACATGTGGCATTTTATTTAATTTCCTGTTCTTTATTCTTTTATTTTGGCTTCAATTATCGTACTTTATACACTAAATAACAAATGGTGATTTAGGCAAAATAATGATATTTACATGCATTTAGCTATGGAATGAAGGCCAAAATGAAATAATAAATGTAATGAAATGCAGATTCATCAACCCTTTATACTTGTCTTTGTTAGACCCCAGCAAACACATGCCTATAAGTGCATAAAAGAACATAAATAAAAGAAAAAGAAAGAACTTAGATCGATTTTAACTTTTAAACTTGTCCTCATAAAATCAAAGTTTGGAGCTCAGTCCGACCTTTGGAATTTAAGTTTGGTTAGAACCTTATGTGGGAACCGGACTTAAAACACAACATCCTCTGAGACCCATAAAACTTTGTTCAAGTATCCACAATAGCCAGGTCAGAATAAGTCAACTCATATGCAAACCCTTATGACTATTAATCTATCTTGGATAGTATGTGTGATATGTTGCTCTCCTCAACTGAAGTGATAAAAGTCAATCTTCTCCGGCATGGTGACCCTAATTCCCCAATCCAACAACTCTTTCCTCGATAAGTAGGGTATTCACGTCTAAGTTCAAGTACAACTAGCTCAAGAAGAAGAGGTGGAGAGAAGAATGTGCAGTAGCCAGTGTAGCCAACTATCCTAGGATGCTTGACAAGGGTAGCCAAGTCATCCTTCTACAGGCTCACATGAGTATGACCTTGAGGATCAAGCCTTGCTTATTGGGCTATACATACTCTGGCAGGCATTTACTTTCATTCAAGCCTCTCCACTCTTTTGGAGTTTTGATTGCATTTTTTAAATACTATATACAACAACATTTACATAAGGATGTTTTCCTATTGAGCCAGTAGACTATCCCTCATTTAAAGAATTATTGCAACCCACAACTTTTGTCATATGACCTCATAGCTACTCGATCGGGTTGGGGAATAATGGCCACAGATATGTGACTTCCGATGTTTCCATTGCCTTGTGTCTCGTACTGAGAAATCCATCCCTCTACCACTTCAACAGAGGTGAGCAAAGTGTAAAGTGCAAGTGTGCAAACTTGATGATTATCAGCAAGAGTCATGTGTGTGTTCCGAGATATTCTACTTAGGCAGTCAAGATGACATTGAACAAAGTCTCGTGTTCTCAAAGAATTAAGTCTATCAGACCTGAAGTGTCTCAATTCCAGTTCTTACAAGGTCCCAGTGATTACATAAATTAAGGTCCAACCAAGCTCTAAAATTAGGATTTTATTTAGATTAGTTCAATTAACAATCTCAATCTAAAAAATGAAAATGCTATGTACAGTGCAAGAAAAATATTTTTGTGATACAATTTTCTAGTTTTGAACTTTCTGTGGATTTTTAAAAAAGTTTTGCAAATTTTTATACAGATATTTTTGAAAAGATTTTGGAATGTTTTTGGGATTTTTAATTTTGCAAATTTTTAGCAAATTTTCAAAACAAAAAGTTTTAAGAAAAGAAATATGTTCTTATATTTACATGGGAGTGCTTGTCTGGATTTTACAAGAGTTGAGATTTATGAATTTACACCAAGTTGGTTATTCACAAGTTTATGTCTAAATTTAAAGAGTTTTATATACTTGAAATGTATATATCGTTCTCAAAATAATTTGAAAATAATTTTGCAAACATTTTGAATACGTTATTTTGCAAAATAATTTGAAAAATACTTTTACAATCATTTACAAAATTTGAAAATCATTTTGCAAAGATTTTTCAAACATTATATATAGATTTTTTTCAAATATTTTTGTCATTATTGCAAACAATTTGCAATAGATTTTCAAAACCTTTTATTCACACAAAGAAAAGAAATTTTTATAAACAAAATGTTTTTACAAAGGTTGAAGTCATTTTACAAAACATTTTCTAAATAGTTTTCAAAAGATTTTTCAAAGTAATTTCCTAACGATCTTTCAAATATTTTGCAATACATTTTTACATGATTTTTTAATCTGTATATAGAAGGAATTTTAATAAATTTTATACAAGTGTGTTCTTTTCAATAAACTAATTGTATTTTAGACATACTTATTGAAAATACGAAAGTAGGGGTTTTGGCTGAAGTATATACAACATATATACGACCCCCCATACTTAGCTTGAGCTATGTCCTCATAGATCGAAGAGAAAAGACAAGACATAGCACTTAGTAAGTACAAAAGATTCTATACTATAATTATTTAGGAATAAAGAATTAATTAATGAGAATTCAACTATCCCCCCTATACTTATAATGAAATAATGCTAAGTATAGCAAGTCGTATCCACATGCATGGAGAGTTGAGGGTGGGAATAACATATCAGTGACTCATCATGTCTCTGCCTATACCTAGGGTAAAATATCCCTAAGTATAGACAGGAACATCTATAAGAGAGGAGACAAGTGAGGGATCAATGGATGAATATTGGGACTCACTTATACCCCCTATACTTAGGATGAAGCATATCCTAAGTATAGAAGTAACGACTGAGAGGTATGAAAGAAAAAATGATAAGAGAAAGAAAATAAACAAAAGAAAATAAAAGAAGAAAAGAAGAAAAAATAAAACTAAAGAAAGAGTTTTATAGCAACATTATTTGAATCTTTTGATGCTGCTGGAGTTGTGGTGGATTCATCGTTGAAGATCACTTGGACTGAGTCGACAACGGCTAAGAAAGTGTCATGCTGAAGGTATGGCTTCAGTAACTGACCCTTGACGATGAATAGTTGTGCGTCAAATGACAACTCTGATATCAAATTGCTTCTGTTTTCACGTACTTCTTTTACTCTGAATGGTCCTGTCCATTTACTCTTTAATTTGTCCTGGAACATCTTCAACTTTGCATCGAATAACCAAACTTTCTGCCTAATCTCGAAGTTCTTTCGTCTGATGTGCTGGACGTGCCAGCGTTTAACCTTCTCCTTGTACATCAAGCATTTATTAAACACAATTTTGGAATTCCCGGAGTCTATTCAGATCCATTTTTCTTTATTGACCACCTTTCTATGAGTCCAGATTGCAAATGTTCAATGCCCATAATGATTTATGGATTAGATCAAGATGCAGATGGCATGCTTTTCCATATACAAGACGATAGGGTGACTCGCCCAAAGAAGACTTTTAGGCAATCTTGTATGCCCAAAGGGCAGAGTCTAAGATTTGGGACCAATTCTACCTTTTCGGCCTCACAGGCGTTCGCAAGATTGTCTTGATTTCTCTATTTGATAACTGTACCGTTCCATTATTCTGTGGAAGATAAGGAAAAGAGACTCGATACTCGATGTCGTACTCCTATGTTATATTCTTAACTTCTTTTTTTATGAAGTAGATACCCCCTTTTGATATTAGAATTTTTGGTATCCCGAATCGTGAAATGATGTTCTCTCTCATAAATTGACAAACTGTATGACTATCAGTGGCTTGGGCAGGAATAGCTTCAACCCAGCAACTCACATAATCAACAACAAAAAGGATATACTCAAATCTATGACTGTTGGAAAGGCTCCAAAGAAATCAATGTCCCAATCATTGGATACATATGAAATATGAATGAATTTCAGGAACATAGAGCCTTCAGCTGTAAGGGTTCCTCCCATTGTCTAACAATAAACGCAACCTTTGACATATGTTGCATCCTCGAGTAGTGGCCATCAGAGGCCACACTACAATACTTTCATTATCGTTATGTCTCCAAAGTGGTGTCCACCAGATTCGAGCAAGTGATAATGCTTGAGGACACTATGATGCTCCTCTTGAGTAATAAACCAGCTCCAAATACAATATGCTCCTTCCTTAAATAAGAGTGGGTCTTCCCATTTGTTGAAATGGATTGTGGACAAGAACTTGTCCTTCTCGATCTCCATCCATCTGGTGGGACTAAACCCGAGATGAGGTAGTTCACAATACCGTCATACCAGGGGAGAGAATCCATGGTAAAGAAAGGTGTTTGCGATGGGTGCACTACTCAGTGGATGTTATTGATGTTCAATTATGGAGAGGTGATCTACTACCACATTTTGAACTACATGTTTATCTTTGATTTCCTAGACAAACTCCTAGAGGAGAAGTATCCATCAGATCAATCTAGACTTCGCATCCTTCTTCTGGTGTAGGTACCAGATAACATAGTGTTTTTAGCGTTGTGAATGGTGTAGAGCACTTTCTCTGTCATCTATCCTAACACATCCCCAATTGCAAAATCTGATGCATCCATCATGATCTCAAAAAGCAGAGACAAATCTAGTGGATGTAGGACTGGAGATTGAGTGATTAGCCCCTTTAGCTGATTGAAAGATAGGAGAACCTATTGATCAACATTAAACTCGGTCTCCTTGCATATGAATTCAGTTAAAGTTCGGGCGATGCGACTGAAATCTTTGATGAAACATCTGTAGAAACCCATATACCCCATGAATTACCTCACATTTCTAAAATTTTGAGGTGGCTGAAGATTGGCGATCACATCCACCATTGTTTGGTCGACTTCCATGCCATGATTGAAAACGATGTTGACCATCACAATCCCTTCAGTGACCATAATTTGGCTATTTTCCCAAGACAGTACAAGATTGACTTAATGACATTTCTGAAGTACTTTGTGTAGGTGATGAAGGTAAGAATCAAAGCTATCACCTTAGAAAGAGAAGTCGTCCATGAGCCCCTCGAGAAAACCGCCAACCATATCGGTGAAAACTACAAGCATGCATCTCTGGAAAGTACCAGGTGCATTGCACAGACCAAAGGGCATTCTCCTGAAAGTGTAGGTGTTGAACGGACGAGTGAAGGTAGTCTTCTCTTTGTCCTCTTGGGCAATTGCCACTTGATTGTACCCGTAATACCCATCCAAAAAGTAGAAGAACTCCTTGCCGGCCAATCTTTCCAGAACTTGATCAATGAATGGCAAGGGGAAGTGGTCCTTCTTTGTTGCAACATTGAGGTGGCGGTAATCAACACAAACATGCCAGGATGTTGGTACCCTAGTGGAATCTCCTCTCCTCTTTCATTTGTAACCACGGTGAGCTCAAATTTCTTTGGAACTACAAGTAAGGGGCTCACCCATTTAAAATCGGTGATGTGGTAAATGAAGCATGCATCACACCATTTCATGATTTCCTTCAAGATGACATCCCACAAGTTAGGGTTCAGTCTTTCTGAAATTCTTGGGGAGGCATGGCATCATCTTCCAAAAAGATGTGGTGTGAACATAGAGCAGTATTTATCTCGTGGAGGTCTGATACATGCCAACCAAGTGCCTTGCAGTTTTTCTTTAGAACCTTGAGCAATCAATATTCCAGATTTGTGATGATTATTAGATAAATGTTTTCTACACTTGCATGGAAAGCATAATTGAGGCCTGCTAGAAGTGACTTTAATTATGGTTCTGATCGAGGGTGCTTCTCAGTCACTTCAGAAACTTAATTGGTAGGTGGATGATCTGTCATGATTTTGAAGGTGTTGTTAACCTCAGTCACTAGTGGATCTGTCGATAATGTGAGGTACAAATCATCAATGAATTCTTCATGTTCGGACGGGCATGAATCTTTTGCCACCAAAAGTTCCATTAGCAAGTAAGAATTTATCTCCTAATGGACATCAGAGCATGTAAAGAATGTGCTTTCAGGTCCTCCCCTGGAAAGAGGATTTCCTGAACCCATTTGTTATTTAAAGAAAATTCTATATCTATGATATCTGCAATAAAGTCACAGTCTGCTTCAGACGGTTCTGCTTGACCTTAAGCAGACGTGACTTTTGGTTCACTAACCATGTCCATTGATACTTTGTTGATGCTCGAGCAGAGCGTGATCTTCCTAGCGCCATAATCACCCACGACCTCTGGAGTGCGTAGGAAAGGCTGACCAAGAATAATCGGAATTTGGAGTAAAGGTGCAGTAGAGTCCATATCAAGGACCACAAATCAAGAGGAAATTGCATGTCCTGCACCGTCATGACAATGCCCTCCAATAAACCTCAGGGTCCCTTGATTGATCGATCAGCGAACTAGAGGATTATACATGTCAGCCTGAGCAGTCCCATCCCAAATTCTTTGAGCAATGTGGTGGGCAAAAGGTTTATTGAAGATGTGCTATCAAGAAGAGTTCGCTCGAAGATTTAGTCGAAAATCTCACATCTAATTAAAGGTGCTCCTTTGTCTGGCTTCTTTTCTTGGAGATTGCTAATTGTCGCCGTTGTAGACATGGTGAGGATGTGTTTCTCAACTAACTGCATTGTTATCGTTGTTTGACATGGACTTTCTCATACATGCTTCTTTCAAGCCCTTGTTCACATCGAACATAAATTCCATGGCTTTCAACAAAGGTAATTCAACACCCAAGTTCTTAATAATATCCACAACAACTTGATAATATAATGCATCTTTTTATTTTACATTTTTTTGGATATTTCTATTTCATGGAAAAGGAATATATACAGAACTGAAATAAAAAATAATGTTCTTATTTACATATGAATTCATGTCCACAACATTTTGCACAATTGGAATGCAAAAAGGAGCACATGCTGGAGCTAGGGGTGGACATCCAAAAATTGCGGTCTTCGTTCCGTTGGCTGGCGCTGGATCAACAACTGGAGCTTGCTCCTCCATGGCTGGCACGTCTTCACTTCGACTGCAATCATCTTTATTGTCTTTTTTATTTTCTGATTTTTTTGTTCTTTTTGTTGGAGATGGTGATGGTTGGTAGTTGCCATGTGTTGACATGGGACTTCGGGCCTTGATAATTATTAATGGTATGAAGTCGTCGTCGTTATCCCCAAAAATCCCAAGACAAACAAAAAAATTTTATTTATTTATTTCTTCTCTCACTGCAAAATTATTACAGAAAATATTGTAGAGCAAGAGAAATATTTTTGCTACTTATTTAGATGTATAGTGGACACGATAGAACTCAGGGAGGCTACAATTCCCGAGGGTTATTCAACTAATCAAAAAATCATTTAAAAGAAAAAGAAGGAATCTCAAAGGCAAACTATCCTTGGTTTTTGTGAAAATTTTCTATTTGTAATTTTTAATTTTTTTTTTCTATTTTTAATTTTCTTATTTTCAATTTTTTACTGATTTTAATTTTTCAAGTTTTTTTTAATTTTCAAATAACGAACAATATGCACAAGATAAAAATTACACACCGAACTCTTTTTGTGTTTTTCAATTATATCAAAAATACTCAGAAAAATCCAGAGAAAATATTTTTATGTTTTAAAGATTTTGAAATTTTTTGGGAATTTTTGTAGAATTTTCAGATGTTTTTATATTTTTCTAATAATCAAACAATGGTAAAAATGATAAACAATGCACAACCTTGAGTAATTTGCAACTTAAAAATATTTTAAGTGCCCAAAACTCCTAACAATTATTTTTATGAAAAAATAAGGGCAAATATCTACAAATAGGGACCGAGATCCGATTTTTGGATTTTTGTAGAATTTTTTACGATTTTTTAAATATTTTTAATATTTTCAATTTTTTGGGTTTGGAAAACATTTAATGCACGAAATTTGCATAGAAATTAAAAGACAATGAAATTAAGTTAATCTATTTTTTTGGAAATTTTAAAGCAATATTCAAATTTTTATGAATTTTTGAATTTCAGGAATAGAAAATGACACTATTTTTTATTTTTTAATAATATCAAATGATGATAAAATGCGATGAAAAATTTATGCTAGAAAGATAATCACATCAAGAGCATAGCAAGATTTTTGAGAATTTTATTAAGCAAAGAAAATATTTATTTTACTGAAAAGAACATGCAAAATTCTGTATGGAAAGACGAGACTAAAACCCAAACATTTATTGTCCTGGAATGAAAATTTAAAAAGAAATAAAATGAAAGGGGAAAATGCAAGTTACCCACGTAACACGTGCACTACATGTGATAGTCTGGAGCGAGGGGGTCTTCTTTATAATTTGCAAAATACCCGAGGGCTTTTACGTAATTTTACCAAAATTATATGATTTAATCTAGGGTTGAGAAAGGGGCTTTCTTTTCATACTCGTTAAGTCAACTAGGGCACGCCGCTGGCAGTTCTGTTCTTCCGAGAGGCCGCGGCGAAGATGGGCCAAGGGGGTCGGGCGACGCCTTCTCTTTCGTTTAAGAGCATGGGGCGGTGGCGGTTTGCAGTTGGCTGGCGGCTGGTGGCACGTCGGTGGCAGCAAGGCACGACGGCTAGGAGTTTGTCCAGGCAAAGGTGTGCTCTTCTCTACACAGAGGAGGCAGCACCACTCCAGGCGGCGATGAAGGCGGGCGGTGGTGGCGATGCCCCTCGACTGGGCGGCTGGAGAGGCGGTAAACAGATGATGGCGGTGTCACTGATGGAGTGCCACAGGTGGACGGTAGAGCGGTGATTCACGCGCAGATCTGGAGTGCGGCTTCGATGACGGGGGGACAGGAGCTGCGCCTCCTATTGGTGATGGAGGGCGTAGGCGGTGGGCCTGGGCTGCCCGTGGGGGGCGGCTGTATTTTTTATTATTTTATTATTATTTTTCAAAATTTCAATTGTAAACAGTAATAAAAACTTTATTTATTTATTTTTTTAAATCCAAAATATAGAACATAAAAACAGAATAGAAATGTTTTTTTATTTTTATTTATTTTATTTTTTATTTAATTTTTTGAGATGACCTGCAAAACAAATGTTAGAGAGAAGGAAACATTTTTTTGTTTTTTAATTAATTTTTTATATATCAACAACTTATGATGCAAACATGATGACCTGGTCCCAAATCAAAACGGAATTCGTAAATGAGGATCCAACGAAATGGAGGAATCAAATCCGAGTCTTCGGCCATCGTGCGTTGCTGGAGTTGAGAGATCGTGTGAGATAGAAAAGAACGTGTAGATATTGAAATATGAAATGAGAATCAGGATCGGAGATGAATCAGAAATCGTGACGGATATTTTAAGATCTAGAAAACAAAATTACAACGAAGAACAAATACGAGAAAATAAAACTACGATTAATCTCAGTTAAACAAAAATAAGAAGAAAATGATGGATCTCACCTTAGGAGCGGAAAAGACCTTGATCACCTCGACGACGGCCGACGTGCTGTCAGCGGATGGCTCGGAGGTTAGGCACCCTTCGGTGACAAGAAAACTCTTGGAGATCCGGCTCATCTCACCAAAGATTGATCAAGTTAAAATGATGGAGAAGGAGCCACATAAATAGAAAAGATAATGGAGTTTTAAAGATTTTTTTTATTTTTTGGATGAAGATAAGAGATAAGAGAGAAAAATAAATGAGATAAAGATAAAAAGAGATAAAAATATTTACAAAAATTAATTATTTTTTGTATTTTCATCACTTTATTTATTTAAAAAATAAATGTTAATTTTTTATCTTTTTTTGATAGTTAGTTAAGAAAATTAAATATATACATATGCTATATACATATATGACATTATATACATGGGTAAATGAGCAAATTAGTTTTTTTTAATTAAATATTTTTATTTTTTATTTTAAATAATTAGTAAAAATATATACAAATATATACAAATACAATATGTACAAAATACTTGGGAAAATTGCACAAACCAATCAACTTTTTACTCGTAACTCCAAAAATTATGAAAACACAACCATTTTAAAGATAATTTAATTTAGAATACAATGGAAGTGAGATTAGTTCAATTTGAGTTCATATGGAGCCGGAATTGGTCTTTCACTTAGTGTTTAGTGGCTTTTTCCAAGTGTGGTTGCTTTTATTCTATACATGATTTAATTGTGCAATTATTTTTATTAATTAGAAGATATTTTTATTTACAACTTTTATTTTGAAAATATTTTGTTTGAGGTCAATTAATATACAAATAAAATAGTGAAGTATACAAATATACACAACACACAATTTTTTTTGGATTTTCTGATTGTGGACCCTATCTCCCCCCACTTTATTCCTGGTTGATCAGGACAAGTCTTGACCTTCTCTCAAGGTTCGGGTCAGTCTTTATCTATTACATATATATTATCTTCCTTTTTATTTTCCTTATTTTCCCTTTATTTATTTACTTATTTTAGGTTAAAATGGTAAGAAGTATACAATATTTACACACAAATGCAAGTTAGTAGAAATATGGAGTTAGTGTTATATACATGTGTTTTATAAGGGAATTTAAGCTAAAATAAATGAATAAAGATGACGAATCGCAGATTCATCAGCATGTCTCCTCCTTCTTCTTCCTCACACGAACATATAGCTAGCACGATTGATGCAGAAGACGATTCATTAGATAAAGATTTATTCTTCCCCCCTGATAATGGCAAACAGAGGCAAGGTCCTACTGCTCGTGAGAGTAACAACATTAGACAAAGCAAAATTACAATCATCGGACTTTACAGGCACAGACGTTACTTCACATTCTACGTGCTCTTTTCTCTCAAAGTTATTGGTGTTGGCATTGACCTGGGCTGAAATTGGAGTTTTATGGTCATCGAGTCATCTAGCTTTTGAGTTATCTCTGCTAGGCCCTTGACTAACTGGGCAGGCAACCTAGGCCAGGTTCACAAGAACTACTTCGAAAGGTTCATTGTGCTGACCATGTTGTGGCTGACGGTGTAGAGGTTGAGAAGGGTATTGCTGATACTTCTATTGAGGTGGAGGAAGCTGATATTGATGCTAGTAGGGAGGAGGAGGATATTGCTGCTGAGATACATCTGCGTACGAATGGTCGGCTGGTGCTGGCGGTACGATGGCTGCGAGTATTGCTGATTCTATCTCTAATTATTGTGATACTATATAGACTAGTGGTAATGAGACTGTTGGGACTGGCAAATCTCCCTCCATGATGTTGAGAGAATGGACGTGAATTTGTAGTCTGAACCTGCGGAGTTCCGTCTGGACGGGATAGCTGCGTGTCATTCAACCAAACTCCATTCACCTCTTGAATGAGAGGCGGTGGAGGAGAGAATGGATCACAAAGAGACTAGAATTCTGGTTGGTAAACTATCAATTGTGGTGTAGTGCCTGGTCGGGAGTCTACGTGTTGTGGACTAGGCAGAGGCTTATGCTGCATGGGTTGCTCGATTTTCTTCTTTGTAGGAGTCTTGGGCAGTGGAGTTGCTGACTAGCAGACATTGATGGTACTCACCAGCAACTCCAGTTTCTTAGTGATCTGATCCAATTTGTCTAGATTTTGGGTTCTTTATTCGATCACAACATTTTTTTGAGATCTTTTGATCGCTTCTCGATAATATCAACCTTAGAGAGATGGTCCCCAATGATCTCTCATATCTCTCTACCTCGTGGGAAGCTGCCATGTGCACAAGGTTGTGGAGGACATGGAGATGTCTATGGTAAGCGTGGGATGAAGAGAGTGTGACCTCTCCTTCGACCATTTCTTCAAAAATCTGTCAGACCACATCTTCATCCTTATTGAAGTGGGATCCCTCATAGGCAGCATCAACCAATCTTTGACTTTCAACACTCAGGCCGTTGAAGAAATGTTGGACAAAACTTGTCCTCGGTTTGTCATGGTCGGGACATTTCTCCTGCAGATCAGTGAATCAATTCCAAGCTTCATGAATAGACTCGTAGGTACCCTGGGAGATGTTGCTAATCTTGGATCGCATCTAGTTGAGCTACCCGAGAGGATAAAAATTGTGAAGGAACGCAGATTTAAGTCCCTCCTAGGTTGTCACGACCTTCCCCAAACAGTTAACCTAGTACATGGCTTTATCTTGAAGACTGAAGGGAAATACAATCATCTTGACTACACCTAATGGGTCCTTAGGGTAGTGTGTGGTTCTACAGATATGAGAGAACTGTTGTAGGTGAATGTAAGGTTCCTCGTTGGTATTCCCATGAAAGGTGGGTAGAAGAGAAAGGAATTAAGGTTTGAGCTCAAAGTGAGCATGCACCAGTGGGATGCAAATCCACTTGGTCATCTAGTTGTCTCCAAAATTATAGGTATACTTCAGCATAGGCTTGGGTACCTCAAGTCCTTGTTCTTCTTCCTCTCAATCATCTTAGGGAATCTCATCCTCATATCTTCATACTCCTCCTACCAGTTTCTTCCTCATATAGTTGAAAATGTCTTGAAATGCAATCATGGCTAGTGCATGCTCAATTAGTTGCTGCTGGATGCCCAAGATGGATTCCAATAACAGAGCATTCACCTGGTTAAAATCTGATGATGGAGCATTCTCTGTCTGGGAAGGAAGTTGTCCTGGTCCTTTCTATTTTCCATCGGGAGGAGCCATCTCAAGGTCTGAATTCGATGAAATAAACTCTAGTCTGGGACCCAAGACTGACTTCTTGTTGAAGAGGGTCTACGCGAGGGTCTAAAAATATCCTCACTGAAAAGTGAAGAGAGATCATCGCTGAGACGGCCGCTCACAAAGCTCAAGTTGAAACAACAAGTACCCACAACATTTAAATAATCAATAAGTGACAAAAATGTAGAGTAATATTCATTATACTCTACGAAACGAAGACGTATAGCATCCAAGCATATAGAGGTCGAAACACTGAGAGGAAACAATGTAGCCAATTGATTATTGAAAATCAAGAAAGAATTATGTACATAATTACCTTTTGTGGGTTTTTTTATTTTTTATGTTATTTTTATTTTACATTTTTAAATTTTTACTTTTTAATTTTCTGATTTTTAATTTCTTTTTAATTTAAATATTATATAATAATATATAAGGGTGTATAAATAGATGTTATATAAGGTATATATATTATAATAAATACATAAATCAGAAATAGATTGAGAAATATGTCCCATTTTTCATTTTATATTTTTTTCATTTAAAAACTATTTATAAGTATTATAGTAAGTACTAATGATATAAACTATATATGGGTATATATAGGTATATAATACTATATAGAGAATCATATTTATACATATCAATAATAATCAAATTTTACAAAAGGAATGTTTTTATGTTTTTCATATTTTTCTAATGTTTTTGTTATTTTACGGGTATTTTTGCTACTTTATGTAATTTTAAAGTAACAAATATCCCATGAAATAGATTAAATAAATAAGTCAAATTGTTTTGAGATTTAAAAATTGTAAATAAAGCTAAAAATTCTCAAAACTAGTTTTCATATGTAATAATAGATATAAATAAAATTATCAAACATAAACGAACATTTTTAGAGTTTTTGAGGATTTTTATTACATGATTTTGGACCTTTTCTAATTTTTAACGTTTTCTTTTTCTATGAGGATTTTTTGTATGAAGCTAGGAAATACTATAATAGATAAAATATAATTTTTTTTGAAAATAGTCAATTAAGTTTTATAATTTTTAGGTATTTTCAAAATCAAACAGAGGCAAAATGTGCTCTTTTTAATTTTTAATAAATAGCCAAATCGCATAAAATGAAAAACAAAAAATATGTGTGAAAGAACATGCATCCAGGTATATTATCATATTTTTGCATAATTTTTCAAGCACGAATTATATTTATAAAAATTTAGCAAGCATGCAAAAAATTGAAAACTAAAAGGGACCATTTTGCAAATATTAGACATTTTACATGAATTCCAGAACCCTTAAAACAAAATCTGAAGGCTAATCTATAATTTCACCATGAATATTTAATTTAAAACAATCAGCCAGGGGTATAAGTGCAATATACAAAACAATAAATGTCCTCTATACATTTTTTCCACAAAATTAACAATAATAATACAATTTTCTGAACTAAACTTTAATACAAAAAAATTACAGGGTAATGTTTGCAAAATACCCATCTCACTTTGATGGCCGTATGAGGTGAGCTGACACGAACATCAATGTGATTATACAAAAAAGAAGGGGGTTTAAGAAAAATATCCCAAATTATTTAAACTTCGGACCTAACTTTTAATATTAGATAATAATATACAAAAACGTTGGGGGTATGTGAAGAATTTACCCAATATTTGTACACGGAAAAAATGGTAAAGATCTCTTCACATGACACGCATCGTGCCCTCGGCGCACAATGACGGTTCCATCTGCAACAACTAGGATTAGACCCCCCGATAGGATCTGATAGTGGAGGCTCACGTCTATCTGACGATAGAGGCTCGATTTGGGACTTCAACCCTCATTAAACGGCGGGGAAGGTGCTTGGAAGAACTGGCAACAACTTCTTCCCTCCTGAACTCTGATCTACAATAGTGATCGCCTCCGACCACCTGCTGCTCTGCTGATAGGCGTGGAAGCTTCGTCTCGTCATGTCACAGTTGATTGATGCCTTAAAAGGCTCCAGAGCTTGACAAGGGAGCATTGGAGAGACTTCCTTCCTAGGGCAATTCTTGAACCTCAAATGGATCTCAGATGACCCCCTCCAGATATGCAAATACATGAACTAGCAAGGCAAAGCAAATGGCACAAGGTCTGGTTGTTACTTCGTGGAACTGATGGCAAAATGGAAGTCGAGGTACTCTAACAAAGGCGGTGAGGGAGCACCGTGGCCATAATCTAGGGTGGATCAAGGTGATATGTTGGGTCGAGAGAGTGGAGAATGTGTTGAGGAATGAAGGGTACATGAAAGGAAGGTCGGAGACGGTCGGAAACTGGGTGAAATACTGCCGTAGGAGAGAGCTCTGACGATCAAAGATCTCTGTTCTATAGTAAACTACCAATCTAAGCACGAAACGAAAGACAAGAAACAAAAATATAAGGCTAAAGCTATCTAGAAATGGATGTAAAATGCATAGCTCATACTTGGGTATCAGGGAGAAGATATATCACCGGAGCTCCTCCTTAGGTCATTTCCTCTCTTCCATTCACTGCTCCAGCACCGCAGGTGAGCGCCCGCTGTCACTAGGTGTCACACTTGGCCGAGGTACGGGGATTCAAGGCTCGAGAAAGGACCATAATGGGGAAGGATGAAGGAGGTTTTATTTATAGACATGGTTTTGGCAGATCTTGCGATTGGATTCAAAGACATAAAGGAAGGGCACTATGGGATCTAATGATACGTGTGAATCATGGAAATCCCATATGTAGAAACTGTTCAAGGTTCAAGGTGATTCGACCATTAGATCTCGAGGGGAAATTGGGAGATGCGGGTGGCACGAGGCTCTGACACGGGTTATAGGCTGAAATACCCAAAAAAATCCCGAGGTAATAGTATTGAAATGTTCTAGTCATGCAATTATAGATCAATCCTGCAAAATCCCGCTGCCTCATGTGCCTTCTGGAGGGTAGGGATCTGTTGGTGATTGCAGAGGAAGAGTGAGGTCATCCTGCAAAATTTCACCAAGGGCATGAAACTTATGAAATGTAGAGGTGCAAAAGTGCAAAATCCCCCTCCCTCACGTGTCGTGCACTTGAGCTGACAATAATGACGAGGCGTATGACTTAAGGGAGAAGGGGCTCGCCACCCGAGGACGAAGGCAGTGCATCTTTCTACGGTAGCGCACGAAGAGGGGTTAAGGGAGACCTTTAGCCAAAGGTGTAGCAGCTGGAATATGGAGGCGGTGGCTGAAGCACAGACTTCAGTGGTGACTTTTGCTGGAGCTGAAGGCAGATGGTGTCTCGGTGTGGAAGTAGTGGGCGGTAGCACAGAGTGGGCCGAGGGCAAGCGGTGGTGCTCCTGGATGGTGTAGGCTACTCCTTTGCGACAGAGGTGCATGTGCTTGAAGGAGGAGTGCACCAAGTGTGGAGGCAGTGATAGTGTGGCGTTAGGTGAGGAAGTGTTGCACGATGAAGGGGGCTACTACTTGGAAAGGTCGGCGGTGGGGCTCGAGATTCACAGTGAAATTGAGACCGCATCCTGAAGTTAGGTGGAGCGAGGGCGCAACGTGGAGCAGTTGTGAAGGGGATAAATGGTGCAATGTAGTAGAGAAAATTGGGGAAGACGAATGTGATGGTTGCTCGATTTGGGGAACAAGAAGAAAAGTAGAGTAAAGAAGAGAAAGATGGTTATGTTGAAGATGTGGGGGAAATATAAGCTCGACCTTGATCTTCACCTCAACAACATGGCGAAAGTTGTGAAGCTTAGCAGTAGAGAGGAAGGTCCTAGCTACAAGAAGGAGAAGCTCGACTCCTTGGATCTCGCCTTGAGTAGATGGAGGTTGTCATCGCACAACCAAGGCATTCCTCCGCAGTCACCAGAGGAAGGGGGGATTGTTCCTCTCTCAATCGACGGATGTGGCGTGAGTGGTACGGTGGCCGAGGTTTTATGGTTGGTTGGCGAGAGGTGCGATGGTTGCGCAGAGGTGGAGGGATGTGCGTCGAGGAGCAGTTGCATCCTCGCAGGAAATGCGGAAGGAGTGGTGGTGGGTGTGGGTCGTGCATCGAGGAGCAAGAGAAAGATAGAGAGATGAGGGTGTGGGAGGGTCATCATTGGTGAACAGGTCTTGCGTAGGAGAAGGAGACACGCAGTTGGGCTCAATGCGTTTGCGTGCATGGGGCATCGCCGGAAGAGGTAGGGGATGCAGTGGAGTGAGGAAGGGGAAGGGAAGACCACGAGGCGCACGGGCGTGCAACCGCATGGTAGGAAAAGGAAAAATAATATAAATTAAATTTAAAACTAATAATAATAAAAAAAATAAAAGATAAATAAAAAATAAGTAAGTAAAGAAATAAGTAAATAAATAGAATAGTCAAATAAGTAACTAAATAAATAATAAATAGTATAAGTAAATAAGATTATATTTAATTAACTAATTAATTAACTAAATAAATAAATAATAATTAATTCAAATAAAAAAAGTAGAATAAATAAATAAAAGAATTTAAAAGGGGGTGACACATGACGCCTCTAGGAGCTGCCACGTGTTGCTCTAAAAAAATGATAATTAAATGTAAAAAATTAAAAAGAAATAACAAAATGGGTCAAATCAAAAAGTGGTCAACACAAAGTTGCTCATCTCGACAAAATCTACAACTTTTGTAAACAATCCAAAACCAAAATAAAACAATTGTACAAAAAGTATTTTAGGTGGTATCCTTTAGATATAAATTACTGCATTTTTTGTGTTTTTTCATTTTCTTGTCATTTTTAAATAAGATGAAAATCAAAATAAAATTAGATAAAATATAAAACAAATATTTACAACTTAATCTATTTTTTTGGATTTTAAACAATTAAGAAAATAAAAGAGATAAAAATAAAATAAAATAGCATATGTATAATATACAATGAGGGGCCAAAACCCAAGTTTCACATACGAACTCTAATTCTTTTGAATTTAGTCTTGTTTTGAAGGTAATTGAACTTACATTAATTCAAAAGTGAGTAGGGATCCATAGGAGAATGTGTGAGAGAGATATTAACGCTTTAAGACTCTTAGTCTCAAAGTGGAGTCGGGGTTTTATTGGTCAAATTTTCATGTTAGTATTTTTTTGATATTTTTTTTATTAGTGTTATTGATATGTACACTATAGAATTGATTTTATTCAATTCTTTGTCATCCAAAAAAGATAAATATAGGGAAAATAAGTTGAATATACATGTGACATTTACAAAGGAATTTGGCTTCTTATTTAATGCAAATATGCGTGATAAATTGCAGATATTAATTCTAAATGCATGAATGAGAATAATGCGAAATAAATGGAGAAATACAGCTAATTACTCTGGAACAAAGCTCTATTTTCAACTTTTAGTGTGATGAATCATAGATTTAACAACACCCTATACTTAAACCTTGCTTGTCCCTGAGCAACTAAACTGAAATGCTAAAGAGAAGTGATTTTGGGTTCCATACCAAGGTCATGAACAAAAAGTGAAAATGGAGCTCGACTCAGCCTTTGGATTAATAATATGGTGGAATCTTATTGGGAAGAGGATTTAAGACCTAACAACCTTTAAATTCCACAAGTCTCTATTCAGATCGCCTCAACAGTAAGGCTAGAACAAATCCTCATACACAAATTTTGATGACTATGAATCTTACTTGTATTGTGTAAGTGAAATATAACTCTCTACATCAGAAATGACAAAGAAACAACCTCCTCTAAGGTAACCCTAATTCTCGATCTAGCAACTCTTTCCTCGAGGAGCGGGGTATTCCCTTATAAGTTCAAGTGCAACTGGCTCAAGAAGAGGGGGTAGAGAAGAGAATGGACTGTGGCTCGTGTAGACACATATCTTTGGACATTTAAATGTAGCCAAGCCTCCAGCTGCAGGCTTCCTTGGTATGATACTTCGAAGCATATGCCTTGCTTATTCATATTTTTCTCCAATGAGAATTTTTATTTTTTATTTTTTGCCCGTCTAAATTTTTTGGAGTTTTTCTTTTTCTTTTCTTTTCTTTTTTATATGAAAGTGCAGCATGTATATAAGGAGTTTTTTCTTTTTGAGCCAGTAGACTATGCCTCTTTTGAAGCTATATTACAACCTACAACATCCCATCGTTAGATGTCGACGCAACGAGACTAGGTTGAGATGCACTACCCTCCTTATAGGAGGACGGTTGTTTCCACCCGTGTGTTACTCCAAGCCAGAGTATTAAACCTCCTCATCACCTCATCAAAAAAGAGCTACGTGCATGGTGCTTGTTCAAGTTAGGTCACTATCTAAAAGAATCGTGCATGTGTATGAAATATTCTACTCAGACCAATCAAGATGACATGTGAACATAGTCTTTTGGACTCAAAGAATTAAGTCACTCGACATAAAAAATCTGAACTCCAGTTCCTATTAGGTTCCTCTGAAATTAAGTAGACGGAGGTCAAATCAAATCCATCCTTGACTTCTATTCATAACATGGTTCAGAACCCACTAACTTTAGACTTTTCATTTACTAGATTTGCAAATGAAATGCATATATTTAGGAAATGCATATGAATGATGTGAAAGATAAATTATGATGATTTTTTTGAATAAATGCAATGATGATATGTAAGAGTAAATTCGAGGTTTTTTTGTATATTTCCTATTTTACAACAATTATACAAAAGTTTTTTACAAGAACTTTAATAATTCTACAAGTATTATACAAATTGTACAACTTATATACGATATACATATTATACAAGTATACATGTATTTTAGAAAAAGTTTTTTTGCCAATTTTATCCATCCCATAATTATTGCATAATATATACAAAAATACGTGAAAGTACAAGCTACGGGTAAAGTATATATGTAATATATACACGCCTCCTATACTTTGCATATGTTATGTCCTCAGAGCACGAAAAGTTAGGAAAAGACATAGCTCATGCGAAGCATAGGAGAGTGAAAAGAACAAAAAGTATAGAAGTCAACCCGCCCCCCTATACATAGTCTCTTGTTAGCCTAAGTGTAGAAGAAGAGCAAAAATGGAGCGGTCGAGGTCAGGAGGAGAAATGAATGGATAAATGCATATGACGGGCATCGGTTCCCCCATACTTAGGCTCTACTCAGCCTAAGTATAGAACATGAGTGAGTATGACAATCGACGTGATTGGGGGTTATACAAGGGAGAAATGACAAAGAATAGAAGGAGCAACTCAGGTAACTCTTCTCCCTTTACTTAGGCTCTGGCCAGCCTAAGTATAGCCACAAAATGAAAGAATATGGAGCACAAGCGATGCATACGAATCACTGGGGAGGGAAGGAAAGAAGACTATAGAAGATGGAGGGAGAATATATAATGATCACGAAGTTTGTAACGAACCTTCTCACGAGAATGAGGAGGTGAGGAATGTACAAGTGCGTCATTGTGTGAATTGTCCTCAGATGAATAATAATAACGAAGTGAAGGAATAGTCCAATGAGGGCCGACATGTGGCTGCTTACTTAGAAATGTCTTAAGAACAACCGAACTGAGCTCTCTCTTAAAAATCACCTCGTCTGGACCCGATGAGGACTCCTCAGAAAATTCCTTCTCTGGTATGTTGAAGAAGACTTTTTTAGTCGATTTTCTAGAACCTATAGCATTAAGAGGGAGAGGAGAGCGGCGTACCCAGAGGGGTTCGGAGGAACGCCTCGAGGAATCAATTCTCAGTTTCTTCTCACTGGATAACAGACTTGAGGATGGAGTAACCGTGTTTTTGGGAAGGGTCAATTTGATCTTGGTCGTCTCATTGTTGAAGGTCTTGGATGTGGTGTGGTGCTAACCATGGGTTCCTCATCAGATAAGTCACCATATAGGTTGTAATCTTCCTAAAGGGTCAACGCACAACTTGGGTAGGTGCTAGTGATCTTAGTTGGCTTCGGATTAGTAGTGATGAAAGTAGCGGGAGTCATGGATGTGTGGGGAGTCTATGATCTAATGGTCGGCTCGACAGTAGGTATCTCAAGTGTAGTAGAGAAGTGTGACTCGTCTACCTCACGATGGTCACGGCTGTCAACGACTATGTGGGTTGCTTCAGGTTTGATTGTGTCCTCAAATGTCATATGCGATCGATGTGTACCCAATGTATAGAAATCGATCTCCCGAGCCTCACAATCTGTAGTCTCCTTAGCCAATGCAAAGAATGGCTTCCCAAAAAAAAATAGAGACTAGGTAAACTCTTCTCGATGCTCAATGTCAATGACCGTGAAGTCTACCTAGAGTAGAGTACCTTGGAATGTAATGATGACTGAAATGGTTCCTCTCGACATTTTTATATCTATCATTGAACGATCTCTCTCGACTTTTTGATTCGCTGGAGTTTCACCTTGTCAAACACGGAGGTCTGGAGGATATTTATCGATGAGTCATCATCGATTCTAGCATGAGTAAAGGTAGTGTCTTTGATTTTACATTCAATCCTAGGAAATCACTTCACTCTGCGGCTCTTGGTCTTTCTCAACATCACCAAGAAGGTGACCATAGACACTAGGTGTCTTTCTGTCCTTGTCCTCTTATTGCCCGACCTCTTGGGCATCAATTTACTTCTTACAAATCTTTTGAGTTCGGGAAAAAGTTCTATGGCCTTTATTAAGGTCAGCTCTAGAACTAATTCTTTACCAATCTCTTCCATATAGGCAGGATCCAATCTTTTTAGGTCTTTTTCATTTTCACTTTTTATTATGTTTTCATGTTTTTCAATTTTCTTGATCTTTTTGGGATTTCATTTTTTGTTATTTTTGATAAGAGAATGAGGAGTGAGAGGATGTATAGACTATAGATTGGAAGTTAAGTGGTTAGTAGTAGAGAGAGGTAGAATGGACTCCAGTTGTATAGAGTGTGTGGGTCCTTTAGTGTTTTCTTGATTTTGAACATCAAATCCTCTCATGTCATTCTCCACTTCCATACCTAGGTTGGCAGCATATGAATTTAATAAGCCAATGACATTTTTCAACTATCCTCAATTAATTCATATCTCCTAACAAGTCTAGAAATGTTGTCCTCGAAAATGTTCCCATGACAAATCATGGGCGAATTCTGTTCAATTTGAGTATACTGCTGAGAATTCGATGTGTCATACTCAACATACCTTGACTCCAACATGTAGTGTTGAGTTGAGCAGAGACCATCAGTATGGCAGATCTTGGTTAGAGCCTCATATAATGGATTTGATATACATGTGGCATGCAGATCTAACTCATGGGTACAGTTCCCTGTATGGCTCACCGAGTGGCTGGTCAATGTAAGCTTGATCACTAAAGTCAATCAAGTCTGGAGCATCATAGTGTGCAGGCCAATCCATTTAGTTCTTTAGTTCATCATGTGATACCCAAAGGACCAGTCAGAATGTATATGTATAATTTGTGAACCTGTCCCAATAGTCATTAGAGACTCAGGTGAGGTGTGTGGGGGTAGGTAACTCTACCAATGTCCTGACTCAACAGTAGCTTGCTCTACAAATGCTTCTTGAATTTTAGCAAGTGTCCGACTATAAGGTGAATCAACTCAAGAGGGAAGTGGATCTATGGTATAAGAATGTGGAATGAGTGAGAAGTGAAGAGAAGCGGGGAAGTTAGTCGAAGTTCTGACTTCATAATCAAGGTGGGTTGGAATGAAGAAGGGTGGTTGTGAAGAAACAATCTCAAAAAGAGGGTTTTGCTGGATGGAATAAGAAGGGGATAAGAAGTCGATCGGAGGTCCAACTTCATAGTTTGGATGGGGTTGGGGGTTCGTCTCGAAGAGAGGGTTCATGGAAGAGAAATATGGTGAAGATGGTCGGTGCGGAAACCGATGACCCGACATCTTCGAGAAGGAGTGAAAGCAGATTGAGGTGAAAATGTGAAATGATACAGAGGATACACACATGAACAGACACAAAATAAATGCAAGAGGAAACCCTAGTTTAACCAACTCAGCATAATAATGGTCGTAAAGGTCCGACCATTATCTTTTTGGTTTTAGTATAGTGATAAAACAAGATATAAAATCATTTACGCAAAATTTAGATGTGGGTATTGGGCACTATCCTAGGAATGCATCCTCACCTCTTAACAAGCATTATAAAATGCGTATAACGATGGGGATGCTCTCACGCAAACTAGGGATAAATTTAAGAATTTTTTTGTGTCATAGTTGTATTAGCAATCCGGATTTTAAGTCCAATTATTACTGAATTTAATCCATCACACAAGACACGCCTAATGAACAATCTAGATTTCCTTTCATCCTGGGTTGTAAAATGAAGGGTAAACAGAGTAAAGAAATGTTGATGCAACAATAAAATCAATGATGCATGCTCATTTCATAAGACTTACACTGATCCTCACGCTCAACATGTGGGATGTAATATTGAAAATTTTATATTATATGATATGCAGACTATGAAAATGCACCTAGCATATAGTTCTAATTAGCGGGAAGAAGTGAATTGAATTTGACTAAGTAGAGCGTTCTAGGGTGCGTATTATTAAATGCGAATGTACGGTCCTAGATTTTATGAGCACAAGCAGATAAAACCTATAAAAAGCTCTAAGAACTGTGTATGCAGGTCTAACCTACGAGCCATTCAAGTAGAGGGCCACTCTCACCGGAGAGTTAAACATGTCTCAACACACCATAAAATAATGTTCGATGTACGGGTACACACGCGAGATCCCAAAACAGAATCAGCTGGAAATGTGCAATTATTATAGAATAATTTAAAAAATATAGAAAATAAAATCCTAAACTCTACACTCTCTCAAGACTCGACTCGATCTTAATTTTTAATGTGGATCTTTGACTCAACAATATTCCCAGAAAAGCCAGCCTCTAATGCTCCTAAGCTGCTCGACCACGTAAGCGGTTGATCCGTCACGTCGGGTCCCTCGTACAAAAAATAAGATGGTATTCATAGGGAAAAACAAAATAAAATAAAATAAAGTAAAACAAATAAACAAAAAAATGCACGAAAATAAACAGAGTGGTAATTATAAGAAAAATCGAGGAACAGACTACCCAAGGGAGGAAAACCTAGAAACTAAATTTTATAAAAATCAACCTAAGTCATCCCTCCCCGTTAACAATGCCATAAGAAATACCCATAAAAGCCCTAGGTAATAGTGTTGACTTGTTGTAGTCAGGCAATTGACAGATAAATAAAAAAACCGCTACTTAATTAATTTATTGATTATTGCAGGCAGTCAATTTACATTTTATTTGGACAAGCCCAAGGTCGAACTTAGGGAGGACATTGTCTCCTTAGGTCAATTTCTATATGATTCAAAGCTTAGGTTTTTAGAGGAATGGTTTCCAGATATTATTAGATGCAATTAATAAATGAATTGCAATTTTGGCAAAGTTCATGTCACGACCCCAATTCCGGGTCATCGGATCCTCCCATGTATAGATTTGGTTACTCAGCAATAATTTATCTTACAATCACAACTAACATTCAGAAACAAACTGCAAATAAAAATACTCAAAAAGAAGTATTTAATATTTTCTCATACACAAAATAAAGTTTACATGATCCATTATCCAACTACAACCCTTTACATGTACATCAGCTGGAAGGAAATACACAGAAATATTACTAAACACCTTAGAGAGTAAAGCTACTTTGGCTGACTGGATGGCTAAACGCCTTCTGATGGCTTACCGACACCTATTGGGTTTTCCAATAAATCATAGGATAACAATTAGCGAGTGTTATTTAACGAAGCAGAGAAAATAAAGAAATTGTGTGATTTTGCAAAACTTGTTGTCATTAAAAGTTTCAATCCTTTCATTAATTTAAGTCATATTCCTTTCTATTCGACATCAGGGACTAGTCCAGGGGAACCCCACCATTCTTGGACTCCGAAGCTGAGGATAATTCAAGATTGGAGATTGCATTGATCTTGTCAGCTTATGTTGTCGCACGTTGCCTTAACCAATCCTCCAATACTACCCTGACAATTTTCCTTCTTTTATTAATAAGGGTTTTAAACCCTCAGCCTTGGACACAAAGGAGCACACCGTCCTTGAGGACCCGATTGCTTAAAACTTCAGGCTAACCTTTAATCACATAACCTAGCGGCTTTAAATACATGTTATCGTGACCCAGCCGCTATTGAACCACCCATACCTCTACATGGCACGACCACATCTTCCATCATTCAACCCGAATATATTGGAACCCAGTACCACGTATGCAAATCATTCATTTCGTGCGCACTTATCAAAACATGGCAACTGTGTACCACTTAGGTAGGGTCACACCAATACGTGTTCCTTCCGACAAACCTACAGGTTGCATGCCCGACCTGTAGTTCTACTCCCAGTCATTTTTTAACATAACACAATGCTCTTTTTCACGATCCAAATCAACAAATATCAATTCCCATGATGTAATTCCTCAATTCAGCCTTATATTTACAAAACCGTAAAATACTGAGCATAGACTTACATATATATTATATCATATATTTATATACTCATAATTATTCCCATTTTCCAAACCCTAACTTTCCAAGCCACTGCATCAATTCTATGCTTAGACCTTATTTTTGTTGAAATCACAAAGCAACTTTTCATATTTTCTCAAAAATAGCCAAATTAAGGTTCTTCGTAGCAAAGAACATAAAATCAGAAATTTCAACGATCTCATATGAAAACCCAACAACAAAAGGAAGGATTTCGTTACCTAATTGAGCTCTCTCTCTCGTATACAGTTCTTTATTGTGATTCTCTTTCAAAAGGATTATTTATGGCTCCTGAAATGATCGAATTTCATTTTCATATCAAAAACGCTAAGAACGTGCCAAGAACGCGAAGAACGAACGAAGAACACGAAGAACGCCAAGAACACATGAAGAACACGAAGAACGTGAAGAACCTATTTTCTCTTAAAATTTCGACAGATTTTCCCCTTATATCGGGACATATTTCTAAGAAAATTTCGATAGAGTTTCCCCTTATATCGGGACATATTTCTAAAAAAAATTAGGCAGAGTTTCCCCTTATAAAGTCACCAAAAGGAAAGCAACAAGGAAACTGAACATGAATCGAAAACCTAACTCATGAAGCAAACTAAGTAAGAGAGGATCGTACCTTCCTCCTTCTCATTCTCCCGGCAGTGCTTCGCTAGCGCTCCTTCCTCGCCTCCTACTCCTCCTCCCGACCTCTCGACCCTAGCCCTTGGGGTGGTGGTGGTAATGGAAATCGTAGAGAATGATGGGCATGGTTTGAAAACCATGGTTTAGACCTTAACAACGGTTAGCGGCCCATGCTTTTGGCTCATGGTTTTGGCCAAAACTTATCCCAAACTTAGAGCTTAAGTTAGAAACATTCCATAAGATTCTAGATTCGCTAATGATGCTTAATTAATGCTAATCATGATTAACTTTCACTAATCATAATTTAACTTTTGCGGCTTACACTTACCTTTTGCTAACTATTGATTAGTGTTTATTAATGGTCATTAGGAGTTTTTAATCTGTCATTAGTTTCTTTAATCATGCTTAATTAGTCTTAATGACAGTCATTACGGGTTAATGACTCCTTACTTCTCTTTCTTCCGAAAATCATAACAATTCGAAACGAAGTCCGATTCACGAAACAAATTCCGTTGGTTTCCTCTTGACGAGTCGCATCTTATGATATTGTATCTGAGAGATGCCAAGTTCAAGGCTTTATAATTATAACAACCTTAAAGGAAGTCTCGTCCTCGAGACTAGAGATGCAGGCATAACAACCTTAAAGAGAATTGAAACCATAACAACCTTAAGGGAATGAACGTTATTTCATTTATAACGAGCATATACAGAATAAATAGTGTGATCATTCAAAAAAGTACGGGTACTTTTCTTTCATTTCTACCTCAATTTCCCATGTAGCTTCTTCAAAATCTTGTTTGCACCACAACTCTTTAACTAGTGGTACCTCTTTGTTGCTCAACTTCTTGATATCCCTGTCAAGTATTTGCACAGGTATTTTTAGGTATGTTAAGTCTGGTTCAACATGCAAATCATCATAACTTATCTTATGCTTTGAATCCTTAATGTACTTTATTAGATTTGATACATGAAAAACATCATGCACTGCTAAAAGGTGTGGAGGAAGCGTAAGTCTATATGCAACTTTTCCAATCTGCTGAATGATTTCAAAGAGACACACGAACCTGGGTGCCATGTTTCCACGCAAGCCAAACCTCTGAACTCCCTTTATAGGTGATACTTTGAGAAATACAAAGTCGCCTACTTCAAACTCAAGATCTTTTTGTCTGGCATCACTATAGCTTTCTGATGACTCTGAGCAGTCAATAGTCTTTTTCGAGCAAGCTCTACAGCTTCATGTGTCTCTTGGAGTCTATCTGAATCATAAAGGTTCTTTATCCCTACCTTTTGGCAAGACAAAAGAGTAGTACACCTTCGTCCAAATAGTGCTTCAAATGGTGCCATGTCAATACTTGCATGGTAAGTATTGTTGTAGGTGAATTCTGCAAGAGGCAAATGTTAAATCCATAATCCCTTCCATTCTAAGGCACACGCTCGTAGCATATCCTTTAGTGTTTGAATCGTACATTTTGACTGACCGTCTATTTGTGGATGATATGTTGTGCTCAAGCATAGTTGTGTGCCTAGGCTTTCATAAAGTTCTCCCAATAGTGTGAGGTGAATCGTGAATCTCGATCGGAAACTACTTCCTTTGGAATACAATGGAGGCAGATCACAAGTGTAATATATAACTCAGCAAGCTTATCTGGAGTGGAAGATAAGCTTATTGGAATAAAGTGTGCTACCTTGGTCAAACGATCTATTATAACCCATATACTATCTTTCCCACCAGTTGTTTGAGGTAAACCAGTAACGAAGTCCATGGAAATGCTTTCCCATTTCCATTCTGGTATAGGGAGGGGTTGCAATAATCATGGTGGCTTTTCGTGTGAAGCTTTTACCTGCTGGCAAGTAAAACATGAATTCATGAATTCAGCAACATCCTTCTTAATTCCCAACCACCAAAAGTTTGAACGAAGATCCTTATACATCTTCGTAATTCCTGAATGAATAGATAATATTAAGCAGTGCGCTTCACGTAAAATGTCTTTCCTCAATTCAGGTGTGTTTGGTACACAAACTCTGTGATGGTTATATAGTAGCCCATCTTGTATCTGGAATCCCTCTATCTAATTCTTCTCAAGTTGTTGTCTCAAGTCCTTAAGGACTGGATCATCCTCCAAACCTTTCTTTATTCTATCCCAGATCTCTGTTTTGTATTGGTGAGGAATAGTTATAGTATCGGCACTACTATCAAATGGTTTCCATTCACTTAACGTTGATAGTAAACCCCAGAAGTGGATAGCAATTACCAACCCAGGTGAATATGTTCTTCTGCTAAGGGCATCTGCTATGACGTTCCCCTTACCAGGGTGGTAGGAGATAGTGCAATCATACTCTTTCAACAACTCTAGCCACCGTCTCTGTCTCATATTGAGCTCCTTTTGATCAAACAGATATTTCAAGATTTTATGATCGGTGAAGATTTCAAAAGTAATACCATACATGTAGTGTCTCCATATCTTTAAAGTGAAAACTATGGCAGCTAATTCAAGGTCATGTATTGGGTAGTTCTTCTCATGTGTCCTAAGCTCTCGTGATGCATACGCAACTACCTTACCATGTTGCATAAGAACTGCCCCAAGTCCTTCTTTAGATGCGTCAGTGTACACTGTAAACCCTTCACTCTCGGATGGTAGAGTAAAGATGGGTGCAGATGTTAGGCATTCTTTTAGTGTTTGGGAACTAATTTCGCATGCTCGGGCCATATAAATGGAAGTTCCTTCTGGGTCAACCTAGTCATTGGCAATGCTATTCGTGAAACGTCCTTCACAAATCCTCTATAATATCCAGCTAATCCCAGAAAAGATCGTATATCTGTGATAGTCTTCGGGCGTTCCCAACTCATCACTGCACTAACCTTTGTAAGATCAACTAATATACCTTCCCTAGAAATAACATGACCTAAGAAAGATACTTCAGATAACCAGAAGTCACATTTGCTATATTTAGCATACAGTTTGTTCTTCCTTAAAGTTTCAAGTGCCTGCCTGAGATGGTTTTCATGCAGATACTTACCCTTGGAGTAAATAAACACATCGTCAATAAAGACGACTACGAACTGATCTAAGAACTCCTTAAATACTTTATTCATGAGATCCATGAAGGCTACTGGGGCATTTGTCAGTCCAAAAGGTATAACTAAGAATTCATTGTGGTCGTATCTAGTTCGAAAAGCTGTCTTGGGAATATCTATATCTTTAGTTTTCAACTGATGGTATCCAGATCTTAAATCAATCTTGGAATACACAGTTGAACACTGTACCTGATCAAAGAGATCATCTATTCTTGGCAGATGATGCTTGTTCTTTATGGTCTTCTTGTTTAGTTGTCTGTAGTTAATACACAACCGCATTGGCCTATCCTTTTTCCTGACAAATAAGACAGGTGCACCCCATGGTGAAGTACTAGGACGAATGAATCCTTTATCTAGCAGTTCTTGCAACCGTACCTTTAACTCTCGTAACTCGGCTGGTGTCATCCTATATGGAGGGATAGAGATAGGATGAGTATCAGGTATGAGAGAGATTTTAAATTTCAATTTCTTGTTCAGGTAGTAATCCAGGTAGTTCCTCTGGAAATTCATCAGGAAATTCGCATACTATAGGTATATCTTCCATCATTCTGTCTGACCCTGATGTAGTGATTACATAAGATAAATAGCCTTAGCATCCTTTCTCTAACAACTGTTGTGCCTTCAATGTAGAGATATATTCGACATTATCATTGAATGTCTTTCCAATGAACTGGAACTCTATCGAGTTGGGAAGGTAAAACGTTATTGTCTTCTGAAAACAGTCAAGACATGCATGATGCCTTTCTAGCTAGTCCATTCCTAGGATAAGATCAAAGTCCTCCATTTCGATTAGTAGTAGCGAAACAGGTAACTGATGTTCCGCTATCAGTACTATACAATTATTCAGGATTTCTCAGATTATAAATACTTGTCCTCCTGGTCCCTTGATCAAATAGGACTGTTGTACTTCTACTGGTATCTTACGCAAAGTGGGTACTAACCGTCGAGCAATAAATGAATGTGAAGCACCAGAATCAAATAACGCATGTACTGAAAAGCCATGAATAGTAACAGTACCTCGTACGACTGTGCCTAAATTGTAGGCTTGTTCTTCAGTAATTGCATTGAGCTGGCCATTAGGAATAGGCAAGTTAGAACCCGCAACACTTTGTGGTGATTGCTGTGTAGGAGATGCCCCTTGTGAGCCACGACCTCTACCATGTCTTCCTCCTTGTGGTGCTCTGTTGCTCGAGGTGGATGTTATACCGTTAATTGGGGTTGGCTTTAACCCCGAACATGTCAACTTCGGATAGTCTTTCTTGATGTGGCCTTCCTGATGATAGTAAAAACACACACGTGCTCCTGTTTGAGCTGAAGACCCAGCCACAGAGGTGCTAGCTCCTGCTGCTGTGTCGCGAGGATATAGTGGAGGTCTAGAGAAACCCCTTCTTCAAGATAGTTCCTGGCCCAATGTCTGTGGCGAGCTTATATAAGACCCGACTAGATGATAACGACTGTCTCTTTGGTTATAATTTGACTTACGTTTGGATGGTCCACCAGTAAAGTGGAAGCTTCTTCTTTGGCGGTTTTCATCCCTCTCCATCACAATACAAGAGGTGATGTCCATGGCTTCGTCTACAGTGGTGGCTCTAAAACCTGCAAGCTTCTCTCTCAAATCTCCCTGAAGAACGCTAACAAATTTGGTAAGACACTCTTGTGACGAAGCTTCTAAAGGTGGGGATGTAACGTAGCAGCTCTGTAAAGTGAATATGATAATCTCGTACATTCTTGGATCCTTGGGTCAAAGAAGCCAACTCCCTCCTCTTTTATTCTTCCCAATGGGAGGGACAGAAGTGAGCTCGGAATCTCTCTTCAAAAACATTCCATGGAACGGGGTCTACTAATTTCTTAGAAATGGCTCTCCACCATCGTCTTGCATAGTCTGCAAGGGAGTAATCAATGAAGTGCACCCAAGTATCTGATGGTGCGTATATTATTCTCAACATCCTGCTGAAATCATCAAGCCATAGTTCTACCTCAGCAGGTGTCTCTACGCCTTGAAATCGAGGAATCTTTCCCTTTCGATAATTGTCTAGTAATGTTTGGTGTCCAAAAAGGGCTTTCTCCATTACTCCTTCAGTTGGGGTAGGAGCAGAACAGTTGAAGGATGGTAACTCGATTCTTCCTCAGAAAAATGGACAGAACCCTCAACTCTATCATCCACAGGTTTGGATGCCTCAGGTTTTTCAGCTTGTGCATTGAGCCTCTCCTCCAATGCTTGCTGCCTTTGCCCGATGTCTTGCAGTATTGTCATCATAGCCGCTAATTGCCTAGACATGTCTTGGCCTTCCAAGATCCTGGGATGAGTTAAGGTCAAAGGTCAGATCCTATATGTCTTAACATGATGTACATAAGGGACAATGACTTGTGAAGGGTACTGCAGTCAATTATTAAGACCAAGGTATCTTAATAGAACCTTAGTTTCTAAATACCGCTCATAGTTGTCAATTACTAAATAAATTACTGGAGTAACCGGGCTCCGATACCAATCTATCATGATCCCAATTCTGGGCCGTTGGATCCTCCCATATCCAGATATGGTTACTCAGCAATAATTTATCCAGTAATCACAACTAACATTTAGGAACAAACTGCAAATAAAAATACTTGAAAAGAAGTATTTAATACTTTTCCATTCACAAAATAAAGTTAAATGATCCATTGTCCAACTACAACCCTTTACATGTACATCAGCTGGAAGGAAATACACGGAAATATTACTAAACACCTTAGAGAGTAAAGCTGTTGTGGTTGACTGGATGGCTAAATTCCTTGCGATGGCTCACCGACACCTGTTGGATTTTCCAATAAATCATAGGATAACAATTAGTGAGTTTTAAGTAAGGAAGAAGAGAAAAGTAAAGAAATTTGTAATTTTGCAAAACTTGTTGTCATTAAAAGTTACAATCCTTTCATTTATTTAAGACCTATTACTTTCTATTCCACATCAGGGATTAGTACAGGGGAACCCCACCATTCTTGGACTCTGAAGCTGTGGATACTTCAGGATTGGAGATTGCGATGATCTGGTGAGCTTATGCTAAGGCACGTCGCATCAACCAATCCTCCAATACTACCTTGACAATTTTATTTTTCTTTTATTAATCATGGTTTTAAACCCTCACCCTGGAACACAAAGGAGCACACCGTCCTCAAGTACTCGATTGCTTAAAACCTCAGGCTAACCCTTAATCACATAACCTAGCAGCTTTAAATACATGTTATCGTGACCCAGCCGCTATTGAACCACCCGTGCCTCCACATGGCACTACCACGTCTTCCATCGTTCAACCCAAATATATTGGCACCCGGTACCATGCGATGCAAATCATTAATTTCGTGCGCACTTATCAAAACAAGGCAACCGTGTACCACCTAGGTAGGGTCACACCAATACGAGTTCCTTCCGACAACCTACAGGTTGCATGCCCGACTTGTAGTTCTACTCCCAATCATTTCTTAACGTAACACAATGATCTTTTTCACGATCCAAGTCAACAAATATCAATTCTCATGATGTAATTCATCAATTCAGCCTTATGTTAATTCATATATTTATGTACTCATGGTTATTCTCATTTTAACTTCCAAAACCTATCTTTCCAAACCACTGCATCAATTCGATACTTAGACCTTATTTTAGTTGAAATCACAAAGCAACTTTTCACATTTTCTCAAAATAGCTAAATTAGAGTTCTTCGTAGCAGAGAACATAAAATCAGAAATTTCAACAAACTCATATGAAAATGCAACGGCAAAAGGAAGGATTTCGTTACTTAATCGAGCTCTCTCTTGTATATAGTTCTTTATCATGATTCTTTTAATAAAGGATGATTTATGGCTCCTGAAATGCTCGAATTTCATTTTCATATCAAAAACGCTAAGAACGTGCCAAGAACACGAAGAACGAACGAAGAACACGAAGAACGCCAACACACGAAGAACATGAAGAACGTGAAGAACATATTTTACCTTAAAATTTCGGTAGAGTTTCCCCTTATATTGAGACATATTTCTAAGAAAATTTCGACAGAGTTTCCCCTTATAAAATCACCGAAAGGAAAGCAACAAGGAAACTGAACATGAATCGAAAACCTAACTCACGAAGCAAACTAAGTAAGAGAGGATCGTACCTTCCTCCTTCTCGTTCTCCCAGCAGCACTTTGCTATCGCTCCTTCTTTGCCTCGTACTCCTCCTCCTGACCTCTCAACTCTAGCCCTTGGGGTGGTGGTGGTAGTGGAAATTGTAGAGAATGAATGGGTGGGGGCTATTTATAGGCTCCAGAAAACCACTAACCATGGTTAGAAACCCATGGTTTAGACCTTAACCACAGTTAGCGACCCATGGTTTTGGCCCATGGTTTTGACCGAAACTTATCTGAAACTTAGGGCTTAAGTTAGAACATTCCAGAGGATTCTAGATTTGCTAATGATGCTTAATTAATGCTAATCATGATTAACATTCACTAATCACGGTTGAACTTTCACGGCTTACACTTATCTTTTACTAACTATTGATTAGTATATACTAATGGTCATCAGGAATTTTAAAACCCGTCATTAGTTTCTTTAATCATAATTAATTAGTCTTAATGACGGTCATTATGGGTTAATGAGCTCTTAATCATCCTTACTTCCTTTTCTTCCGAAAATCATAACAATTCAAAATGAAGTTCGATTCACACGAAACAAATTCCGTTAGTTTCCTCTTGACGAGCCGAATCTTATGATATTGGATCCGAGAGATGCCAAGTTCAAGGCTTTATAATTCAAGGACTAAAATGCAATTTTCATTCAAACATTATCCAGAAATTATGAAACTTAGTCAGATGGTAAAATTTTATGAAATTAAGCTAATATATTTTTTTTCAATTTTCGAATATAATATGAATTGATTATGAATAAAATATTAATGCGGGGTGATTTCGAGCTAAATAATTTTAATAAATATAAAACACCAATATTTTCTAGAGATTGAATTATCCTAGATAAGTCTTCATGAGAGGTATCCTGAACAAGTACTAATTCCTTGAAATACTAAGAGTATAATTAACTAAAAATAAATTACTCAAATCACCATTTAATTTATTACGACCTCGACTTATGTGTAAAATGGGGATTTTTTGGCATTATGTAGAACACAATTAAATCTATAGACTATGTTTTTTGAGAATTTTTGGAGCTAGAATTAATTTAATATGATTTTCAAACGTTGAAATGGGTAAACTATATAAATTATCAACAAAATAATTTTACTAAATAACTAAAGCTCACAAAAATTATATTGAATTCTCACAAGATAAAGAAATAATTGGTCTACCCAATGCAATTCTTTGATAAAAAATTGATGACAAAGGGAGGTCTGAATAAAAGTACAAACCCAAGGGTATCAATGCGAATTCAGAAACTAAAAGTAAAAAATAGCGTTAAGAAATGCTTCTTTAATTACCTAAACCTGCGAGGGTCTTTACGCAAAAAATCCAGGGAGGCGCGTGCACCTCATGTGCCTCCTGGAGGGAAAGGATCTGTTGGTTATTGCAGAGCATGAGAGGGTCGTCCTACAAAATTTCTCCTAGGGCATGAAACTCTTGAATTGCAAGGGTGCACATGTGCAAAATCCCCCTCCCTCACATGCCATGCACGTGAGGTGGGAATTAGGATGAGGAGAATGACTTGAAGGAGCAGGGGCACGCCACTCTAGGACGAAGGTGGTGCATCTTTCTACAATGGCGCATGAAGAGGTGTTGTGGGAAACCTTCAACCGAAAGTGGAGCGACTGGAGCACCAAGGAGACGGCTGAAGTGCGGACTTCGGTGGTGGCTTTTGCTGGAGCCGAAAGCAGATGGTGTCCTGGGGTGGAGGCAGTAGGCGGTGGCACGGAGTGGGTTAAGAGCGAGCGACAATGCTCCTAGGCGGTACAAGCTGCTCCTTAGCGGTGGAGGAGGAGGTGCTCGAAGGCAGAGCACGTCAAGTGTGGAGGCGACGATGGCGTGGTGTTGGGGTGAGGAAGTGTTGCACGGTGAATGGGGAAGATGCTTGGAAAGGTCGTCGGTGGGTCTCGAGATGCTTAGTGAAATCGAGACCACGACCTAGAGGTAGGCGGAGCGAGGGAGTAACTTAGAGCGATCTTGAAGGGGATGAAAGGTGCTATGTAGCAGAGAAAAATAGGGAAGATGAAGGAGATGGATGCCCGATTTGGAGAACAGGAAGAAAAGCTGAGGAAAGATGAGAAAGATGGTTATGCCTGAGATCTGATCTAAGATCGACCCTGATCTTCACCTCAATCACCTAGAGAAAGGTGTGAAGCTTAGCAGCAGAGAGGAAGGTTCCGGCTGCAGCAAGAAGAAGCTCGACTCCTTGGAACACACCATGAGCAGGTGTGGGCATGTTCCTCTCTCAATCAGTGGATGCAACACGAGTGGGATGGTGGCCAAAGTTTTATGGTTGGTAGCCTAGAGGTGTAGTGATTGCATAGAGTTGAAGGGACGTGTGTCAAGAAGCGGTTGCAGCCTCACTAGAAATGCGGAAGGAGTGATGGTATGTATGGGTCGTGTGTCGAGGAGAGAGAGAGATGATGGCAAGGAAGGGTCGTCATTGGCGAGCGGATCTCGCGTAGGATAAGGGGATGCACGGTTGGGCTTGAGGCAATTATACGCGTGGGGCACTGCTGCAAGAGGGTGGGGCGAGTGCGCAATGGAGTGAGGTAGGGGAAGGGAAGGCCACGTGGCGCATGAGAATGCGACCACTTCGCTGAAAAAGAAAAATAATAAAATTAAATTAAAATCTAAAAATAATAAATAAATAAATAAAAGCCAAATAAAAAATAAATATGTAAAAATATAAGTAGATAGATAAAATAAGTAACTAAATAAATAAATAAGTAAATAGGATTACTGTTGGGAAAAGAGTCTGTGATGATCATTCCGGAAAACCCTAGGCTCTTTTATATAGGGAGAGACCTTAAGGGTAAATTACAGAGATGTCTATATAAGATAAAGAAATAACAACAAGATACATAAAGTGATAACAATACTAGAAACTATCTCTACACTCCCCCTCCAGGTGGAGCATAGATGTCTATCATGCTCAGCTTGGATGAACATCTCTGAAAAGGTCCTCTGAGCAGTGGCTTGGTGAATACATCTGCAGTCTGATCTCCTGAGCTCACGTGTGCAGTAGATATCAATCCTCTCTGGATCAAGTCCCTAGTGTAATGGCAGTCAACTTCAATATGCTTGGTCCTTTCATGGAAAGCGGGATTGTTGGCAATGAACAATGCTGCCTGATTGTCACACTGAAGCTTCATAGGTAGGGGCACAGCTACATGTAGATCTTCTAGTATGGAACGAACCCACATCATTTCCGTGCTGGCTTGAGCCATGGCCCTATATTCGGATTCGGCACTGGACCTTGCCACAACAGTTTGTTTCTTACTTTTCCAAGAAACCAGAGAGCCTCCAACAAACACTGCGAACCCTGAGGTTGATTTTCGATCCTTAGGGCATCCTGCATAATCTGTGTCTGCACACGCTGAGATGGATAAGTTTGTGCCCTTTCTGAATAGCAGCCCTGACCCTGGGGAAGACTTCAGATACCTCAGTATCATGTGTATAGCATCCATGTGAACCTGTCTTGGCTGCTCCATAAATTGACTCACCCTGCTAACTGCAAATGCAATGTCTGGACGAGTTATGGTTATGTAGAGGAGTTTTCCCACCATTTCTCTATATCTCCTCTTATCTACTTCATCAGTATCACCATCATACAACTTCATGCTAGGGTCCATGGGAATACTTGATGGTTTGCATCCATCCATGCCAATCTCAATCAGAAAGTCTGTAATGTACTTCCGTTGTGTCATCACTAAGCCATGTGCATTCCTTGCAAATTCCAACCCCAGAAAATATCTTAGGGTTCCAAGATCCTTTGTAACGAACTGACGGCCTAGGAATGCCTTCGCCCTCTCTATGCCCTGAACATCGTCTCTTGTAAGAAGAATATCATCCACATAGACCATAATGACAACCGTACCTGCCGATGACTTCTGGACAAACAACGAGTGATCGGTATTTGACCTCTTGAATCCTTGTTGCTCAATTAGGTTGGACAGCTTCTGGAACCATGCTCTCGGACTCTGTTTGAGGCCATATATCGCCTTGTGAAGTCTACAGACCATCTGCTTCTCCCCTTCAGCAGTAAAGCCAGGTGGATGATGCATGTAGACTTCCTCCTGTAAGTCCCCGTATAGAAAGGCATTCTTGACATCTAGTTGAGAAATGTTCCAATCACGGACCACAGCAACGGATAAGAGAATACGAAGGGTCGAGTGTCTCGCCACTGGAGAGAATGTATCTATGTAATCCACGCCATAGGTTTGTGTAAATCCACGGGCGACCAAGCTTGCTTTGTACCTATCCAACATGCCATTTGCATGATATTTGACTATGAAGACCCATTTACAGCTCACAACGGACGCATCAGGAGGTGCAGGGACCAAAGACCATGTGCCACGGGACTGCAAGGCCCTCATCTCTTCTTCCATAGCTAATCTCCAGCAATCATTCTTCAAAGCTTCCTGGTATGTCCGTGGTATATCCACGGAAGACAAGGTTGTGGCAAATCTCTGCAAATCACCTGTGAGACGGTGGAAGGAAACCTGTGAAGCAAATGGATAAGATGCACATTGCCTCCTCTGCTTCCGAATAGCAATCGGAACATCAAGATCATCATCTATGTCATCATGTACTGAGGGATCCTGCACATGTACCAAACCTGACCCGTCAGTAGTAATGCCATCTGAACATACCTGAGGCATGATGATTGGCTGATGTGTAGTCTGAGCAGGACCTGACCGACGCGTATAGAATTTAGGTAACGGTGATATGATAGGCCGTGGAATGGGTGGAGGTGGAGGTGGAGGTGGTGGTGCTGGCGTGGGAACAGGCACAGGGGATGACTCAGGCGAACTCCATGTAGGTGGTGGAGGAATATAGATATCATCAGTGGTAGTGGATGGTACCATTCTGTCACCAGCAGGAGAAAAATACATGACAGATTCAAAGAAAGTGACATCAACACTCACGAAGTACCTGTTAGTTGTAGGATCATAACACCGGTATCCCTTCTGGGTCCTGGAATAACCAACAAAAACGCACTTGACTGCTCTAGGAGAGAGGTTGTCAAGTCCATGAGATAGACGATGAACGAAAGCCACACTACCAAAGACACGTGGAGTTAGTGAGAATAACTCCTTGTCTGGAAAAATAAGAGAGATAGGTATCTTCTCACCAAGGACTGAGGATGGCATTCGATTGACCAGATAACATGCAGCAAGAACAGCATCGCCCCAGAATGAAATAGGAGCACAACTCTGAATCAACAGGGTTCGAGTAATATCCAAGAGATGGCGATGCTTTCTTTCCGCCACACCATTTTGTTGTGATGTATATGCACAAGTGGTTTGGTGAATAATACCCTTTGATGAAAGAAATTGAGAAAGAGAGCGTGTACAAAATTCCTGGGCATTATCCGTCCGAACATATTTGACTGAGGAAGAGAAAACATTCTGCACTTCATTAATCAAATTCTTGATCACATCTCCTGCTTCAGATTTATTTTTCAAAAGAAAGACCCATGACACACGAGAAAAATCAACCACTACCACAAGATAAAACATGTGCCCCTGATGATCGGGAACACGACTCGGACCCCATATATCTATATGTAACAACTCAAATGGGGAGCTACTGCTCCGACTTTGACGACTTGGGAAGCTCGACCTATGATGCTTCCCTAACTGACATGCTTCACAACGGAAAGACGAACTAGGAGAGATCTGGGGCAGAAGATGGCGCATTTTCTGGAGCGGAAGGTGACCAAACCGGAGGTGCCAGATGTACGGAGAGATTGATCCAGCAGAATGAGAGGAGACGCCAGCATAGGTATCCCGAACCAGCTGATATAAACCATTCTGCTCAGAGCCACAGCCAATCACCTTGCCCGTGAGTATGTCCTGAAAAATGAGAGAGGACGGGTCAAATATAGCACGACAATTCAAATCCTTTGTAATCTGACTAATAGATAGCAAATTCAATGAGAACTCAGGAGCATGTAGGATGTTCTGTAGCTGCATAGTGGAGGATAGAAAGACCTCCCCCTGTCCAACAAGGGGCGAATTGGTACCATCTGCTATCTGCACTGAACGGCCGGAAGGAATGGCTCTGTAGGCATGTAATCTATCTCTATCTCGACAGAGATGATGTGTAGCTCCGGAATCTATAACCCAATCAGATATATCATGAGATGATGTGAATGCAGTAGATCTACCTGAGCTACTAGCGGCGGCTGATGAACTGGCAGAGGCAGTGGCAGCAATATCTGAAGAACCTCAAGGCGAATCACCAGATGAATGTGGCATAATATCTCGGAGACGAGCCACAAGTTCGTCAAATCGATTATCTGCAGTAGACGGTAATGGAGACTGTGAGTGCTCTGCAACACGTGCCGATGCTGGGAACCCATGCTTAGAATAGCATGTCTCCTCCGAGTGTCCTGTGCGGTGGCAATAGGAGCATGTCTGACTGAAGCGACCACCCCTTCCCTGGGGTCCACGACCACGTCCACGACCGCGACCAGAAGGCGATCCACCCCTTCCACGCAAGACTGCCATCGCTGATGGGGTAGGAGTAGAAGAGCTGGAGGAAACTGGAATGCGACTGAGCCTTCTGTAAACATCCTCCACTGGAGGAATAAATGCATCAGCTAGGATCTGGGACCGGACGGCATCATACTCAGGATCAAGAGCCGCAAGTAGAATACCCACCATAGTGGCATTCCGAAACGTCTTTTGCTGTTCAGGAGTAGCAGTGAGAGGAATGGTACTGTATAACTTCTCAAACATCCCTCTGAGAGATGTGTATAGGGAATGGAGAGGTCTGCCGCTCTGCTTCATTGTGAAGATGTCATGTTGAAGCTGCAACATCTTTGTCTCATTTCGCACCTGCGAATATGTAGCAGCAAGAATGTCCCACATTGCCTTAGCAGTGGGCTGATGGAGGACGTCGTTAGCAATCTCCATCGTCAAAGTACCATACAACCAGACCTTTGCGTAGGCGTCATCAGCCTCCCATGAGGCATAGATCCCTGTCTTCTCTGCAGGCTCATCCTCGGTAAGAATGTGCTTCTTACCATTAGACTTCATGAGACTCATGAACTGCATAGCCCAGAGCTCATAGTTAGACCCGTCCATCTTCACTATTGGCGCAGGACCTTTGAATGCGCCGGTGGAGGGTATATCGACTTTCGATTCTGACATACTGCCGCTTGGAGAAGAACTAGGGTATATAGACACGGTGATGAATGTCTACACCAACTGCATCGGATTTGAGTGCGTATGTAGATGTTACGCACTCAAATCCATATATCAGACAAAGAGATGACTAGGGCACGCCTCAGAGAAGGCTTACAGCCCTAAAACGGGTGGTTGGGCACTACCTGGGGGCCGCTTACAGACTTGTGCGGCTTGTTGGTACCGCCTGGGGGGCCTCCTGGGGGCCTAAGGCAGCAAACAGGCTTGCGCGGCTGGCTTGCGTGACTGGGTGGGACCGTTGTGGCCTAAAGCGGCTGGCTGGGATCCACGCGGGGCCGGCGATCGGAGCCCTAGGGCGAGGCCGAGAGCGAGATCGGCCGAGGGCGAGGCCTGGGGTCCACGCGGAGGGCGAGAGGCTGCTACCGGAGAGAGGTGGCGACGTGAGAGGCAGGGCCGAGGCGAGGGCGGGAGGTGGGGAAGGGGGGGCGGCAGCGGGTAGGTGAGGAGAGCCCTAGGGTGGCTCTGATACCATGTTGGGAAAAGAGTCTTCGATGATCATTCAGGAAAACCCTAGGCTCTCTTATATAGGGAGAGACCTTAAGGGTAAATTACAGAGATGTCTATATAAGATAAAGAAATTACGACAAGATACATAAAGTGATAACAATACTAGAAACTATCTCTACAATTACAATAATTAATTAAATAAATAAAGTAAAATAAATAAATAAATAATAAACAAATAAATATAATAAAAATAGAACAAATAAATAAATAAAAGAAAAATTAAAAGGGGTGAAACGTGGCGACTCCAAAGCTGTCACATGTCGCTCCTAGAAAAATAAAAAATTAATTGTAAAGAATAATAAAAAAGAAATAAAAAAGAGGTCAAATGAAAAGTGGTCAACATGAAGTTTGCTCTTCCTTATGAGATATACAACTTTTGTAAATGATTCAAAACTAAAATAAATCATCTGTACAAAAAGTATTTTTGGTGGTATCCTTTAGATATAAATACAACATTTTTGTGTTTTGCCAATTTTTATTATTTTTTGTCATTTTAAATAATATAACAATCAAAATAAAATTATATGAATATAAAACAAAGATTCCAAATTAATCTATTTTTTTTGGATTTTTAATAATCAATAAAATAAAAGAGATAAAATAAAATAACATATGTACAATATACAATGAGGGGCCCACAACCCAAGTTTCACATACGAGCTCTGATTACTTTGAATTTAGTCTTGTTTTGGAGGTAATTGAATGTACATTATTTTAGAAGTGAGTAGGGGTTCATAGGAGACTGCATGAGAGAGATATTCATGTTTTAAGACTCTTATTCTCAAACTAGGGTTAGGGTTTACTGGTCAATTTTACAAGTTAGTAATATGTACAATATAGAGTTGATTTTATTCTATTATGTGTTACCTAAAAATAGATAAAAATGATGAAAATAAGGTGAATATACAAGTGATATTTACAAAGGAATTTGGATTCTTAATGCAAATATGTGTGCTAAAATGCAGATATTAATTCTAAATGCATGAATGAGAATAATTCAAAATAAATAGAGAAATGCATCTAATTACTTGGGAACAAATATCTATTTTCAACCATTAGAGTGATGAATCATGGTTCATTAGAGGCACCAAAGGGGCAGTTGTCTGGAGTCAACAAAAGAAGGGATCTGGTTGGTCCACGTGGACCAAACAAAAAAATGCAAGGGAAAAATGCCTTGTAAAATGAATGATAAATAGCAAATGAATTTATTAATTTTGGGGTTTAAAAAATGTTTATTTTTTGTAGTATTTTATTCCCATTTTTATGTATTTTTATGAGATTATTTATTATGAGTTATTATTTACATGTATTATCATAGGTATATTTACCTATATATGTGTAATTTTTTTAACTTATTCATATATAAATAAGTATATTTTTATTGTATTTTTCCTGTATTTATTTGTATACTTATATAAATAGATATATTTATTATACACTAATAAGCATTGTATATTTATCTATATATTTCATGCAATTATTTATTTTAGTTTATTATTTAATTATTTTATTTTACTTTATTTGTGTACATATAGTATAAATAATATTTACATAATTATAAAAAATATAAAATTATGAAAAATGTAAAGAATGAATAAAATGAATATTTTATTCAGGTATATAGTACAATATTGGTCCAATACTTAACTTTTGCATCTTAACTACAATTTAAATGAAACCACCTTTATTAAATAGATAATAAAAAGTTATATATAATTAAAGATGATTTTGGTGCATTATGAATCTTTATGGAGAATATGTTGGACTATGAAGTTTGGATTTTTGTTTTTTATTGAGAGTGTAAAATGTCCAATATGTATGATTTTTGTGTGAAATCAATTATGTAATTTCTTATATTTTTATGTACAACTTTCATATACAATGTTTATTGACTTATAATAAATAATAAAGAATAAAATAGGCTCGAAAAATGAATTATTGAAGAATAAATACATAGAGTTTTTACTGTGTATTTGACCCTTATCTCCCCTACTTAATTCCTTGTTGACCTAGTCATCATGATGCTCAGATCTCGAGGTTTATGGTCATAAAATACCTTTGTTATTTCCTATATATTTATTTTCTTTTCTTTATTATTTTATTTTTCTATAAATAATGAATTTTATACAATATTTATACAATTAACAATGAATGTTAATTTTGGCTAGATAATGATATTTACATGCATTTAGATAGGGAATGAAGGCTAATATGAAAGAATAGAGGTGATGAAATGGAGATTCATCACCCCCCCCCCCCCATACTTGCCTTTGCTAGTCCATAGAAAACACTTATGCCTATAAGTGCAGAAAAGAAAAATAAAGAACTTGGATTGATTTTAACTTTTAACTTGTCTTCAAAAAATCAATGTTCAGATCATAGTCAGGTCTTCTAACATTTAGGTTTGGTCGGAACCTTGTGTATGAACCTGACTTGGAACACAATAGCCTCTGAGATCCATAAAACTTCGCCCAAGCCTCCTTAATAGCCAGGTCAGAATAAGTCAATTCATACGCAAACTCTTATGACTATAAATCTATCTTCTACACTGTGAGTGAGTGATATGTATCTCTCCTCAGCTGAAGCGGTAAATGTAAGTCTTCTCTAACATGGTCACCCTAATTCCCCAATCCAACAACTCTTTCGACTTTCGCTGCCACCTCCTTGATGGAGGTAAGGTCGAAAGAGGAGAGTCTATCCTGAACCTCCTCGTGCATCCCTCGGATGGACTTCTGCATGTTCTCATGTGGATAAGTTGTAGTAGAAAGGGAATGGCGAGGCAACTCCATCTAATGGATCATGTACTCTTGGGAAGTCATTGATCCTTGTGTCAGCTCGGCCAACTCTCTCCTCTGATCCTCTACACAATGGTCCGGTAGAACTCTGTGCGGACTCATTAAAGAAAACCTCCCAAGTGATGGGTTCGATCATGTTCTCCTCGATGACATTCGACCACCACTCTGCATACGCTACCAACGAGTAGCCTACTAAAGACACCCAAGTGTCCTCAAGCACATGTTCATCTTCAAAACTTTTGCCATTTGTGACATCCATAGCTCCTCATCATCAGAGGTGATAGTACTGAAGAATTTTGGTATGATCGCTCGTTGATAAGATGCATAGGTGCTTTGATGCTTCTGGAAAGCATCAGCATCCTCCATCTATTCAAGCTCTAGTGAGAATGACAGGTTGACGCTTTCCTCCCCATCGTGAGAGGGATGGTAGGAAGGCTCGTCCTGTCTTTGTAGTTGCAGCTCCATCGCCTCCTACCTCTGATGGATGTCATCTATGGTTTGTATAAGGAAGGCCAACTGTTACACCACATCTGGATCCATACGAGGCGACATGGCTCTACAAAGCAACCCATGATATAAGAACTATGGTACCATTGCTCGTTGATAAGCTGCATAGGTGCTTTGGTGCTTCTGCAAAGCATCAACATCCTCCATCTGTTCAGGCTTTAGGGAGAACAACAGGTTGGTGCTTTCCTCCCTGTCGTGAGAGGGATGGTAGGAAGGATCATCCTGTCTTTGTAGTTACAACTCATCGCCTCCTAACTTTGCTAGATGTCTTCTATGGTTTGTACAAGGAAGGCCAACTGTTACGCCACATTTGGATCCATACGAGGCGACATGACTCTGCAAATCAACCCATGACATTAATACTTGTTGTAACACTTAAAGAGACATGTACATGGAATTAATCTACTAATCTTCTGGGACTCGTGTTGGCTACAGGGCCATACACTATATATATTTGAATACCGAATAAGAATTATATTCGTGGACTGTATTGGAGTATCTTTTCTCTGATACCAAACTGTAACTCCCCAAGGTTCCAAATACTCAGCAATACACATCTACGACATACGATTCTACATTCAAAATAACAAGTGATATAATACATGCAGGAGAATAGTAATAAGGAAGAACAATCACTATATTTTTTTCATTGAATTTCCATTCATAATCAATGTCCACACAATAAGTACCTTTATATACATCACCATGTCTCTCAAAAGATAAGTATATATACAATTACACATTAGATAACAGTACTACAAAAATTGCTAAAAAGAGTTAGTTATGAACTGCCTATTGTTGTGGTTGCTTCCCTTTTGAGCCTGACAATTTCACGCAAATAGGATTACGGGAAAAACTCCCAGTACAGATATAAAGCAATAACTAAACGGAAAAAGGTATACAAAAGAAACTGCGGCTGTAAGAAAATAACTGCCAACAAGAACAAAACGACTACTAACAAGTGCTCAATGGAAATTGAACAACCTACAAAGTAGATCTATCTTTCAGGTTACAAATTTAATTTATTTAAGAACCATTATTGTTATTTATATGCCTCACAACTAAGTTCCACACATTATTCATGATATACGATATTTTGATTTGATTCGTGATCAATTTAGATCTGCCCCTCATTGGTAAAAGTCCACGATGGTAAGCAACATGATAGTATTAGTAGTGGAAATAGTATGTGGTCTTGACCACGAGGCTCTCATACTATAACTCCAAGATATATTGTATCTTGGGGTTGGGGGCCTCTGTAAGCATGTGTGAAGTAGATGCATCGTAACTAAGTTCCCAACACTTTCCTTTACCAACCAACCATTTTTCCCTCTTGATTATAATTCTCATTTTTTGGGTAGTTTTCTTGTCCTTAGAGTTAATCACATTTTAATCAAGTCGATCTAATGTACAACTTAATTAGATGAGATGCTTGATTTGTAACATGATCAACTAATACCCTTACTTGTCGGTAAGAGTCCACGAAAGTAGTGCTAATTGTAGCGCTCAAAATTTTGAGTACATGATCTGATTTAGCACTCTTCACTGTAGTAGGAAAGTCCTAGGACCATCTTCCATTTTTTCTCTGGCCACGGGGCAAACCGGTAAAAGACCACCTTCACTAACCATATCCCAGAACTCCCTTCATAAAATAAATACGAGAAACCAACTTGAGTGATCGGCTCTCCTTAATATCTCGTATAAGTTCTATGACCATAAGCGAAGACATGACTACCAGCTACGCGTCCTCCAACGTTGTCGCGCAACCACCGGAACAACATCGGGTATAGTTGGACCACGTGTCTCCCACCCAATGCAATCGCTGGGGTCACGGCCGTCGAGCCATCTACCCGGAGAACCAAGAGTGCATGCCCAAACCTTGCGGTTGCTAACTCCAACTACCCAAAAGTAACACGGGAACTCCATCCGTGTGCAAAACCTCAACACGGGAAAGGACATCCATGACACACAAAGCACGTGGGGATCGTATCCACGACAAAACTGATATCTCAATATTTATAGTCAATACCAAATCACTTACTTCATTACCTCAAAGATTTTTCGTTTAGTATAGATAAAATATTACTCGACATTTTTCAACACTATTGCAGGATAAAGAGAGCATATTGACAGAAAATATATGAGAACTTCTTGTTTGTTGTTCTCAAAATGGCATCCACCCTCGTATTAGTGCTGCTTATATGTCCGCATAAAATGGCATGATTTCATAAAAAAGAATACATACTCATCTCAGGAAAATGGCTTTAGCAATAACATTTCAAATTGGTGATCCACTACGTTTTGAATTCTTGCTTTTCAGAACACAGAAATCATTATCATCATGTTTCCCTCGATGGTAACCCAAACACATTTCGGCTTATCAGTTGTTTATAACCATCTTGAATACCCCTGAACATAAATATATGCATTGTGTACTAACTTATCAAATTGCTCCTTTCAATCGGATATCTGCTGTTTTAGTCAGAATACTAACAACATCCCCGCCTATCCTTGGACACTTTAACCTATATAGATTAACTCTGATGGTAACATGTAACTTGTATAAGTTTCCTACCCATTTTTCCTTTAAACAGTTGCATACACAAGGTCATGGACATGGTTGGCATGATTTACATTGCAAAATTGAATGTCCTGTTGCATACGACATTTTGACAAACTTTGCACCACGATGGAAAAAGGCCACAAAGTGGCGTGATTTCAAGCTTAGAAAAGTAACAATCTGGCATGATGATGCTTTGATAAAGCTGGACAAAATTTCATGGATAGTTACATCCTCTCCTCTTCTAGATTGTGACCAAAATTTATCGGTTTGTGATGATGATGACTTTGAAAATTGGCATGTTAAGGTGCTACAAATTTTTCGTTTACATGACAACTCTTTACCTCCAGTAAAAAAAGTGGTGTCGTAAGGTATTCATGCAGGGACCGACGGTAGGAATCTAGACTTCAGATGGGCAGGTATTGTCCAAGAATAGTCAGTATACGTGCCTGTAGTTCTCGGCAAAAGAAAAGTGATTGTCAATTTAAAGCATATCTACCAAACTATAAAATGCCATTCTGCTAGCAAGGGTAGAGTAGAACTGTAGGACTTGAGCAAGTAGATGTGCCAAACATGACAGCAGAAGAAACTTCTTGTAGAAATATAAGATGAAGCTTTCTGCTCAACTTTCCGTTATCCATGGAGAAGCTAAAGCCCTACATAACAAATAGAAATATCGAAAATCGAGTTGGGAAAGATGGAGTTCCAAGGGGAAATAAACTCCAGGTAAAGAATGGTTGTCCCACAAGGATATATGTGAAGCACCTTAATAGCAATCATTCCTTAGTAGTAGTGATTGACATACTAGCTAAAATGATAAAGAGGTGTCATCAGGAACAATACTGTCAATTTAGCATCAAGAAGTAGTAGCACAGCTCGACACTTTAGTTCTCCCCTGCCCCCAATACCTCCTCGAATCATGGAAGTTCTTGACCAAACAGGGGAAAATACAAATCGAGTTGAAGCTACATGAAGACAAGTCTTATAGAAAGAATCGATTTCCTTCGTAAGTCCTATTTTTCAACCTTCTTGTTAAAAGGATGAGTCTATTTTGAACAAGGGAACAAACACAATAGAGGAAAAGAAAACCAATCTCAAATTTCTAGACTAAAGGGTAATCGCCCGTAGTTACTGCACCATTTTTAACTTGCAGTCGTTTGCAAATTTCTGATATATGAGGCCATATGAGAAGTTTTAGCTTGCCAAACAGCATGTGGGGTTCAGAATTATCGTAGGTTAGTCTCAACCGTGTAAATAGACTGCCCAACATTTCCAATCTTTTAAACATATTATCATTATTCAAAATATACCAGTGTATTCGGAAATGTGCGTATTAACTCAAACAATCTAGCCAATGGACTTGATTCAAGTCAAGTTGTCATCACCAATGTCCAATCAATCTTGAAACAATTATGGCATTCTCCGTGTGTGTGTATATATAATAACTGTGAATTTCGTTTAATAATGTGAAACCTGAATGGCATATTCGATAGAGCATTGACAAGATCCGGCATGGAAAAGAACTAGAGTAGAATTAGCTGCAGCAAGATCAACCACAAGTCCTTAGTAATCCCTTCCACCCCACTGAACCCAAAGTTTTGATTTACCTCAAAACCGAAGTCAACGTGTTTTCTGCAGATCCCTGACCCCGCAAAATCTCAATGTCTAGTAACAAACACATAATCACGTGCAAGAAAAATACCCCTAGATTGCTCTTAACATGAACCGGTGCCTCCCTAATGCATGGACATCCCTCGCTATGTACAACGAAATCCATAGGTGCATGCACTATCTTAAGTATGTTTGTGTCGATCATCAAGTTCCCCGTGACCATCACTCACAATACGACATGAAATCGACTCGATCTGGTAATACAAATGAAAAATACGAACCGCAGGAAGCAAAATGCGGAAAATGGTAGCAACGAGGGGAAACTGTACCTCAGAAATGCGAGAAATTAGCCCCTCAGCAACTTCGGTGGTCCTAGGGCTGGAAATGGGTTTTGAATAGACCAGACCCGAGCCCTAGCCTATTTATCCGAGTTCGGTTAACCGGATCCAGATTCGGATCCGGTTTGGGTCCGGATCCGTTTACCGACCCATGATCATAAAACGATATATCTCGCTCATCTGATGTCGGATTTCGACGTTCTTGGTACCGTTGGAAAGGTCTCGACAAGTACTACAGAATATACTATTTAATTTTTAAATTTGGATATAAGATAAGGTTTTGAATTAAAAAAATATGCACGAAAATGTTTGAGAGTATGAAAAAAACTCGTATCTCGGACTATGTCAAGACCCGATTTGTATGGGCGTCCACATCCATACCCTATTTTCTATTTTAACCTATATATATATAGGATTTGTTTCAAATAGGACGCAGTCCTTCCTAAGTTCAGGAAGGCCAGCCCCGTTTTGTATAAAACAAGATGACTTTAGTAGAATACATATACAGTTTTGTATTATAATGTGCAGTTTTAATGTTTGTATTATAATGCGCAGTTTTGTATGCGGCTTTGTATTTATAACGTGCACCTATAATACAAACTGTATACGTATTCTACTAATGTGTTCGTGTTTTATACAAAAAAGGACCGGCCTTCCTGAACTCAGGAAGGACTGCGTCCTATTTGAAAGGCCCCCTATGTATGTATATGTATATGTATATGTATATGTATATGTATATGTATATGTATATGTATATGTATATGTATATGTATATGTAGATGTATATAAGTGTCAAGGTCTCACATAGGCCGTCATGTAGGCCCACGGAACTTGGTCTAACAACTGAGACCAATTATTCTTATCACGATGAAGTAACTTCTAATGAATGCTTTTCACCTCCCTATTTGAAACCTCTGCCATGTTGTTCGATTGTACGTGGTAAGAACTATCAATTCTATGCTTAAACATGTAGTCCTTAGCTAATGATTTCATCTCTCTATTCACAAAATGGCTACCCCCATCAGAAATCAAAACCTTTGGAACCCCAAACCTTGAAATGATATGATCCTTGATGAACTTACAGACAGTACTACTGTTTGTGGTTCGGGTAGGGATAGCCTCCACCCATCTTGACAAATAATCCACCGCCAATAAGATATATTCGAATCCATGGCTATTTGGAAAGGGACCGATGAAATCAATCCCCCATGCATCAAAAACTTCATAGAAAATCATAAGTTGCATGGGTATCACGTCTCTATAACCAACTATCCCTCCTATCCTCTGACATACAGAGCACAACCGTACGAAATCACTTGCATCTCTAAACAAGGACGGCCAAAAGAATCCACATTGAAGTACCTTGTGAGCAGTTCACTTTCCTAAATGGTGTCCTCCAGCCTCTAGTGAATGACAATACATTAGGACACTCTGGTATTCCCCTTGAGGAATACACCTCCACCAGACACAATCTAATCCTTCAACGAAAAGGAATGAATCCTCCCATGGTACCTCCTCAAATCCGACTTTAATCAGTTAATGCTGCTCCTAGTCCAACCATGGAGAACTTGAAAATATAGTTTACCATGTTGGCATATTAAGGGAGTAAATCGACAACACAAATCGATTTGTATGGGAAGGTATCTCTGATCAGCTCTAAATCAAGGGAATCTTTCAATTCAATTCTAGACAGAAAATCAGTAACTACATCTTGACTTCAGTTTTATCCTTAATTTCCAAATTAAACTTTTGAAGTATCAAAATCCACCTAAGAAGACATGCCTTCGCATCATTCTTTTTCATTAGATACCTAATGGCTGAATGATCTGTATAAATTATCACATTTGATCCTATGATATAAGATCTAAACTTTGTTGAAGCCCAAACTACATTGAGCATTTCCTTTTTGATCGTTGTATATTTTTTCTATGTTGAATCCAATACTTTACTCGTATAGTGAATCACAAATGGGATCCGATCTTGCTACTTCCCCAATAGAACTCCTATAGCAAAATCCGATGCATAAGTCATGATCTCAAAGAAAAGAAACCAGTCATGTCATGAGCCTACATAATCGACAAGCCACAAATCTTTCTCTTAAGGAGTTCAAAGGCATCAAGACTCTTTGTAATCTACAATGAACTCAGTGTCTTTCCCTAAGAGCTCAATCAATGGTCGGGCAATCATAAAAAAATCCTGAATGAATCGTATATAAACTCCTACATGCCCCAGAAATGACCTCGCTAACTTGATGTTGGTTGGTGGATCAAGTTTCTTGATCACAACCACCTTAGCAGGGTCAACCTCCATTACCTTCTTGGAGATAACATGCCCCAACATGATACCTTCCCTAACCATAAAGTGACTCTTTTCCAAGGAGAGTACCAGATTCACCTCACTACACTTTTGAAGAACTCGGTCCAAGTACGCTAAGGATGAATCAAAAGAATCACCATGGACTGAGATATTGTCCATGAAGACCTCCAGGAAATCCCCCATCATTTCGACAAACATGACAATCATGCATCTCTGAAAAGTATCTAGGGCATTGCATAGTCCAAGGCACCCGAATGCATATGAGATGAACAAACTAGTAAAAGGGGTCTTTTCCTGGTCTTGAAGGGTGACGGCTACTTGATTGTAGCTGGAGTATCCATTAGGAAAATAGAAGAACTCCTTCCCCGCTAATCTCTCCAAAATTAGCTCAATAAAAGGTAGGGAAAAGTGATATTTCTTGGTCACAGCATTCAAACGTCCGTAATCGACACAAACACACCACGACATGGGTGCTTGGGTCTCAATCCCAACTTCCTCCTCATTGGTGACCATCTGGATTCCTGACTTCTTCGAGATAACATGTAAGGAGGTCACCTACTTGGAGTCATAGATCGGGTAAATAAATCCCACTCCACACCCCTTTTCGATCTCTTTCTTAACTACTTCTCGAAGATTAAGATTAAGTCTCCTTTAAAACTCACTATAAGGTCTAGCATTATCCTCAACATAATTTTGGTGTGAACAGAGTGTCAGGTTTATACCTACGAGATCCGACACAGTCCAAGAAGTTCTTCTCTATTACTTAGAGCAACATAGACTCCTATTCTACTATCAACCTAGAACTAATGATGACGGGAAATCTATTATTATACCCCACAAGAAAAGAATACTTTAGTGTAGTAGGTGATGAATCTCATATTCATCACTCTAAATCTCATTTATTAAGCTCAAATCCCTCAAAATCAACAGCATTTCTGCATTTAATCTGCATAATTAACATTCATGCATGTTTTCATAAGAATTGCATTTTAGCACTAATTTCTGCACAAAATAAGAAGCCAAAAATCCAAGCCAAAAATGATCTGTAAATAGTCTAACTTCCCTGATTTTTAACTTATTCATGCTAACTCCAAATGACCCAAAACCACCTCCACTGTGTACATATCATTAACAAGAATATATGAAAAATATAAAAAAATCACTAACTAAATAAGTGGACCAAAAACCTAAACCCTAGCTTCAGGATTTCCAGACTAAAAACCTCATATCTTCCTCATCCAGTGTCTGTTTTAATCCTACTCACTTTTGAACTAATGTACATTTAATTACCTTCAAAACAAGACCAAGTTCAAGTGAATTGGAGCTCATTTGTGAAAGTTGGATTTTGGGCCTCTTTTGTATATTGTGTATTTTAGCCGACTTTGACCGGATATTTTATGGATATAATTAACCTATTTTAGTTCTTTTCTTTTTGATTTGTCTTCTTTGATTAAAGTTTTATTAAAATGCGTAAAATCCAAACCCAAATTGAGCTAGAAATCAAAGAAACAAATTGAGTCCGAGTCTTCACTAACCGATTGTACAAAATTGGTCTTTTTCTTATTTTATTTTATTTTTTCTTTTTCTTAATTAATAAAAATAAAATAGATTATAGTGTAATTATTTATCTTTGATTTTATCATTTTTTTCGGATTTTTTTATCTGGTTTAAAAATGAAAAAAAATTATAAAACAAAAAAATCAAGGTATTTTATGTACATGGGATACCCCAAAAATATCACTTTTTGCAATTGATCGATTTTGGTTTTGATGTCTTTGAAAGTTGTAGATCTCGTCGAGACGAGCAATTTTTGTGAAGAAACCTTTTCGATCCGAGGTCATTTGCTATTTATTTTGTATTTTATAAAGGATTGTTTACGTGGCAGCACCTGGTGCCACCACATGTCAGCCATTTTTGGTTTTTATATTTATTAAGTTTAAAAAAATAAAATAATAATAAAATAATAAAAAAAAACCCTCGCACGTGCAAGGCTCGTGCCACCCAGGCACGCGCTGCGCACGTGCAACGCCTGGACCTCTCCTCTTGACGTCACGTGTCAAAATGTGGACCGTCCGATCTCGGTCGATCGGACGGCCACTGTTCATCTTCAACCTCCGAGTCCTTTCCCAATCAGGCGCCGCCCGCGCATCCCCGAACCTCCTCACCGCACGCAAATCTTGCGCCGCCTCCTCCGCATATCTCATGACCGCCAGCCGCGTATCCTCCATCTCCGATCTCCTTCCTTCTTCGTCAAATCGATCTCCAAATCCATCATCAATCGATCCCCGATCCCTGCATATCTCCAATCAATCCCCAAGCTCTCCTTTCCTTCTCCGGCCCGAACCCATCTCCTATATAAGATAACCACCGCCGCCCCAGAAGCTTTCATCCGCCGATTGTAGTCCATCACAATGGAGCTCGGTGGTGACAGTCCGAGCTCCTCTTCCTTCCCGACAAGATCCGAAGCCTCCCCCCTGCTTCGTTGCAACGACGCTTGACGTACTACCAAGCTCCGGCGACCACCGTAGAGCCTACGACGACCACCAACGACATCTTCTTCACTAAGCCATCTTCAACCTTCGCCAAAGCAACCTTCAACCTCCTCCAAGCGCCCCCGCTTCAGCCGAAGCTTCGACCATCGCCTCCGGTCTACTCAGCCAACGCGGCGGTGTGTCCAAGCTCCTTCGCCTCTCCGCCAGGCCGGGCCTCCTCTGCCTTCCTCGGCTGGGCCGTCCACCAGACACTCGCCTCTCCGCCTCCTCTACCGCTCTCGCCACCGGACCGCCGGGTCAAGCCCAAGACCCCTGCCACGTGTCGCGCACGTGGGGCTGGGGGACGTCATCGGTCAACGTCAGCCCCCGGGTCACGTATATCGCATGTGACCGTGTGGGAAAATTACGCACAGACCCTCGGAGTCCCTCCATTTGCACCAAAGTCCAAGGGTCACATGTCTAGCACGTGACCACTTGGAGAATTTACAAAGAAGCCCTAAGGCGTCCATAAATTCACAGAACAGTCCCCGTGCCACGTGCTTCGCACGTGACGTGGTGTCAATTGCAGACGAGCCCTAGCCATTTTGCCATTTTACGCTCAGGCCCCTACCAACCCAGGGGTCACGTGCACATCACGTGACCTGCTGGAAATATTACAGAAAGCCCTCGGTATTCATGGTAATTACAACTAGGTCCCTGTTGAGCACGTTTTTCTAGGGGGTTGGAAAATTAATTGATGAAAATAATATGTGTTGGTCGTTGTTATTCCCCAAAAACCCGTGTCAACAATTTTTTTTAATTTTACTACTTATTAACCTGTATAGCAGACATGGTCGAACTCAGGGAGGCTACAATTCCTAAGGATTATTCTATTAATCAGAAACTAATTAAAAGAAAACAGGAATCTCAAAGGACAACTATCCTTGGTTTTTGTGATTTTTTAATCTTTTTATTTTTTTTTATTTTTTATTTCTAATTTTTTTTATTTTCTGATTTTCAAATTTTTAATGATTTTGATTTTGCAATTTTTTATTTTTTAAAAATAACATGAAGCAATATGAACAAGGTCAAAAATATACTCACACCAACTCTTTTTGAATTTTCCAATTTATCAAAAAATGCTCAGAAAAATCTAAAAAAATGTTTTTGGATTTTAAAACTTTTGAAATATTTTTGAGAATTTTTGTAGAATTTTCAAAAAAATTTGTATTTTTCAAAAAATCAAACAGTGAGAAAATAAGAAAATGTGCACAGCCTGGAGTAATTTGCAACTTAAAAATATTTTAAGTGTCCAAAACTCCTGGCAATTATTTTTAAGATAAACTAGAAGCAAATATCTACAAACATGAACTGAAATCATAATTTTTAGATCATGAATGACATTTATTTCATTCAAAAGAGCACATAAATTAATGTTCTGCAGTTTAGGGACTAAAATGTAATTTCAAAAAGTCTAGTACTGAGAATAAATATAATAATCCAACAGAGGGAAGAATACACAATTTACCACTGTATCATGTTCATGTCATGTGCTTGAGGCTCTGGCAGGGACAAATTTGTAAATTTGAGATCTTCAGGGACGTTCACGTAGTTTTAGAAAGTACAGAGGCTGAACTTGATATTTTTCTTTTTTTATTGGATCAAAACCCTAAAGGGGGTTTCGTTCTTTGATTTCCAAACCACAAGGGGGGCACGATGGGCGTCGCCCCTCCTTTTCTTCGCCACGCGGGGGCGGTGGGCTGGAGGGGACTCGCGCGGCGGTTCACGCGGAGGAATGCGTGGCTCTGGATGGCGGAAGGTTCGGGCATCGGTGCGCGAGGCGCAGCTGGTGGGCGGTCGACGGAGGTGCGACGCTACCGCGAGGGCAACTGGAGCGGAGGCGGTGGTCGCGGAGGAGGGAGCTCGGCTGGGCGGCGATGCGCGGACGGAGTCGGAGTGAGTTGGCAGAGGTCGGAGCGGCGGAGTCTTCAACGGCGGCTGGGACGAGGGCGGTTCTGGCGGAGGAGTACGCACGGCTGGAGCGCGCGCGGAAGTTGCTGGTGGCTTGGTCGGGGTGAATGGCTGGGGCGAGGCTGCTGCTTGCGGCGGTTTGAGGAGGAGGTCGCTGCGACGGTGGCGGCACGCTGCCGCTGGCAACCGCCGCAAACGGAGGAGTTGTGGGCGGCGGGGGGTGGTGTCCCACCTGCTGGAAGATATTTTTTTGTTTTTATTATTTTTTTAAGTTTTTTTATTGCAATGTAACAGTAAATAAAAAACTTTTTTTATTTTTAATTGTAGATCTGAAATAATAAATAAACAGAAAATGAATTTTTTTGTTATTTTCTTTTAATGTTCCTGCATAACAAACGTTAGATAAAAGAAACAAAAAATTATTTATTTATTTATTTACAACTCGGAAAATGAATGGGGATCCGGTAAAGATGAGGGATTTGAATCCAATCTCCGGCCACCGTACGTGGTTGGAGTTGATAGATCGTGGAAGGTAGAAATTGAAGGTGGAGAGATCGAGAAAATGAGATGAAATCGAGTTGGTGGTAGAGTAAATCGTGGTGAATTTTAAGATCTAGATAAAAAATGAGAACGAGACGAAAATACAAAAAATAAAACTATGATTGAACTAAGATAAAAATGCGAAGAAAAATATGGATCTCACCTTAGGAGCGGAAAATGGATCGTGATCGCCTCGACAAGGCCGACTCGCTATCACCGGACGGCTTGGAGGCTAGGCAACTTTCTCGACGAAATTGTTCTCTCGGAGATCGGGCTCCTCTCTCTAAAGATTGATCAAGTTGAAATGAGGGAGAAGGAGCCATATAATTAGAAAAGAGATGAAATTTGAATTTTTAATTTTTTTTGGTGGAAGAGATAAGAGATGAAAATTGAAATGAATTTTTTTGATTTTTTTTGGTGGGAGAGATAAGAGAGATGAAAAGAGACAAAATAAAAGAGAGACAAATTTAACTAATTTTTTGGAATTTTCGTCACTTTATTTATTTGAAATGTTATTTTTTTTATTTTTTTATGAAGGTTAATTAAAAATAGCAACTATATACATATACTATATATATATATATGACATTATATACAAGGGTAAATGGCGAAATTAGCCTTTTTTGTTTTTAAAGAATTTTTATTTTTTTATTTTTATTTTTATTTTTAAAAAATAGTAAAAATATTTACAAATACAATATGCACAAAATACATGGGAAAATTGCACAAACCACCCTAGAAAACCGATTTTTCAACCGTAACTCCAAAAATTATGAAAATACATCCATTTTAAAGATAATTTAATTTGGAATCCAATGGAAGTGAGATTGATTTAGTTTGAGCTCATATGGAGCCGAAATTGGTCTTTCAATTAGTGCTTATAGTGAGAACACATTTTTTTTGGATTTTCTGGTTAAGGACCCTATCTCCCCCTACTTTATTCCTAGTCGATCAGGTCAAGTCTTGACCTTCTCTCGGGGTTCGAGTCAGCCTGTATACAGTCTTCCTTTTTTATTTTCTTTTCTTTATTTATTTTATTATTTTCTTTTCTTTATTTTTCCTTTATTTATTTATTTATTTATTTTAGGTTAAAATTAGTAAGAAGTGTACTATATTTACACAGATGCAAGTTAGTAAGAATATGGAGTTAGCGTTATATGCAGGTGTTTTATAAGAGATTTTAAACTAAAATAAATGAATAAAGATGACGAATCGCAAGTTCATCAGTCCCCCCTGCACATTTTATTTATATTTATTGCATCTGTACCCCTGTCTTTATCTTTCATTTTAGACCTCTACATTACATCAACTAAATATTCAAAAATAGCATTTTGTTTCTCAAATAATTGTCTACGTTTTGACATATTGTGGATATTTTTATGATTGATGGTTAATTAATAATTAATTGTTTTGTGAAAAATTGCATATTTTGCCTAGTTTGTGCTCTTAAATGTATCAATGATTAGCCGTTGCTCTAAAAATTCCCGAAAAATCATATATTGTAGAATTAATTTTGCTTAACATTGTGCCCAAAAAGAATTGCATTTGCATGCATAGTTTATCTTGTAAAATCATTTTACATATTTCAGTGTTTAATTTTTAATTGGTATTGAAACTAGTATTTTCGAGGTTTAGGATTTTTCTGAGGTCCACTACCTAGTAATAGATCTTAGATAATTATATTCCTTGAAAATATTTAGATTTAATATTTATTATGATTAAATATTGAAATTCATTCTATTTGCATTAAAAATTCATAAAAATTCGTATTGCATCCAAAAATTCCAAAAATATTACAGTGCATCCACTTCATCATATTTTGCATAATGGCCATGTTTCATATTTTTCGAACATCGTTTGAACATAATTTACATTATAGTCCTTAAAATAGGCTGAAATTGCACTTTGCATCCTTTATTGCATTAAAAATTCAAAAAAAAAGGCCGCCTTGATAAAACATAATTCTAGGTTGTTCCTTTGCCTCCTTGTGATCGACCTTGGGACTTGCCCAAGTAAAATAAACATAAAACCGAATTGATTAAAATTGACGAATATTTTGTGTGGTTATTTTCTTGACCGATTCCGATTGCCACCTACAACGATCGACAAATCATATTTGTACGCAGGAACAAATACAACATCTCTCTTTTAACGCGGTGATTTCGAACTCGACAGATGGCGTCGTTGCCGGGGAGGCGAACAACTTAGATTTTTGTCTTAATTTTTTTTTCGGTTTTCCACACTCGGGTAGTCTGACCCCTGAATTTTTCATTGTAAATTCCATTTTTTTTCCTGCATTTATTTTCAGCATTTATTTTTTATTATTTTTTATTTTATTTTTGAGTCACTCTCTTACATTTTCTCTCTAATTTTTTCGTGCGAGGTACCCGACGTACGTGGAGCGATTTTTTAAGAAACTGAAGCATCTTCATCGACTTCCGAAAAGCCGCAATTAATTTAAGATCGAGTCGAGTCGTGAGAGAGCGTAGAGTTTGGGATTTTAATTTCTGCAATTTAATTTCTGTAATTAATTGCTCATTTATAGCGGTGTCCGTTTGGACTCTCGCGTGTGTAAAAAGACCTTGAACTCTTCTTGTGGTGTGTCGTGGCCTGTTTCACTCTCCGGTGAGGGTGGGGCCTGACTTGAGTGGCGATTAGGATAGACCTGCACATACAGCTCTCAGAGCATTTTAATTTTTGATTGTACTCGTAGGAATTAGGCCACACTTCACATTAATTGAGACGCACATAAATCATTCAACTTAGCCAAAATTTAACACAATTCTTCCCCGCTAATAGAACTTTCTGCTAGGTGCGGTTTTTCATCGGCTTACATTTCATATAGAATAATTTTCATTTTCTGTATTGCATCCCACATGGAGATTGCAAGGATTCATTGTAAGTCTTCTAACTGAGCATACATCATTGTTTTCGCGTGCATCGGCTTTTCCCGAACTACTCCCTCTTGTTTTGCCACATAATTTTAAAAGGAAATTGGGACTGGACGGCAGACGTGTATTTGTGCTCATATAACTCTTCATTGATCACCGAAATAAAATTGGGACTGTTAAATATAACCGATCAAAATAAACCATAAAATCAAGAATTTCTGCGGGAGAGCAACCCCGACCTTGGATGTTTTATTTTTCTGAGTGAGCGAGAGACGACACTTAAGGCTAGAGCCCAAACCCGGATTTTCATATTGACTACTGATTCTGCCAAAAACGGTTAGCTACTTCTCAGTGAGGATCTATGGGTAGCCGGTAAACGGTCTGGATTTCCTTACCAGAGTGGGTGGTTTAAGGGAGACTACGTAAGGCTCCGTCCTCAAGTAACGGGTAGCTGTTCTACAGTCCGTACTTACTCCCATACTGGCTGAAAGTAGGTGCAACTAGTCGTAAGAATTCGGGCAAGTCATTACGAAAATTTCAGCACCTAACAGCTCGCTTAATTATTTTCCAAGATTGTTTTGTCACCAATTAAAATTGAAAAGATAATAGACGAACTCTTACGGCTTCATTGTGTGAGTTGGTGAACCAGGGGTTTGATTTGTATTTGCATTGGTGTACGTGAACCGATATCGAAGATCAAAAGCTGCACATTTGATAAATTTCTTTTAACTATCTCATGCAACCGCACTAAGATCAACCATGACGTTTCATCATCAACCACGTTTGACAAACACTGGACAATGGTCTGAGTACCCATCTGATCTCTATTATGAAAATGAATTTGTCTTGGTTTGGCCCAAATCAACTAAACCCTCTTATTTCAAAAACCCTTCAATATTTGCGGGAAATTTTCACCTGCAAACGAATTTGGCCCCCTCATCAATTTTCTCCTCGAATCATTCAACCAGACATAACCAATTTCCATACTGGACCAAACCGTCTTATTCTCGCTTTCTCGCAAATGAATCAATGCAAGATCAAATAACTTTTGAATCTTATGACTGGTCGGGAAATCAAACCTAGATGGAAAGACCCATACTTAATGATCATGAGTGTTGGATTAACCGCAATGATCAAATCTATATTGACCAACCTGAATATCACTCATTTAATCAGCCTATACATAAAGAGGACCCAACTGATGATATTGACACATATATACCCTGTGTGACTCCATTATTCGAGGATACAATCGATAATGACCATGGAAGTAGACTCTACTCAGACCAGGATTATATGCCCGAGTCACGACATGTTGAGTACGAGAACTCACATTTCCGCAAAATCCTTCCACTGAGCAACCTCCTTCCATAATTTTCGAGGAGAAAATTTCAGAAAATAATGATCATATATCGGATATTGAGAGAAACTCTCCTCTCAGCACATACAGGAAAGTGGAAGATGAAATTATTGAATACCAACCGACTGCTCCAATGATTGATCATGAAAAGAATTTTGAGGATAATGTTTCGAGGATAAATAAGAAATTTGAATTAATGGAGGAAAAATTCAGAAATTTTATGGACCGACTTAGTTTATTTTATGGGAGCTTGGACGTAAAAATGAATGAGGAAAGGATTGGATCTAAGATTGAAAATTTTGAGGATATTCAAAGATCTAGGAATGATTCTGAATACACCACATCACCACACCATACAGAAAATACCCAAAAAATTGGAATATTCAAAAACACCAAAAAAATCGAAAATCCTGAAAATTTCATAAAAATTGAGACTAAAGAAGACTTGAAGAATTTGAATCCTGCTTTATAGGAAGCACTGGAGAAAAGATTGATTTTTGAATTTCCCTTTATAAAAGCCATTGAACACTTCCCCGACCTTAAAGGATTTGTAATAGACAAATTAATGATAAAAAATCGGGAAGGATTAGAACAAAGACTGAAAGACATATCTTGTCAATGGCCTCCTCCTTGGTGTTGAGGAGAAAAACCAAGAGCCGCATAGTGAAGCGGTTACCCAGATTTGACTGTGAAATCAATGATACGATTTTCACCCATGCTCGGATTGATGACGATTCTCCGATCAATATCCTCCCGACCTCTGTATTTCACGAACTCAAACTCGTACAGATTCGGAAGGTATGAGAGATTGTTCAATTGGTTGACCGATCGATAAAGCGGCCGAGAGGAATCATTTCTGTCATCATGAAATTCCAAGGTGCTTCGCTCAAAGTAGAATTCACTATCATCGATATTGAGCGTCAAGGAGAATTCACCCAGTCTCCAATTATTCTCGAAAAGCCATTCTTAGCATTGGCTAAGGCAATTATTGATTGTGAGACTCAGGAAATCAATTTCACAGTATTGGAAGCACTTAGATCTGACCCTGTCTTTGAGGAACCACGATTTTCTGAGGCAACCCACGAAGTCCCTGACAACCGCAATCATGAAACGGTAGAAGAGCCCTACCCCGCTGCTACACCTGAGATAGCGATTGTTGATGAGAATACTGGTTTAGAGAATCTCCCCCTCCATTCCCAGTTGCGCTCACCATAGAGAATCATGTATATGAATCATATGATCCGGAGACTTATGCATGGGCACATCCTGGGTCAACCTACTCCGACTACATGGATTGCATCAACTCGACACAGGAATGCACCAATGTAAAATCAATTGAGAATCATGCAGAGACTCTCCCTAGTATTTCAATTCCCGTCGATCTCAAAATAGACAAAAATTTCCTCTATGATCCTGAGACATATGCATTGTTGCACCCTGGAGCAACCTTTTCTGAATATCTTGACCAAATCATCCCAAATCGTGAGTGCACCAACATTCAAGAGACTAAGAACAAACACACAGACCGCACACCGACCAAGGAGAAGATTTCCAATGGCTATTTATCTAGATACTCAAGTGAACCGATACCTTCAGGAAACAAGAGAAAGAAAGTCACCTTTGACATTTCGGAAGAGGAATCAGCTGATGATCCCTCATCAGGTCCAGAAAAGGTTGTCTACATGAGTGAAGTCTGTTCGGCAGCTCTAAAGCCATATCTTCGCAAGGATCCACAATTCAATTCTCGTTGGACAACTCCTGTTCCTAACTACTATTCATCCAAAGCTGATGCTCCCACCCTCTATAAGTACACTGGAATTATTTCTTATGAGCTTACTGAAACCTGTGCTTCTGAGTATTCATCTAAGGACAAACCACTTGATCCCAAAAAGGAACGAATTTTGAGGAAACAATTGAAGAAACAAAAAAAACATGAATATATGGAGTGTGTCCACTTTCAAATACTATTCCTCTGAGGATAATTCTGATGATGGCTACCTTTCATCTGACTCAAATATTTCATCTACTATCCATCATGATTTTTCTGAGGATGACACTGATAATAGTTGGGAATCATATGCTTCGTCTCCATCTTGTCATTACAATCTCCCACCACAGGCTCACAAGATGATCAGCCGAAAACTACCTTAATCATCGGCTAACCACCCTCCCTCCCGACCACATCAGTCTCCTTGTATAGCTTCTTCCTCTACTGAGGCCAAGGTCTAAGTATAAGGGGGATCGATGCCATTTGTGCATACCATCCTCCTCTTTTCTCCCGATCGCTCCATTTCCACCCTTCTCTTATACTTAAGCTGACCAGAGCCTAAGTCTAGGGGGAACCGACGCGCACCTGTATATACTCACCTCATTCGCATACCCCGACCGCTTCATTTTCTCCGCTCTTCTTCTATACTTAGATTGTTCACAGCCTAAGTATAGGGGGCAGTCCTGTATATCTTATTCTTTTTATTTTCCTTTTTCACTCTCTTATGCTTAGCCCGAGCTATGTCTTCTTTACGCTTCTTGTGCTCTGAGGACACAACACTCGCTAAGTATAGGGGGGTCTGTATATATACTTTGTATATATTTTATCCATATCTCGTACTTGTGCGTAAGTCTATATGTATTTACGAGGTGCGTAATCTTAAAAAAAACAAAAAAAACAAAAAAAAACCTTGCATAAAATTTCAAAAAAAAAGAAAAGAAAAAAGAAAAAAATGAGTATGCATTTCACACACCTGCACTTCATCCAGCATCGCATTCATTTGCATCTGTGAAAAGTCCTTGGGTTCTGAACCGAGTTATGAGCAGAAACCTAGAGTGGTCTGGACTTGACCTTAATCCACCTAATTTTCAGAGGAACTTCACCGAGAAATAGGATTTTAGAAACTTCAGGTCTTTGACTTAATTCTTTGAGTTCCACATGACAATGTGCAAGCATTTGACTCTTAGTGTCTAACCTGATCTCTTCATTCTGGGTACAACTCTGGAATAGGAAATTAATTTATACTCTCGCACTATGCACTTAGATCAACTCAGACGGGATGTTGGAAGACTGTGTGAGTTTCTTTTCTGGTAGCGTGGAAATCTAAAGACCAGAGTACGGGTTGAAATAAATCTTCGGAAAAGGGATTGACGGCTGGGCACAATTTTTTCTAAGACCCCAAAAAATGTACGGAAACAAAAAGATTCTATATCCGTAGGGGAACAACAAGATCTAAGCAGAACCACCAAAAATTCCAAATACAAAGAAGCAACTACCAAATAAATATCTGACCAAAAAAAGGTCCAAGCTTCAAGAAACCTACAGATCTTGGTGGAGACTCAACTACACTAGCCATCTTCACAAGGAGAGGTGACTACACTGGCCACCCTCCAGTTCTTTTCCCCTTCTTCTATCTTCTCCCCCCAATTCGGTTGTGAACACAGCGCGACAAACCATAGAAGGAAATACCTGACTCCCCGAGGACGAGTTATTGGAGAGGAGAGGAGCATGATAGTCCGGCATACTGGATGGGAAGAGCTAAAACCTTTTACACACTTGAGTCGACTGTTCAATGTTCATAAGGTATACTTTGGGAAGAGGATTGATCTAAGATGACTTCTAAGCCGAAACTGTAGCAATGATGTGTAGAAATTGAGGACTGTTGATTTTAAAATTCTAAGTCTCACAGAAGTTCCGCCACACTAATAATCCAAAGATCGAGTTTAGTCTCACTTTCACCTTCAGCTCATGGTCTTGGTATGGAACCCAATCTCATTTCTCCTCATGGCATTTCTTTTTGATGCTCAAGGATGAGCATGGTTTAAGTATAGGGGGATGATGAATCTCAGATTCATCACTCTAAATCTCATTTATTAACCTCAAATCCCTCAAAATCAACAGCATTTCTGCATTTAATCTGCATAATTAACATTCATGCATGTTTTCATAAGAACTGCATTTTAGCACTAATTTCTGCACAAAATAAGAAGCCAAAAATCCAAGCCAAAAATGTCCTGTAAATAGCCTAACTTCCCTGATTTTTAACTCATTCATGCTAACTCCGAATGACCCAAAACCACCTCTATTGTGTACATATCACTAATAAAAATAAATGAAAAATATAAAAAAATTACTAACCCAAATAAGTGGACAAAAAACCCAAACCCAAGTTTCAGGATTTCCAGACTAAAAACCTCATATCTTCCTCATCCAGTGTCCGTTTTAATCTTACTCACTTTTGAACTGATGTACATTCAATTACCTTCAAAACAAGACCAAATTCAAGTGAATCGGAGCTCATATGTGAAAGTTGGGTTTTGGGCCTCTTTTGTACATTATGTATTTTAGCCGACTTTGATCGGATATTTTATTTATATAATTAACCTATTTTAGTTCTTTTCTTTTGATTTATCTTCTTTGATTAAAGTTTTATTAAAATGCGCAAAAATCCAAACCCGAATTGAGCTTGAAATCAAAGAAACAAATTGAGTCCGAGTCTTCACTAACTGATTATACAAAATTGGTCTTTTTCTTATTTTATTTTATTTCTTCTTTTTCTTAATTAATAAAAATCCAAAAACATTAGATTAAGGTGTAATTATTTATCTTTGATTTTATCATATTTTTTCCGGATTTTTTATCTGGTTTAAAAATTACAAAAAAATATAAAACCCAAAAATCAAGGTATTCTATGTACATGAGATACACCAAAAATATCACTTTTTGGAATTGATCGATTTTGATTTTGATGTCTTCATGAAAGTTGTAGATCTCATCGAGACGAGCTATTTTTGTGAAGAAACTTTTTCGATCCGAGGCCATTTGCTATTTATTTTGTATTTTTTAAAGGATTTTTTTCTCGGAATTTTCTGGTGCTGACACGTGGCAGCGCCTAGTGCCGCCACGTGTCACCAATTTTTGGACTTTATATTTATTAAGTTTAAAAAAATAAAATATTAATAAAATAAAAAAATAAAAAAAACCCCGCACGTGCGAGGCACGTGCCACCCAGGCACGCGCCGTGCACATGCAACGCCTGGACCTCTCCTCTTGACGTCACGTGTCACCACGTGGACCGTCTGATCTCGGCCGATCGGACGGCCACTGTTCATCTTCAACCTCGGAGTCCTTTCCCAATCAGGCGCCACCCGCGCATCCCTGAACCTCCTCACCGCCCGCAAATCTCGCGCCACCTCCTCCGCATATCTCGCGACCGCTCGCCGCGTATCCTCCATCTCTGATCTCCTTCCTTCTTCGTGAAATCGATCTCCAAATCCCTCATCAATCGATCCCCGATCCCTAGGTATCTCCAATCAATCCCCGAGCTCTCGTTTCCTTCTCCGGCTCGAACCCATCTCCTATATAAGATAACCACCACCACCCCAGAAGCTTTCATCCGCCGGTTGTAGTCCATTGCAACAGAGCTCGGTGGTGACAGTCCGAGCTCCTCTTCCTTCCTGACGAGATCCGAAGCCTCCCCCTGCTTCGTTGCAGCGACACCAGATGTACTGCCAAGCTCCAGCGACCACCGTAGAGCCTATGATGACCATCAACGACGTCTTCTTCACTAAGCCATCTTCAACCTTCGCCAAAGCAACCTTCAACCTCCTCCAGGCGCCCCCGCTTCAGCCGAAGCTTCGACCATCACCTCCGGTCTACTCAGCCAACGTGGTGGTGCATCCAAGCTCCTTCACCTCTCCTCCAGGCCGGGCCTCCTCCGCCTTCCTCGGCTGGGCCATACAGTAGACGCTCGCCTCTCCGCCTCCTCCGTCGCTCTCGCCACCGAACCGCTGGGTCAAGCCCGAGACCCCTGCCACGTGTCGCGTACATGGGGCGGGGGGACGTCATCGGTCAATGTTAGCCCCCGGGTCACATGCATCACACGTGACCACGTGGGAAAATTGCGCACAGACCCCCGGAGTCCCTCCATTTACACTGAAGTCCATGGGTCACGTGCCTAGCACGTGACCACTTGGAGAATTCACCAAGAAGCCCTCCGGCGTCCATCAATTCACAGAACAGTCCCCGTGCCACGTGCTTCGCACGTGACGTGGTGACAATTGCAGACGACCCCCAACCATTTTGCCATTTTACGCTCAGGCCCCTACCGACCCAGGGGTCACGTGCACAGCTGATGAGCCGAAAAAATCCCTTCCTCAATCCGAGTGAGGTAAAAATCACACTCGGGTCTTTGCGACCCGGATCTCGGGAGAATCAGACTCAACAAGAAAATAAGGGGAAACCACCAATCTGAGAGATAAAAAATGAAATCAGGGAAAGCGGTCCTTGCTAAAGGATTTAACTTGGTATAACACCCAGGGTCGGCCTCAGGGAGCACGAATTGGCCTTGCGGCCTACGAAGTAGTCTAAAAATAACATAAAATAAACACAAATCTTTTTGGTGGATTTTTAATTATTTTTATATTTTTTTGGGTTTTTAATTATAAGGGAAAATAAGAAAAAGGTAAACACAAGCAAACAAAATAATTAATAAAAACACTAAAAAATGCACAGAAAATTCTAACAAAAATATTTTTATGTTTTTTTAGGTTTTTTAGTGTTTTTGTGAATTTTCAGATTTTTCTAATTTTTATACGATTTTCTAGAAATCAAGAAAGACAAAAATAGGGAATCACTATACAGCCAGACTTGAAAGATCCATTAAAAATATAAAATGGATCTATAAAAGTCTGGAGGTAATTTCTATGAAAATATAAAACTAAGATTCAGAAAAAGAGTTTGTATTTTTTTTTGAGTTTTATAGAATTTTTTAGAATTTTTATAAGTTTTTTAGGGTTTTTCGATTTTTAGGGTTTTTTTTATATCCAAAAAGCACGAAAATTTGAAAGAAATTAAAAGACACTAAAACTAACCCTAATTTTTTTAGAATTTTTAAAATAGTTTTTATATTTTTTTTAGATTTTCTCAGTCAGGCAGTCACAAAAACCACTGTTTTTGAATTTTAAAAAATATCAAAAAGCATAAAAAATGTACCAAATTTTTAGGGAAATTTTTACACAGTGGCAGGAGCTACGTATCCAAATTTCACTTAATTTGGATTTAATTTTCTATTTTATTTAATAATAACAAAGGCTCACAGCTGATAGGGACCTAGATGCAAACAAAACATACTTCCAGGACCGATTAATAACAAAGAAAGAAAGACCAGGGTATGGAATGCAAAAATCCCATGAAAAGATGCGTGGCACACGTGCAGGCACTTGGAGGGGTATAACTGTAAATCATATGTATAAAAATGCAAATAATAACATCTAGGAAGTACAGGGCTTAAACTGCAAATAACCCAAAAAGTCACGTGTCGATGCACGTGGTCCACACACACAGGGACTATAATGCAAATAAAGTAAATCTAAGGTCCTAACTGTAAATGTTCAAAAATAAAAACAACTAAACTAAATATTTACAGGGCTAAATAACAAAAACAAAGGAGCAGGGGCCTATGTATAATTTACCCCTCTTTTTATCGGAGGGACGAGGGTAAGCCACGTGGATGATCGACGGCTGAGAAGCGAGCACACCCCTTCGTCTGGATGGACGGTCCCGATCAAGCCCCCGGAGGATCTGACGGTGGCTGGATCTCCTCAAATAGATGGCGGTGATCGAATCTGGAGCGTCGGAGTTGATCGGACGACGGAGGAGGGTCCTCCAAGAACTGATCGCCATCGAGTTTCGTCGGCTCCGTGCGCACGCCGAGGACCTCCTCTGGAGCTGCTGAGATAGGGAAACACTTCGCCGAGGTGCTCCGTTGCTGATGGACTCTTCCAATGAGGCCGTGAAGCTCCAAGGAGCTCCGGCGATGAGGGAGGAGCTGAGCCTCTGTGCTCGATCGAATCGACCCTCAGATGGGTCGCTTGGACCTGCAAACACCACAGAAAGGATCCTGGGTCGAGGGCAAATTATCTCGAACCGTCAGGGGGTGGAATGGGTGGTCGGGTGCGTCGAATGGATGACCTCCGGCGAGGCAACGACGGAGGAGGTTGACTCTTGCTTCCAGGGTGAACCAAGTTGAGTGAGTGGGTGCAGAAGGTGGGGAGAAGTCTCACAAAGGTGATGGGATGGTCCGATGATCGAGTAGGTGAATGGGATAGCGTGAATTAGCCGGCGATTGCCGGCAGCGTGATTTGGGGAAAAAAGAAAATTAGGCAAAACTAAGGTGAATCGGGGATACCTGATGAAGTGAATCGACTGGGGATGAGCTAAGGAAGCTCTGGGGTTCTTGGCCTCAAGGAAGCGTCGGGTTTCGAGGCTCAGCGCACCTCGCGGCGGCGCACGACGATGAAGGTCGCCGGATCAGTGGCTGGGAGCTCCTACTCCTCTCTGCAACACTCCAATCGGTAGCTGCCACTCTAGGGATGAGAGTGGAGATCCTGGGACGAAGGGGTGAAGCCAAATATGCTCGAAAATGTGCAGCGGAGGAGAGCCTATATAGTGGTGCAGGTCTGAGAAGAAGGAGTCGGGTCCGGCTTGGTGAAGCTTGGACCCCTAGGCAGATGATCGGGCGAAGATCTCGGATCAGTGGGGGTCAATTAGCACATGGGGTTTGGGTAAATGGAGGTCGGATCATGCTTAGGAAATTAGGAGAAGTCGTGTCTGGAGCAAGATCCGCGGGCGAATGGTCCAGGGGGGAGTTGACCAGGGGTCAACATCCCTCGTGGACCAATCAGAAGCCCCCATTCAATAATTATTTAGAAATTCAATTAAAAATAATAAATGATTTAATTTCGAAAAAGTAAAAACATGAAAAATGTTTACTTATTTTCAAATTAATTTTTAGTGATTTTTATTTATTTTTTTGAAAAATAATTTATGTATTTACATTATATTATTATTATATATAGGTATGTACATATATGTATTTTTAATTTTTATTTTTAATTATTTATTTTTATACAATTTATTCACAATTTTATATTTTATTTATCTATAACATAAAATTTGGAATAAAAAGGTATTTTTATTTTATTTTTATTATTTATTTACATTAGTTAAATGAATAGGTTTATATACATATTTACATGGTATATGTACAAGGTGGAAATTGATTTTTATTCTTTTTCTTTTTATTTTATTTTTATTTCTCTGATTTTTATTTTATTTATTTACATCATGAAATGTGGAATATAGAAATATTTTTATTGGATTTTTATTAATTATTTACAAAGAGAAAATAAATATGTATGTTATTCTATACACATGGTCTATATACACTACTGAGAGAAGATTTATTTATTTTTATTTTCCTATTTTTATTTTTATAAATATGTACAAATTATCAAAAAAATATTTTCATTTTTATTTTTATTAAGAGGAAAATAATTTTATTTATATACAGGTATATGTACACATGTGATTGACCTTATCTCCCTCTACTTTGATTCTTTTGCGGTCAGGCCCATGCTGAGCCCTCCCTTGGGATTAGGCCACTCAATATTTATTCTAAATATCTCTCTATTTTTCTTTTATTTCTTTATTCTTTTATTTATGCACAAAAACATGCTAATTATCAGTATTTACACAATGCATGTATGAAGGTAATTTATCCTATTTACACATATTTACATGGTGTTTTGCATAAGTTTTTTAGCTAAAATAAAAGAATAAAGAGTGATAAATGGGTATTCATCACCCCCCAACACTTAACTTTGATAGTCCCTTAGGAAACACTTATTTGAAAAAGAAGTGAAAAAGAAAAAGAAAAAGAGGAGAAAATGCATGGATCAATGCTGATTTTTAAACTTGCATTCATTAATTTGAAATATGGAGCTCGGTCAAATCTTTGGATTATTAATGTGTCAGAACCTTATTTAGACTTGGGTTTAAAACTTAACAGCCTCTAAGATCCACTAATCTATAGTCAAGACTCCTCAATAATCCAGATCAGAACAAGTCTACATACACAAACCCTGAAGACCATGAATCTTTCCTTGTACAGTGTAAGTGAGGTATAGCTCTCCACCTCAGAAGTAGCAAAATGACAACCCTCCCCAACAAGGTAACTCTATGACCCTAGTCTGGCCACTTTTTCCTCGAGGAGCGGGGTATTCCCTTCTAAGTTCAAGTTCAACCGACTCAAGAAGAGGGGGAAGAAGAGAATGGACCATGGCCAGTGTAGCCATGTATCCTTGGGAGCTCAACCAATGTAGCTAAGTCTCCCTGATGCAAGCTACATAAGATGGAACATGAGTCTCAAGCTTTGCTTATTGCACTATATACATACTCCGGTGGGATTATCATTTTCTCTCAGACCCACCACTTTTTTGGAGTTATTTTCTTTTTGCAATTTTTTTGATGTGCATCAGTACAACATATTTACAATGTGCAGCATATATACATAAGGAGTTTTTCCTCTTGAGCCAATAGACTATCCCTCTTTTGAAGCATTATTGCAACCCACAACTCCTATCGTTAGACCTCATGGCAACCAGACCAAGTTGAGACGCACTTCCTTCAATATAAGAAGAAGAGAGGTTCCGCCTAGAAGTACTACCCTCATATGCTACCCCAAGTCAAGGAAGACTGCCTCCTCACCACCTCATTCGGAGAGAGCTCGGTGTAAAGTGCGGGTCCAAGTCAAGCCATTGTCTATATGAGTCATGTGTGTGTTGTTAAGTGCTCTACTTAGGCTCATCGAGATGACATATGATCATAGCCTAGTGGACTCAAAGAATTAAGTCACCATAGACCTAAAAAGTCTCAACCCTAAGCCCTATAAGGTTCCTCTTATAATTAGGTGGATTAAGATCTTAACCAAGCTCCATTTTCCAATTTAATTCCAGGCTAGTTTAAATGTCAACTATAATCCATGAAAAACTATACAAATGTTTACAAAGATGCAATTTCACAAATATTTACACATGTGCAAAATTTTTGAAAAATGTTTTGAAACCATGGATGTATGCATGAATGCAAGTTTTGCAAAGTATTTACACAAATTTACACGAGGTCTTTGCAAACTTTTGATTTTCAAAACATTTTGGAAAAAATTTGTACTATATACATAATTTTGATAAGAAAATATTTACACACTATTTACACAAAAAGTTTTTACAGACATTTTTACAAAAATAATTTGTACAATAGCTATGTATGTGCAATAAAAGAATGTTTATTTACAAGAAAAAATTTTTAATTTTTATGGATTTTTGGGTTTTAGCCATTTTTATTTATTAACATACTCACACAAAGTACGAGTTATGGCTAAAGTATATATGGAATATATACACCCCCCTATACTTAGCTCGAACAATGTCCTCAGAGTCAAGAGCGATGAAGAAGACATAACTCATGCTTAGTATAGGGAAGTGAAAAGAAAGGCTATATACAAAGACGAATGAAAGAATAGAAATGCAAGAGGATCTCGACATTTCCCCCTATACTTAGGACCAACTAATCCTAAGTATAGCAGTCTGTACACAAAGGGAAAGCCGAGTGAGGATGTACAGGGTCTACCCCCCATACTTAGTGTAAAATATCCCTAAGTATGGGCAGCAAAACAGAGGTAGAAATGAATCAAAAGAATACCCGAGAGTCCTACATCCCCCCTATACTTAGGGTAAAGTACACCCTAAGTTTAGCATAATCATAAGATGAGAAAAGGGATGTGGGACTAAAGAATAGAGTGACATGGACATCTGGATCTATACAAGTCGGAAGAGTAGTGATAATCAGGCGTGAGATGCAATAGATGTGAGTCAAGAGACCACATCTCACGCAAAGTGAATCGGGGCAACATCAACGACCCGCGGCTCATGATCTAGATATGGCTTGAGCCGCTGGCCGTTCACACGAAAGGTACTCTCAGAAGACAACTCAGATATATCTATACTCCCATTGTCATGTACCTTTCTCACCAAATACGATCCCTTCCATTTGCTCTGTAGCTTCCCTGGAAATAGACGAAACCTAGCATCAAACAGCCATACTCTCTGTCCTGTCTCAAAATGCTTGTGGATGATATGAGAATCATGCCACTCCTTCACTCTCTCCTTATAATGTAGGCTGTTTGAAAAGGCAGTATCACGAAGCTCCTCCAAGGCTGCTAACTCTGCCCTCCTCTAATCTCCTACACTCTATGGATCCAAAAGTATATCAGTGACAACCCAAAGTGACCTATGTCTCAGCTCAACAGGTAAATGGCACGGCTTGCCATAAACGAGGCGAAAGGGAGATGTACTCAAAGGTGTCTTCAAAGACGTCCTATATGCCCACAAGACCGAGTCCAAAAGCTGTGACCAATCCTTTCGGTCAGGGTGGACGACTTTCTGTAATATAGTCTTGATCTCCCTGTTCGACACTTCAGCAAGACCATTCTTCTGAGGGTGGTATGGAGTGGCAACTCGATGGTCTATGCTGAACTCGCTAGCAAGGGTCTATACCTTGTCGTTGATGAAATGAGACCCCCCGTCAGATATCAACACTCGAGGTACCCCGAACCGTGAAATGATATGCTTCCTCAAAAATCGGCAAACAGTCCTAGCATCTGCGATTCAGGCGGGGATGGCCTCAACCCAATGACTAACATAATCCACGGTCAACTGAATGTACTCGAATCCCTGACTCTTAGGGAATGGACCCATGAAATTGATGCCCCATGCGTCAAAAACCTCACAGAAGTGAATGGGCTGCATCGGCATATATTACGTTGTCCACAAGTGCCCATCCTCTGACAGTCAGTACACCTCTTTACGAATTTATCAGAGTCCTTGAAGAGAGTAGGCCACCATAGGCCGGATTGGAGCACTTTCTGTGCCGTTCTCCTCCCAGAGTGATGTCCTCCTGCCTCGACCTTGTGGCAGTAAGTGACGATGCTATGTTGCTCCTCCTGAGGAATGCACCTACGCCAGACGCTATCCCCTCCTTCATGGTAAAGGATGGGATCCTCCCAGTGGTAGAACTTGGCCTTCGCGACGAAGGTCTCAAGTCTCTGCCTGGGCTAATCTTGTGGAACTTTCTTAGCAACAAGAAAGTTCACAATATCGGCGTACCACGGGAGAGAGGCGATAGCAAGGATCGCCTCATCTGGGAAGGTCTCACAAATAGGCTCAGTCTGTTCAGAATCCTCAAGATGCTCTAATCGGGAGAGATGATCCGCCACCACATTCTTGACTCCAGGCTTATCCTTAATCTCTATGTCAAACTCCTGGAGTAGAAGGATCCATCTGGTCAATCTGGCTTTGGCATCCTTCTTTTCCATGAGGTACCTGATGGTGGTATGATCAGTATAGATGGTCACTCTAGATCCAATGATGTAAGATCAGAACTTATCTAGGGCAAAAACTACGGCTAGCATCTCCTTCTCAGTGACTGTGTAGTTCCGCTGCACGACATCCAATGTACAGCTAGCGTAGTGAATAGCAAATGGGACTCCATCCCTCCTCTGTCCCAGTACAGCCCCTACGGCAAAATCGGAGGCATCTATCATGATCTCGAATGGGAGAGACCAATCAGGCGGCTGGAGAACATGAGCCTCTACAACACAGCTCTTGAGAGTCTCAAACGATGATAGACATTTGTCATCGACAAGGAACTCGGTGTCTTTCATCAGCAGATCAGTCAACGATCGGGAAATCCTACTGAAATCATGAATGAAGCGTCGGTAGAAACCGACGTGCCCCAGAAAAGACCGTAGCTGCCGCAGGTTGGACGGTGGAGCGAGTTTTCTAATGACATCCACTTTGGCCGGATCCACCTCCATGCCCCTGTTGGAGATGATATGGCCAAGCACCGTCCCCTGAGTCACCATGAAGTGACTCTTCTCCCAAGACAACACAAGGTGAACCTCAATGCATCGCTGAAGGACTCGGTTTAGGCAGTCAAGACAGGAGTCGAATCCGTCGCCGTAGACCGAGAAATCATCCATGAAGACCTCCAAGCACTCCCCACCATGTCCGAAAAGATAGACATCATGCATCTCTGAAAGGTCACAGGGGCATTGCATAGCCCAAATGGCATGCGTATGAAGGCATATGTCACGAAGGGACAGGTGAAGGTGGTCTTATCCTGGTCCTCGGGCACGATGGCCACCTGATTGTAGCCGGAGTACCCATCCAAGAAGCAGTAGTGACTCTTCCCTGCCAATCTCTCAATGATCTTATCAATAAAGGGTAGGGGGAAATGATGCTTCTTGGTGGCCTGGTTGAGTCGTCTGTAATCTACACAGACTCGCCAAGAAGTGGGTACCCGGGTAGCGATCTCCTCTCCAGACTCGCTGACAACTGTAGTCATGCCCGTCTTCTTGGGCACCACATGCAATGGACTGATCCACTTCGAGTCGGAGATGGGGTAGATAAAATCGGCGCTCCACCATTTTGAGATCTCCTTCATGACAACCTCTCTAAGATTCAGGTTCAGCCATCGCTGGAACTCACGCGACGGCTTTGCCTCATCCTCGAGATAGATATGGTGGGAGCACAGGGCCGGACTTATCCCCTGGTGATCGGATACACTCCATCCTATCACCTTGCTGTTCTTTTCAAGAACCCCCATCAGACGGGATTCCTGTTCTCCAGTCAAATCGATGGAGATAATGACTGGGTACATCTCATGCTCACCCGCAAGGAATCTATACTTCAGCGACACAGGTAGCGGCTTCAGCTCTAGACAAGTAGGTGCTGGCGGATCTGGCCTCTGAAAGCTCTGAGTGAATGCTGCCAAATCTGCATGGGAGAAGGGAAACTCTCGCTCACAATCAGTATCTGGAGAAGGCTGCTCTAATGGATTGTCTCTGCTTTGCATGGCATCAACCTCCTCCCTAGCTGTAGGCTCAGTGGAAGTCAGACATGGTAGAAAATCATCAAACTCTGCCCAATCCACATCTGACTCCGAGGGATCTGTATCATACTCACAGAAATCTGTCTCGCGGTCAAGAACCGGCTCTGCTGACTAAAAAGTATCATGGACCAGGAATGCGGTCTCCAAGATCTCCTCTGTTGGCGTCTCTGCATCAGTGAACTCTGAGGGTGAGAGGATGGCCTGTGCGACTGGATCTTCCCACACTGCCTCGTCATATGTAATCACAAAATCACAGTCCTGGTGGATGTCTCGCCCTGCCTCTGTCATCTGCTCTGAATCGGAAGTCGGCTCTGAGCAAGCTGAATCTCTGGCTCTGATGTCCTCGACCGTCTCTATTTGTACACTCTCGCCCTCGACGCGAAAGTATACCTTCCCACTATCATGGTCGGTCACTGCCTTGGCTGTGGCCAAGAACAAGCAACCTAGAATGATGGGGGTATCATGCACGGACTCAGCAATCTCCATGTCCAACACAATGAAGTCCGCGGGGAATTTCAGGCCCTGAATCATGACGACAATGTCCCTCAGCAACCCCTTCGGCCTCTTGACAGATCGATCAACAAACTGAAGGACGGTCCTGCTCTGTCGTAGAGTGCCCAACTCGAAGTGGTCGAGAAGTGCTGCCGGAAGTAGGTTGATCGAGGAATCGCTGTCTAATAGAGTGCAGTCGAACCTCTGCTCATGGATGTGGCATCTGACATACAGGGCTCCTGAATCTGGCCTCTTGCCGGCATACGGTTCTGAATCGCGAAACAAGTGGCTCAAGTAAGCACATGGATCTCAGACTGATGGTTCCTCCTCTTCCTCCTGACTGTGGTCCTGTCTCTGAGTGATCTCTAGAGTAGAGGGATGTGCTCCAAGGCCTCCTGGAGAGTCAGCTGGATATGGAATCTATCGGTCATCTGCTTACTGAACTCTACCTGCTGATTATTTTTCTGATTTTCTTTTTTCTACCCCTTACCCAAATGGAGTGCTCTAGGAAAGGGGACTACAGGGTCCTTCTCAGATGAAGTACTAGGAGAGGGTCTGGGCTGCTCAAGTACGGCAGAATCCACACTACATCATCAATCACCATAGGTGGATCAGAATAAAATAAACCCTTTCCTTTATTTCCAGAAAAGTCCTGAGATACATGTACAGATGGAAAGACTACATGACTAGCAGAAGTAGAAACGGTGGATTCAGCACCACCTTCGGCATGTTGACTCGCGACATCAGTGCCGCGCTCTGGCTCAGCAACTGTGGTGGCATCAGTACCACCTCCTCCAACTGGTGAAGTGACGGCCTCAGTACCGTCGGCGGGATCAACATCCATGGTGGCATCAACACCACCGTCATCGTCTCTCGCGGCATCAGTACCGTGCTCCTCCTCGCCTGGCGCTTTGGAAGTGGCATGGGATCGTCGCTCAAACGAGGCGCCACCTGCTGGCATCCTACCGCTCCTAAGTGTGACAAAATCAGTATCAAATAGATATGCAGACATATCACCAACTGAATCACTAGGAGTGGCATACTCTGTGAAATCTAGCTGCTCAAACTTCCTCTTCAGATTGTTCGGGTTCGCCTCACTCTGGCAGGGATGGCGGCCTTCCCTTGCACTATCTCCCGCATCTCCTGGAGGAACTCATCCATCTCCCGTCTGAAAGTGGTCTGCTGCTCAATCATGAGGCGGGCTAGATCGTCTAAGGCAGGGTTCTCATAGCATAGCCCATGAGAACCTGACGGGTGGCCTCGCTGGTAGTGAGACTGCTGCTGTGGCTGGTGCGAGTGAGAGGGGTACTGCTGGGATGATACTGCTGAGGCTGCTCTCGCCTCCAAGACTGTCCCTGCTGATAGGGACGAGGACCATACTACTGGTGCTGCTGGGACGACTGCTGCTGCTGGTGTATTGGGGGCTGGGTTTGTTGGTGCTCTCGCTGATGGCCGTACTGGCCACCCTGAACTGGAGGCTGCTGCTGGGAACTGGAACCTCCGGCTGACCAACGGAATCCGGGATGGTCTCGTCGAATACCGGACTGGGGTCGGTCGTACCAAATCCCATTGACATCCATTAACGGCTCCGGCTCGTAGGAGGGTGGTGGGAGTACTGCCAGGGGCTGATCCGGCTGGTATACCACCATCTGGGTGTCCTGAGATGGTGGTGACTGGAAGTATGGCTGCAGCTGCTGGTACGGCTTTGCCTGTACAAGGTGAACCTGTCTAGGGTGACTGGAGCACTGGGATGAACTGCCACTGCTGCTCGGATCTCCTCATGACTGAAGACGGGGCCGAGAAGTCGTCTGTGCATCCTAGAGACACATGAGTTGTGTCTTAAAGTCACTCAACGTCTGTGCCATCTGATCCATCTGAGATATGCCCTGGCACTGCTTCTTCTCGATCAACTCGATCTGTTCCAGCTTCTCGCTGATGATCCCCATGTCTGCGGCTGTAGACTCAGACTGTGCGGCTGTCGCGGATGAAATAGAAGGACCGACATTGACCCGTGCTATCCTCTAGTACTGCACGGACTGGGGCTGGGGGCATCCCTGAGTGTAGAGTCGGGTCTGGGACATCACTGTATAGTTCTTGACCATCTCCTTGTAGATGGCGCAGACCTGATCCTCATCCTTGGCGAAGTAGTAACCGCCACAAGAAGCATTCACCAGGCCCTGCAGCTCTGGTGTCAACCTGCAAAAGAAGCTCTGAACTAGGTTTGGCTTCGTGATGTCGTGGTACGGGCATCTGTCTGCCAGCTCTCTGAACCTCTCCCATGCCTCATGGAACTGCTCGTTGGGGAGCACGGAGAAGTTGCTAATCAAGGCCCTCACTGCGTTCGTCCGCCCGAGTGGATAGTACATGTTCAAGTACTCGGTGCGGAGCTGCTCCCAGGTGTACACAAACTTCCCCAGATGCTTCGGCCAGGTGGCAGCTCTATCTACCAGTGAAAAGGGGAAGGCGATCATCCGAATGGTGTCCTCGTCCACATGGCGATCGTGGACGGTGCTGCAGATCATCAGAAACTCCTGGAGATGTAGATGGGGCTCCTCAGTGGCGAGCCCATGGAAACGGGGTAGGAGCTGAAGTGTGTTCGGGGGGAACTTGAAGTCCCCCACGATAGCTGGTAGTACCACCCATCGATGCATCAGTGTCGATCCGGGGTTGTGCAACTCCCGCATCGGTCTCGGCTGATCTGGTGCTGCTGTTGCTGTTGCGGCTGTTGCTGCTGCCGGGTCATCGGGTCTCCGTGATCCGTCTCCGGGCCCGCGCTGCTCGCGGTCGGCTCTCATCTGCTCCATCTCTCTCCTCATCTCCACCATGAAGGCTCCCTGATCTCTTATATGTCTCTGCATGGTTTCGAGGGAAGCCAGCATGGTGGTGTTGATCGTACCCTGGTCCAGTACATACGTCGTCGTCTCGGCTCTCTGACCCTCGGTGTGATCCTCGCTGCTGGCCATGGTCTCTGCAAAGGAAAAAGACCCAAACTCAAGTACCGATAAATCTAACTGTTGTCTCTCATCTAGCACTGGCATCTTAGGTATAAAAGAAGGGTGGTCAAGATAGAACAGGGCGAAGTCAAACTCGGGTTCGGAGAGCGGGTCTAAGCTCTCACGAACCAACCTAGATGAACGGGATGGAGTGCTAAAAAGCGGTGCAGCCAGAGGCTGCCTAAGAGACCTCATGCCCATCATCTTGATCTAGCGAGTCGGGCGGATGGGATCTGGAAACAACTATGATGAGCAAACAAACCCCGGATTCACCTACTCCATGTTGAGCTGAAGATCGTAAGAGCTCGGTCAATTATCTTGTCGATTTTATTTAGGTGATCATGTCAGGATATAAGAGCGGTTACGTGTCCTGGTAGGAATCCAATCTGCCAAATAGATTGTCCCGTATAAAAGGCCGGTAGTCTGATCGGGGCTCGGATGTGGCTCTAGCCTAGTGTGCGGGTCACTCTCTCGCGCATGCAAACCAGACAATGAGGGGGTTGCTCTCCCGAAGACAGATTTTTTATGGTGAAATGTCTTTTAGGGTCAAGTTTGTTTAGCAGTCCCAAATTTTACGGTTTTTGATTTTTTAGATATTTTTCAAAGCAAACAACGCCTAACGAATTTTTTGGTTCTCCTGATTATTTTAAGTCCAAAAACGGGTGGAGAAGATGAAAAAGCCGATGCGCGGGAATCAATGATGCATGCAGAGTAAGAGATGCGTACCTGACTCCAGCAGTCTACATGCAGAGTGATCCTCGCATAAATAAAAGACTGAATATAAACTACCTATATGATGCAAGCGGAAAACCGACCCTAAACAAAGCAGTTCTACTCGAAAGAACAAATGGCTAAATGGTCAACAGGAGGGGTCGGTGTCCGGTCTTGGATGCCGATCGGTGCCCGCCACAATGGGTCCTGCCAGCGTTGTATACGACCTCTAGCGGCTCGGGACCCCTCAAGTGACCAAGTAGTCTTTTTTATTAATTTTTATTTTGGTCCAATTACGATCTAATAGGTACAGGGTAAGTTATTAGGTGTGTGGACCCTAATTATTACATCGCAATCAAGGAAAATCCCAAGCTAGGACTAAAAACCACGTAAATCAGTAAGGTAGTAAATAAACGGTCAAAACCGTGAAAAGCCGCGAAAAACTCGATGAGGTCCCTCGAGCACACCGGTGCTCGGCGAAACAGACCCCGATAGTCTACCAAGTCCAAGTCTCTGAGTCTGGTCCTATATTATTACAATAATATATAATTTCCTGAAAATAAATCTACTCTAAAGCTATCTAAACTCTGTGGCTATTCCGCGGCTCCCGAACTTCGGCTCTTCCTCCTCGTGCTCTCCTACGGCTTCGTAGAGAAAGAAGCCGCCTCCGACTCCCGCGGTTACGTCAGCTTCCGAAGAAGCCGCCTCGGTCCTCGGGCCCTCGCAAGAAACAAGAACCAAAGTGTCAAACCAAGATAAAAATAAACAGGACAAATAAAATAAAGCAAGATATATGCAGCAAAATAGAAATAAACACAAGACAAACAAAAACAAAATAAAACAAAATAAAACAAAATGAAAATAAATGAAAAATAAAAAGCTGCGAAAAGCCGCAGACGAAAGAAAAGCTGCGAAAAACTGCGAAAAATAAAACCAAACAAAGAAAACAAAAACAACTACTAAGCCGTGCTCCCCGGCAACGGTGCCATTCTGATGAGCCGAAAAATCCCTTCCTCAATCTGGGTGAGGTAAAAATCACACTCGGGTCGTTGCGATCCGGATCTCGGAGAATCAGACTCAACAAGAAAATAAGGGGAAACCCCCAATCAGAGAGATAAAACAATTAAATCAAGGAAAGCAGTCCTTGCTAAAGGATTAACCTAGTATAGCACCCAGGGTCGGTCTCAGGGAGCACGAATTGGCCTTGCGGCCTACGAAGTAGTCTAAAAATAAAATAAAATAAAATAAACACAAATCTTTTTGGTGGATTTTTAATTATTTTTATATTTTTTTGGATTTTTATTATAAGGGAAAATAAGAAAAAGGTAAACACAAGCAAACACAACAATAATAATAACATTCAAAAATGCATAGAAAATTCTAACAAAAATAATTTTATGTTTTTTTTGGTTTTTTAGTGTTTTTGGTGAATTTTTCAGAATTTTCTAATTTTTATACGATTTTCTAAAAATAAAGAAAGACAAAAACATGGAATCACTGTCCAACCAGACTTGAAAGATCCATTAAAAAAATAAAATGGATCTATAAAAGTCTGAAGGTAAGATGGTCAGTCAGAAAGGATATGAAAAATATAAACAAAAACAAAGATTCAGAAAAAGTGTTTATATTTTTTTGAGTTTTATAGAATTTTATAGAATTGTTATAAGTTTTTTTACGTTTTTTTTTTATTTTTAGGTTTTTGTATATCCAAAAAGCACGAAAATTTGATAGAAATTAAAAGACACTAAAATTAACTAACCCTAATTTTTTTAGAATTTTTAAAATAGTTTTTATATTTTTTTAGATTTTCTCAACAAGACAGTCACAAAAACCACTATTTTTGAATTTTTAAAAATATCAAAAAGCCTAAAAAATGTACCAAATTTTTAGGGAAATTTTTACACAGTGGCAGGAGGCAGGTATCCAAATTCCACTTAATTTGGATTTAATTTGCTATTTTATTTAATAAAAACAAAGGCTCAAAGCTGGTAGGGACCTAGATGCAAACAAAACATACTTCCAGGACCGATCAATAATAAGGCAAGAAAGACCAGGGTCTGGAATGCAAAAATCCCACGAAAACACGCGCGGCACACGTGACAAGCACTTAGAGGGGTATAACTGTAAATCCTATTTATAAAAATGCAAACAATAACATCCAGGAAGTACTCGGCTTAAAATGCAAATAACCTAAAAAGTCACGTGTCGATGCACGTGGTCCACACACAGGGACTATAATATAAATAAAGTAAATCTAAGGTCCTAACTACAAATGTTCAAAAATAAAAACAACTAAACTATATATTTACAGGGCTAAATAACAAAAACAAAGGAGCAGGGGCCTAAGTATAATTTACCCCTCTTATTTACAAGGCTAAATAACAAAAACAAAGGACGAGGGCACGTCACGTGGATGATCGACGACTGAGAAGCGAAGGCACCCCTTCGTCTGGATGGACGGTCCCGATCAAGCCCGTGGAGGATCTGACGGTGGCTGGATCTCCTCAAATAGATGGCGGTGATCAAAACTGGAGCGTCGAGGCTGATCGGACAACAGAGGAGGGTCCTCCAAGAACTGCTCGCCGGCGAGTTTCGCAGGCTCCGTGCGCATGCTGAGTACCTCATCTGGAGCTGCTGAGATAGGGAAACACTTCGCCGAGGTGCTCCGCAGCTGATGGACTCCTCCGATGAGGCCGGGGAGCTCCGAGGAGTTCCGGCGACGAAGGAGGAGCTGAGCCTCTGTGCTCGATTGACTCAACCCTCAGATGGGTTGCTTGGACCTGCAAAACACCTCAGAAAGGCTCCTGGGTCGAGGGCAAATTGCCTCGACCCGTTAGGGGGTGGAATGGGTGGTCGGGTGCGTCGAATGGATGACCTCCGGCGAGGCGACGATAGAGGAGGTCGACTCTTGGTTCTGGGGCGAACCAAGTTATGTGAGTGGGTGCAGAAGGTGGGGAGAAGTCTCACGAAGGTGATGGGATGGTCCGATGATCGAGTAGGTGAACGGGATGGCATGAATTAGCCGGCGACTGCCGACGGTGTGATTTGGGCAAAAATGGAAATTAGGTGAAACTAAGGTGAATCAGGGATACCCGATGAAGGGAGTCGACTAGGGATGAGCTAAGGAAGCTCTGGGAGTCTTGCCTCAAGGAAGCGTTGGGTTCCGAGGCTCAGCGCACCTCGCGGCGGCGCACGGCGACGAAGGTCGCCGGATCAGTGGCTGGGAGCTCCTCCTCCTCTCTGCAACATTCCAATCGGTAGCTGTCACTCTAGGGATGAGAGTGGAGGTCCTCGGATGAAGGGGAGAAGCGAAAGATGCTCAAAAATGTGCGGCAGAGGAGAGCCTATATAGTGGTGCAGGTCCGAGAAGAAGGAGTCGGGTCCAGCTTGGTGAAGCACGGACCCCTAGGCAGATGATCGGGCGAAGATCTCGGATCAGTGGGGGTCAATTAGCACATGGGGTTTGGGTAAACGGAGGTCGAATCATGCTTAGGAAATTAGGTGAAGTCGGGTCTGGAGCAAGATCCGCGAGCGAATGGTCCAGGGGGGAGTTGACCGGGGGTCAACATCCCCCGTGGACCAACCAGAAGCCCCCATTCAATAATTATTTAGAAATTCAATTAAAAATAATAAATGATTTAATTTTGAAAAAGTTAAAACATGAAAAATTTTTATTTATTTTCAAATAACTTTTAGTGATTTTTTTGAAAAATAATTTATGTATTTACATTATATTATTATTATATATAGGTATATACATACATGTATTTTTAATTTTTATTTTTAGTTTTTTATTTTTATACAATTTATTCCAATTTTATATTTTATTTATCTATAACATAAAATTTGGAATAAAAAGGTATTTTTATTTTATTTTTATTATTTATTTACATTAGTTAAATAAATAGGTTTATATACATATTTACATGGTATATGTATAAAGTGGAAATTGATTTTTATTCTTATTCTTTTTATATTATTTTTATTTCTCTGATTTTTATTTTATTTATTTACACCATAAAATGTGGAATATAGAAATATTTTTATTGGATTTTTATTAATTATTTACAAAGAGAAAATAAATATGTATGTTATTCTATACACATGGTCTATATACACTGTAAGAGAAGTTTTATTTATTTTTATTTTCCGATTTTTATTTTTATAAATATGTACAAATTATCAAAAACATATTTTCATTTTTATTTTTATTAAGAGGAAAATAATTTTATTTATATACAGGTATATGTACACATGTGATTGACCTTATCTCCCTCTACTTTGATTCTTTTGCGGTCAGGCCCATGCTGAGCCCTCCCTTGGGATTAGGCCACTCAATATTTATTATAAATATCTCCCTCTTTTTCTTTTATTTCTTTATTCATTTATTTATGCACAAAAACAAGCTAATTATCAATATTTACACAATGCATGTATGATGGTAATTTATCCTATTTACACATATTTACATGGTGTTTTGCATAAGTTTTTTAGCTAAAATAAAATAATAAAGAGTGATGAATGGGTATTCATCACCAGCACGTGACCTGCTGGAAATATTGCAGAAAGCCCCCAGCATTCATGGTAATTACAACTAGGCCCCCAGCATATTTTATTTATATTTATTGCATCTGTACCCCTATCTTTATCTTTCACTTAAGACCTATACATTACCTCAACTAAATATTCAAAAATAGCATTTTGTTTCTCAAGTAATTGTCTACTTTTGACATATTGTGGATATTTTTGTGATTGATGTTAATTAATAATTAATTGTTTTGTGGAAAATTCTATATTTTATCCAGTTTGTGCTCTTAAATTTGTCATTGATTAACCGTTGCTCTAAAAATTCTCGAAAAATTATATATTGTAGAATTAATTGTGTTTAACAATGTGCCCAAAAAGAATTGCATTTGCATGCATAGTTTACCTTGTATATATCATTTTGCATATTTCAGTGTTTGATTTTTAATAGGTATTGAAACTAGTATTTTCGAGGTTTCGGATTTTTCTGAGGTCCATTTCCTAGTGATAGATCTTAGATAATTTTATTCCTTGAAAATATTTAGATTTAATATTTATTATAATTAAATATTGAAATTCATTCTGTTCGCATTTAAAAAATTCATAAAAAAATTCATATTGCATCCAAAAGTTCTAAAAAAATTACAGTGCATCCACTTCATCATATTTTGCATAGTGGCCAAGTTTCATATTTTTCGGACATCATTTGAATGTAATTTACATTTTAGTCCCTAAAATAGGCCGAAATTGCATTTTGCATCCTTTATTGCATTAAAAATTCCAAAAAAAGACCGCCTCAAAAATCGTGCACGAATTTTGATAAGACATAATTCTAGGTTGTTCCTTTGCCTCCTTGTGATCGACCTTGGGACTTGCCCAAGTAAAATAAACATAAAACCGCATTGATTAAAATTGACGAATATTTTGTATGGTTATTTTCTTGACCGATTCCGATTTCCGCCTACAACGATCGAAAAATCATATTTGTATGCACAAACAAATACGACATCTCTCTTTTAACGTGGCAATCTCGGACTCGACATTAGGAAATGGCTTCAGTTCTGGCAAAATTTTATCGTCAATCAAGTTTGGATGAACTGAATCTGGATCTGGTTCTGTGCTGCATGGTGGCGATGCTATCTCTGTGGCGCTGGCCACCAACTAAACAGGATAAGGAGTCAGATTACCATAGAAATATGGTAATTCGGGCAAATCCATGTTTGACTCTACATCTAATTCCTTTAATTGATCCTGAAAAGTAGGAATTGACAAATACAAGTAATCAAAGGAACATATATATGAACCATAACCCAAGAGACAAGGCAACTCCTAGCAAATTGCATCTCGTACTCTGTCCTCTCCGGATGAGAGGTTCTCGTTGAGTCCTGCTGGGTTCTGTTCCCACTTCCAACTATGCTAAAAAATTTGCAAGCTACTTCAAATGATGAAGAGAAATCCATGCTTGATTCTGAATCAGGTCATTACCATTTCATCTGCTTCATCTATAGTTACAATTGTCCAGCTGGAGAACAGAACTTCATCATCCCCATCTTATAGTCAAAAGAGGCACCAAGGGTTCTAAGGAATGGTCGCCCAAGAATGATATCAGAGTCACTCCAGTGATTAGGGAAATCCATATATAGGACAGTGAAGTCCACTATGTACTCATATCCCTCAGTCGAAATGATAACATTCTTGATCTCACCCTTAGCCTTCTTCATCGATTTGTTTGCAAATTGTAGTAGGGAACGTGATTTGAGAAGGGGACCCAACTTTAGTTTATCATACAAAGCATAAGGTAACAGATTGATTGAAGAACCATTATAAAGGAGAGTGCGTGCAAAAACGATGTCATTGATATGACTCACTGCATAGTGTGACCCAAGTCTCTCATCTTTCTCAGCAACTTTTGGTTCTTGAGACAAAAAGTAGTGGCTAATGATAAAACATGTGTCTTTACATAAGTATTCAGTTTCTTCCCACTAACTATGGTATGTGTGCATTTCACCTTCAAATATTTCAGGAATGCAAGATTATTGGCCACATACTCATCAAATGGCACCTTAACATTAATATTATCATTGCAAAACTGTGCTATTTCAGCATCATCTTTTTGAATCTTTTTCACGCTGCGCTTTCCAGTCGTAAGAGAATGAGGGAAAGGGATAGCACAAGTAGAAGAGGAATGCAAAGAATCATAATCATATACAAAAATAAGCTTTTTATTACGAGAAACGAAGTTATTCACAACTAAATCGTTTACATAAAATTTGGAATTTAAAAGCGAATCGTCTACTAGAGGTTGGGGAATGCTTGCTGAATGTGCATTCTCCTTTATCAAAAGCACAAGGTCCTCTATAGACTATGAATCTTCCTCATGTTGTCGTGGTGATCTTGTACTCTGAATCTTTTTCTTTCCTCTCCTCGACATCTCCACCTCATGATAAAAATGTTGCTGAAGATGCCTAGCCTCATCATCTTCTGGGAAATCGTCAGGATGGGCTCCAGAATAGGCCCTCACCATCTCCCTAACCCGATAAGGTTTGACCACAGTTCGTTTGCTCTTGAGAGAAATATGATTAAAACAATCAAACTGAATGATACTGTGCTTAGATTTGAATGAATCTGAGTAGTATACCTGATCAAAAGTATGTTGTTGCTGCTAAGTCTTGTTCAGGCTGTTGGGATTAGCCTGAACCTGGGTGGGAATGGATGTAGAAGGGGTAGTATGCTTGTCATGTAAATGAGATAAGAGGCTGAGGTCAACCAACAATTCTTGTACTTCATTCATGCAGGAACGTAACTCCTTAAGAATCTGCCTCTGGAATCTGTGGGATCTGATGATGATGGTTGTTGCAGTGATGAAGAATGGGAAGAACGTGAAGACTAACCATCCACTGTACTACTGCTTGGTATAATGTTGGACATGTGGGCTCTGTTGGCCCGACTGATATGTCTGCTGGCGGACGTACTCTATTGTTGCTTCCTCGGTGCTTGAGATTGATAGGCTCCAAAGCTTTGTGATGTTGGAAGAGTGCAGGAGTAAATGATGTGTTGTAGAAGGTTTGGGGCTGCTGGTAAGAGAAACGGACCCCTTAACTTCCCTACCTAGATGGGTCATTGGTGTACCACACACCATTTACCTCCCACATCTGGGAAGGCTCCTCAGTAACTGTCTCTATAGAAGGTGGTTACAGTTGACAAGAATGGGCAAGAGGCTGGTCCTCTATCCATAGCTGGGGTGGCCCTGACATTTGCTACTCATGAATATAATGAACACAATACACAAGAGTAGTAGATGCAGCCACATCAGGTATCCTAATCTCGGACACCTTCTGAGAAATTTTGTTATCTGCTTCGGTAGTTTGGATCATTTGATGTCCAACTCATCCATACTCTTATCGATCCTCTCAACCACTATGAGTTTATCTTCTATGGTGCCCATATCAAAAGGATAAACGATATCCCCCACTCCCCCTTTTGGTAAGAGTAATATGGGGGTATATAGCTGAGCTTTACTCGCGGTCTATAATCGGCTTGTCTCAGTCATCCACTCGAACACCTTCCAGATAGTTTAAGCACCTCGTGAAGTATAGCCGCCTACACAAGCAGCACTAACCAAACCCTACACCTCAGGGTTGAGGCCGCAATATATCGATTGAACCAAGACGGTAGGTTCTAAATGATGGTAAGGACACTTCTGCAGAAGATCTTTAAATATCTCCCTCATATCACAAAAAGCTTCATTAGGTAGTTGGGAGAAATTCATGATGTGTGAGTGCGTCAGTTTAGTTCTACTCAAAGGGTATAACTTCTTCAGGAAAATGTCCTTGAACGGAACGTAGGTAGTTAAAGCAACCCCTAGGTTCTTGATCGAGTAATCAACCTTATCCTTTAAGGCAAAAGAAAGTGTTTTGAGTCTTATGTAATCTTGGCTAACCCTATGATGCCTAAGGTTAGAACATACTAACTTGAAGTTCCTAAGGAATGCATATGGCTCCTTGTGTGGATTCCTGTGAAAATGAGGCAACAAGCTCAAAAAATACGACTTCAACTCAAATTCTTCTTCGGGTTTTAGACATAGCTATTTCTCAGGGTAGTATGGCGCATCCATTGGTGCATCTAAACCCAACTGTACCCGGACATGTTGTGCTCTCATAATGTTACGTTCTGCTCGGAAGCTGCTAACCTAGCCATAACCATCTGCATCAAGTCATTTTGCTCTTCATCCTCTCCATTCTCTCTCTTTTGAGGCATCTTGAATGTGTCTTCTAAACCGTCATCGACAAAAGGATTTGAGTGAGATCTAGATATATATGTAGAAATCAAATCGATCTCACCAAGGCAGTGATCCTACATAATGAGAAGAGAGGAAAGAAATGGGTTGGTTGCGATGTAACCACCCCTTAAGAATGAATCATTATAAATTGGATCAAAACATGGGTTATGTCTAATCCAAGAAGGTCCAAGAGAAGAAAGTGGTTGAATCTGAGAAGACGCGATAGTTGGACGATTCAGTGATAAGTTAGCAAAGTCCAAACAAAAATCCAGCCAAGTATCCATCTTTGATTTCAAAGATAGTACGGAATAGAGCACGCTCGATTCTAGAAAGGGACCAAGTAACTATGGTGCACATAAATGTGTAGAATCAACTCACATAATACAATTCAAACAAGCTCCTTTGAATAAGTTCACCAACTCAACACGTGAAAGTCGTAAGAGTTCGACATATTTATTATTTAGCAATTTTAAGTTAGAAATTTAATCAATCTTATATAATCTCGTAGGGAGTCTTCTGCTACATCCAATTGAAGTACAATAAGACCTCAATCAATGGAGTGATCTTCTCGGGCTGCCAGGTTCAATATAACACCCCAAAAGGGGCTTGTAGATGTAGATGATCGAAATGTATTTCTAAGGTCGGAGTCAACCACTTGTAGCTCCCAAAATCAATAAGAGCCAAACTTGGAGACTTATGGTGACGGTCTAGGGTTTTGTGCTCTAACCTTAGGGATCCATCTAGACCCAATCAGTCTGAGGTAAACAACTACAAACAATTAGTGTTTTACTGCATGTAAGGTTGATTTTATTTCAAATTATTACTGTCAACTTGCATCAATTCAGTCCCAATTTTGGAGTTGGTTAACACTTTGATATATGTGACCACAAGCATCGCCTAACAAACAGTCTCTTTTCCTTTTTCCCTACGTTGAGAAAAACCATGGGAGAATGTAGAAAACGGAATGCAATTGTAAATCAGTGATGCATGCAATCATTAGGAATACTTATCGTGATTCCCATCACTCTCCATGTGGATGTAGAACTGAATTTGTAATTTTTACACTACATGATGCCGGTCGAGAAAATCCACACCTAAACAATAATTCTATTAGCAATGAAGAATCCAATTTAAGTTTGGCTAGATAGAATGGAATTTATGTGCATCTCATGAATCTCCTATGATTTTTGCAATTGTGAAACTTTTGAGATTAAGTTGTGTTTCCTAAGTTACGAAGAAGATCAAGCAAAAAATGACCTAAGATCTATCTATTTAGCATAATTCCTAAACCTAAATCACCACTTAAGTTGAGAATCACTCTCAACACAATCACACAAAAATATAAAAAGTAAATACCTTTTTTACATGTACGAGAACTCAATCGAGATCCATTGTAAATGGGCAATTAAATAAAAATTAATTACTAATAAATTATATAAAATAAATACTACACAAGTAAAGTACAACACATACTACTTAATTTAGCTAAGATTCTTCTGAGGGAAATTGCTCTGTGATCTCTTTAGCTGAAGCTCCAATCTCTCTGCCTTCTTGGTCCTTCGAGTGTCATCGGGTCCGCGATCCCTACCACTAAACAATAAAAAGTCAAGCAATAATTTAAGAATAACTTAGCCGTTCAAAGTAGCAAAATCACGAAGATAAAAATAAGAAAATAATAGACAAACAATAGACCAAGAACATAACTAGGAAACACTTAAATTCACAAAAAATATGTAATCAATGATAAAAAAAAATAAATGTGCCAAGTCCCCGGTAAGGGCAGCATCTAATGAATGATAAATTGGCTAATATAACATGCACTCGCCGTAGCATGGGCCAATTCCAATCAAAAGAACCTAGTCTAATATATCCACGAAGAGGAATAAGTTTTAAATTTATAACCTGGGAAGTCCAGGATCGAACATAAGGATGCAAGCAATTATTTAACTTAATTTAATGCTAATTAATTAATTCAGTGATTTTTAGGTCCTAAGTTAAGAACAATGCAAGTACACTTACAAATCAATGCAACATTTTTTCAAATCATTTTTATGCATTTACTAAATGTGACAAACAATTATGCAATGGGAAAACCAAAAACATATATCACAAAGAGATGCTCCTGATTATGTAATAAGATACTTGTGATTTTATTTAAATTAATTAATGAAAGTCCAGTGTCAAACAAGTCTAGTTCAACCTAGGAATAACCTATTTGAATTCAATGATTAAAGTTAAAAAGACCATATTCGGACTCCAAAATTCAATACGTGATGTGTAGACTAATAAGACAATTGAAAAGCATTAATTATAGATTATAAAGCCAACTTTCCAACGAGACTAAATTCATTAAAAATAGAGCCACGGTTCATACAATATTATCAATACAATACATGGGCATAATTGTAAGGAATCTTATTATTTTTATCACAAATGAGTCCTCGTAGGGACTCAATAGCAATTTAAATAAACCACTAGGGTATAAGTGTGAATTTCTGCATGGCGGGGACTTGTCTGCTCATATCGAAACTTAATTGGGTTCATTGCATTTAACCCATAAGTATGTGCTTTGCACGTGATCTACTGAGGCTTAGGAATACAGGTTCGGGATGAAGTGCCACCTTCTAATGACTCGCAACTGGTTTGAACACTCCGAGTCTATGGTCTCAAGAATTGCTTCAGACTAGATATGTGGCATGTTGTTGTTCATAGGATCTCACCCAATATGGCTAATCCAATGGCACCGGCTTTCTCTCCCTCAAACAAGCTCCTCCGCATGCAGCGTCGGTAGAGCATGTGCTTCGGTAAACGATCCTCTCCAGCTCTATATTTTTCGTCACAAGGTAAAGATCCAAGAGCCTTTGTATGCACTAACAAAGAAGCTGACATCGAAGTGAAGGGATAAGAGGGTCTAGAAATCCAACTCAAAGAAGGATCGTTGGGGAATATTCTTATCATCGGAGTAGTGTTGAAATTTCTGATCATTGAGTAGCTCGAACGCCTGCAATGGTTATTTTCATGCAAAAAGAAAAATTCCAAGCGACTTTATTGGGATAGAGAGGAGGAGAAATCGAGGGTTGCAGTTAGGAGAGAGATGAAGCCCTAAATGGTTCTTTTGTCTTATAGAAAAAGAAGATGCATTAGAGTGGACATATAGGTTAAGAATCAGAGAAGTCATTGAGAATATTACACGTGATCCATAGATGATGGGTGATGGTCTACAAGCTTTGTTATGAAGGACTGAGTGAATCGATTGTAGCAAACAAAATTGTGAAAACATAAGTAAACTGATATGGGAATCTTACATGGAAGTACGAGTAAAAAGGAAGATGGAGTGGGTGTTAAATCAGTGGCCATGTGAAGCTTCAAAGTCAGAATAGAATTATGGGCTAGAGAATCGAGCTCAAACAGCTACGGAGTTAGCTTTGACACGGCAATGCAATCGAGGTTCTTACTGGAGAAGAAGCACCATCTTTGCTCTGAAAGATCACTCATTCTCTATCATAGTATGAGGATGAGGTTGGGTTCACTCTCACACAAGGGCGAACAATGGTTAACGAAGGCTGAAGAGGGGATTTCGAGAGGATAGAGGTTGGCCTCAGGAAGTTACCGCCTGGTGGTTTGATGAATCCATGATTTATCTACGCTATACGGATGTTTTTGAAAAATCTCCTTAATAAATCACTAATTAGACCCCTTAAAATTTATTAATTAACATTCACTAATTATTCTAAAAGTATGGATAAAATCTGTAATAAAATAACTCATGTTTTTTACCATAATTGAGCTTATTTTTTATGTGTAAATAATAAATTTTTTAGCCTAATTCTTTCTCTTATTATTATTTGATTAATCAACTAACCTGGCATAAAGAATTGAAATCCATAAAATCAGAAGAAAATACAAAACTCCGCCTTTTTATATTTTGTACATACTTTCCCTTCCTTGTTTTTATTTTACAATTTTCTAACTATAAAAATCCATAAAAGTTAGATTATTTTTGTATATATTGTGTAAAAAATAATCAACTAATTAATATCAAATTAAAAATATAAAAAATCACAAAAGAAAAAAATCGCTATTTTATTATCTATGGAATACCTCCGAAAATATGTTTTGTGCAAATGAACTCTTTTTATTCCGGGTTCTTCATAGAAGTCCTACATCTCATTGAGACAAGCAACTTTTGTGTTGATCACTTTTTGATTTGACTTCATTACTATTTATTTTTATTTTTCTTTTAATTTAGTTAATTTATTTTTATTTAATTTTTAATATTTTATTTTACTTTTATATAATCCTTAATTTAATTTTTATTTTAATCATTTTATTAGCTTTTAATTATTTTCATTTTTACCTTTATTTCTATCCTTTTCTCCATCTTCTTCTCTCTCTCTCTCTCCCTCTCTCTCCTCCCTCTCACCTCTCTCTTCACGCACGTGTACATCAGGTGCCCTCCCCCCGCTCCTCTCCCCTGCCGTTCACCCGCAACAGCATCTCTCTGCCTCCCTCTCCTGAAATGATCGGTCGCTTTTAGTCCACTGGTCGTTACGACCCACCTCCTCTTATTCGCCTTTGCCTCCTTACCTATTCTTCATATGCCCTTTCCTTTACGACTCTGGTGATAGTGGTAGTTCGACCCTGCCTCATGCGGCATGATCCAGAGGTCTGTGACCTTTATCGCTTCTCCACGCAGCTGACTCTCATTATGACCGCCCACGACTGATGAGAAGATTGGAGGGAGCCTCAGCTCCTCCACCTCTCCAAGCGAGCCTCAAACACTTTCTCCCCTTTCTTCTTCGCGTTGCTCCTCCACCTCCTGGAGCATCACCCCACCAACCACTCACCTCTTCTCGACTCGATTCCGTAGGTGAACCCGCTCCTCTAGGTGCGAGTCCCCAAATGCCATCACTGATTGCCCCTCTGCACCCCGACACCCTAGCTGCCATGCTCTCGGGGCCTGTACTCCACCACCGATACTCCCTCACTTTTCCTCGACCCACGTATGCCCTCCTCCCTCACCACCGCACTCCAAGCGGCCCCTACTACCGCCACGTGGCCACACAACAATCCTCTCCATTCTCGCTCTCCCCCAACCACCTGCCTTGGGAGTCACGTTCGCAACGCCATCCACTACCGCAACTCCACCCCTCCACCCCCCTGCCGCCCCCACATGTGATGCTGCACGTGGGGTGGGGGAAACTTGCAGACCCCCCCTCCATGTTCCGGGAACCACAAGACAACCCTCCAGCCAGGAGGTACGTGTGCAACATATGTCTCGTGGGTAAATTACGCAAAACTCCCCCGTGAGTTGTTGTATCTTTTAGTCATGTTTGCTGCATTCTATTATATTTTATTTATTTTCCATATTGCATTTAGAACCCTCATTCATGTATTGATTTGAACAATCATTTCGCATCGTATTTTTATTCCAAAAATAACATGTTGTAGAAGAAGTTATTCTCTACCTTTTAGGGTGTCAATGGTATTTTTGTGAGCTATGATTTATCTAATTTATTAATTTGGTGGAAATTATTATATTTTGTCCATTATGTGTTGTTTAATTCATATTAAATTATTTGGTGATCCATAAATTGCTAAAAGATTACACTAGGTAAATTTAATTTCACTCTACCACATCCCCAAAATCATTGATTTGCATGCACATCTAGGTCAAAAGAAATTGTTTTGTGTTCCCAGTGATGAATCTGCATTTCATCATCTTTATTCATTTATTTTAGTTTAAAATCCCTTACAAAACACTTGTATATAATACTAAATCCAAAGTCTTACTAACCTGCATATGTGTGTAAATATTGTACATATATTATTATTTAAACATAAAATAAATAAAAAAATGAATAAAAGAAAACAAAATAAATTAAAAAAGATTGTATATATGTAATAGATACAGACTGACCCGAACCCTGAGAGAAGGTCAAGACTTGAACTGATCGACCAGGAATAAAGTAGGGGGAGATAGTGTCTTTAATCAAAAAAATAAAAAAAATTATAAATACTTTTTTGTGTATATTTGTATAAACTTACACTATTTTATTTGTCCATAAATTAACTTTATATTAAATAATTTTCCAAACAAAAGTTGTAAATAAAAATGTTTCCTAAATAATAAAAATATTTATAAAATAAAATCATTACAAAATAAAATCAACCACACTTGGAAAAAGCTGTAAAGCGATATATGAAAGACCAATTTCAAATCCATATGAACTCAAATTGAATTAAACTCACTTCCATTGTATTCTAAATAAAATTATCTTTAAAATGACAGTGGTTTCATAATTTTTAGAGTTATGGTTTGAAAGTTGATTTTCTGGGGTGGTTTTTACATTTTGACCATTTATTTATTGTATATATTATTATTTCTGTACATATTGTATTTTTAATAATGTAAATATTTTACACAGTAATTTAAAGTAAAAAAATATTAAAAAAACATTTACTTTTTTGTACATGTGTATAATGTACCTTATGTATATATGGTATGTATGTAATTAACCACCTTATATAAAAACCACCAAAAAATATCTAACATTAATTAATTAAATTAATCTGACTTTGAAAATCTAATTTAATTTATTTAAATTAATTTGAAAACATACCTTTTGGATATAATTTGAATATATGCCTTAAATAGATACCATTAAGGTGTCTAATTTATTTTTCGTTTTATTTTTTTATTAACTTATTTTTATCCAAATTTTGTTTTTAGTTTATATAATTAATTTATTTAATTCCACCACTAACTCCCTTCATTATTTTCCTCTCCATTCAAAGTTTGAAATTCAAATTCATATTTAATCTATTCAGTTAGCTCATCCTCCCTCATTCTCATTTGATCAATCTTCTGATTCGAGGAGCATATTCTCTAAGAGCCATCTTGTCGTAGAGTGGTGCCTAACATCCGAGCCGTCCGATGACAGCGAGTCGGTCCTCGTCGAGGCCATCATGGCATTATCTGCTCCCATTCGGTGAGATCCATTTTTTTCTCATTTTAAGCTAGGTTAATCGTAGTTTAATTTTTATGCTTTTAATTTTGTTGTCAATTTTCAATATTAGATCGTAGTTTTTAATCGTAGTTCATTATTTTAATCGCTCAATTCAAGCCGATCCGATTTTTCACATCCACATCTTGATCTACACGCGTTCACGTTCTATCTCACAAATCTATCATCTCTGGTCGTGTACGGTGGTCGAATACTCGGTTCCATTCTATCACCTCCGTCTGAACTCTCTCGCCCACCAATCCTTTTTTATTTGATTTTGTTAGACCAAGCAATCGTGCTCGAGTCAATTATTTTTTTATTGCAGGTTCAAGGAATTAAAAAAAGGAAAAACAAAAATCGGTTTTCATTTTACACGAAAAAATATAAAATTAAAAAAAAAGGAAAATCCGTGAGCAGCTGCAGACGCCGCCTTCCCCAATCACCAACGGCGCCCGCCACCCAACCTTCTTCTACCATGCATCTTGTGCGGGACGACGCCCTCCTCGCTTCTTGGAGAATTAAATGCAGACCATCAGAGCGGACACCACCGTCGCACGAGGGTGTGTGTCGCCTTCTCCCTTGACATGTGGAGAAACATTTTCCTATAACTGCATGGAGTAAACCCTCCCTCCGATGGATGCTGCTCAGTCGCCTTCTTGCGAAGGAGTCGCCACCACCAAACGCCACAGCACCACAGCCTCCACAACTGTCCACCGTCAGCCATCATCTAGCCGACACGCTGCCTCCCTTCCCTCCCAGCTCCACCATGCATCTTGGGTGAGCCATATCTCATCGACCTCCGCCCGTGCAGAGGATTAGGTGCACCGACGTCACCGCCCGCGCAGAGGAGAAGGAGCACCGAGCATCGCGCACTACGCCCTCCGTCGCCATACCCCGTCACCCCCATCCTGCACTAAGCCACTGACCACCTCCGCGTGCTCAGCCAGGTGCTCTGCCCAACGCCGACGGCCTTCCTGGAGAAGCGCCATCCACGCGTACCACAGCCTCACACGAAGGTCCCGTCGCAACCCACTATCTGGTGTCTTGAACGAGGAAGAGAGGTGCGGCGGCATCCTTTTGGCTTTTGGGTGTGGAAACGAAGAGCAGGAAATGTCAAACCCTAAGGGGATATTAAAAAATGGAAAAATTACATTCAATTCCCTTTTGTTTTTCAAAATTGTAAAGAAGCCCCTATCAGCTTCAGATCATGTGCATTGCACACGCCAACTAGGTAATTTGCTATTTCCATCCTGTTTTTATTATTGTTATATTTTAATGCAAAAACCACAAACATTTGTGTTTAAATCTTGTTTATCCAGACTTTAAAATTGCATGTTCCTTTCATTGAAATAAATACTTTTGTTGGTCAAATTTTTTTGCAAAAATCATGTTATGCTTCTAATTTGTGTCTCTTTCTCGTATAAATTTCTTATTGCATTTTATTATAATTTGTTATTATTTAAAAATAAAAAACATCACATTTTTCACTACTTGAATTTTGAAAATCTATAAAAATCCAAATATTGCATAAAAAATTCTAAAAAATTAGTATAGATTTCCTTTTGTGTGTTTTATTCTCTCTGCCAATTTCACACATTAATTATTTCTAAAACTCAAAACATACAAAATATTAAAAATCTTAATAAAAATCACAGAAAATTGTAAAAAAATCCAAAAATAATTGTTCAACTTCTTATTTGTAGATAATTCATCGTAGTTTTTAGGAAAATTAAATCCATACGTTTTTGTGTTAAATTTATATTTTTAAATTGCAAAATAGTTCCATCTATTTATTGTTTTCATTATTCCATATTATTATTCATTTTAAAATCCAAAAAATTCTAAAAATCTCTAAAAATTACAAAAATAGTAAAAAAATCATTAAAACAAAAAATATTTTATTTAGGTATTCTTTTATCATTATTGTCATATTTGAAAAATCCAAAAAATGCATTTCTTTTGTGTATAATTTTTTTTTGAAATTATATTTTTGAAAATTAAAAGTTTGCAATACTTAAAATCATTAAAAATTTGAAAATCAGAAAATAAAAAAATAAAATATAAAAAAACATAAATAATTAAACGATAAAAATCTCACAAAAATACCAAGATAGCTTGCATTTAAGATTCCCTCTTTTCTTTTAATTGATTTTTCTCATTGATTTAATAAACCCTAGGGATTTGTATCCTCCCTGAGTTCGATCTTGTTAGCTATACAAGTAAATTAAATAGCAAAATTCTCTTGCTACACAATTTTTTGTAATTAATTCATCTCGAGAATAAATAGTTTTTTTGTTGAGGGATTCTTTCGGTTGTAACGATACAACAAACATATTTTCCAAAAAGAACCCACTAAAAAATCGGTGCCAACAAAATGGCACCGTTGCCGGGGAGGCACCGCGAGGGTAGTTAGTTTCTCTTTTGACCTATTATTCTTGGTTATAAATTTTTGTTTACTTTTTCCCATGTTTATTTCATTGTTCATATTTATTGAATCAAATTCCTTTTTTTCTCATATTTCTATATTTGTGTCTCTTACACATTTTCTGTTTCCTCTTTCTGGCGAGGACCCGTCGAGCTGGAACAGCTTTCTTAGGAGCGCCAGTGCACTCTAGTGAAGCGGAGGTGGCTTGATTCTACTTGAAGCCCCAGGAGAGTGCAGGAGTAGGAGAAAAATTGAGAGAGACCATCAATTCAAGCAAAGATAGTTTTTTTCATTTATTTTTGCATTTTATTATTCAAACCTCTTGTAAAACGAAACTATATACCTTATTGTTTGGGGTTTGTTTAGCCAAATGTCGGTGCACTTGGGGGACCTCACCGTTGTTTTCTCCATGTTTTTATCGCTTTTGTTTTTTATTTGTTTATCACAGAATTGTGTTTTCCTACTTTATTTTATTTTGTTTTTTGTGAGTGAAGCCCCTAGACTTAGGTCTTATTTAGGTGAGCCTGGTAGTTATTAGGTCCAAAGCCCTAAAAGAATATCTGTTTCTATAGATTGTTTGGACTTAGATAAATATTAACTTGGTTCTTCCTGAATAGAAGTTACTGCTTAGAACGGTTCTCGCTTACATTTGCATATGGTTTAGTTTTATTTTTATGTGTGTATCATATTGCATGTAGAGCGCAAGAGTCAGGTACACACCACTATCTCTAGCATTTGCATCTCATATTTGTTGTGCATCAGCTTTTTCATTTTCCTCCCCTTGTTTTGTAGATATAGGAATAAAAGAAATCAGAAAATATATTAGATGCATTTTTATTCAAAAATATTAAGAAAAGATGAAAAGTAAAAAAAATAAAAAATTGGGACTGCTAATTGAACTTGACTCTTAAAATCAAACATAATAAATTCATACCATTGTCTTGGGAAAGAAATCCCCTCAATGTATTTGTATTTACTAACTCACGTACACACTAAGGTTAGTGCCCCAATCCCATAAGCCAATCTAAGTGTTTGTACAACTTTTTTTAATCACCTAACTCTAAAATTAACAAGATTAACGACCAATCTTAAACAATCATCACAGAGTTGAGTAGGTGAATCGGGGGTTTGCATTGTGTTTGTATGTCCTCGGTGTTGAGTTGGTTACATTCATTTTCTCAAGATCATTCGCAATCACTTAAAAAAATAAAAAATCATCATCATTCATGTTTTCTCTCCCTCCCACCCTTCACCCTGACGGCAAAAAACTGTACAAGATTTCTAAAGAACAGAGCCCTACACACTGGCAGGTTAATCATCTCTTTGATCTTGACCTAGATATCTTTGAGCCTTATGATCCATTGGACAGTTTTTCTCTGACTTCGATAGAGAACCCGCTATTTGAGTATAATAATTCATTCTCTTCCTCAATTCCTCCAAATTTCTCACATCTTCCCGAGGGTTATCTGCGGGCGGTGTGTTCTTTGTTCTCGATTTCACTCCCTGGTTGTGCATCCAATCTGTCGGATCACAAGACCGAGTCTTGTTATTTTTCTTATGAGTTTGAGTATCTCCCCTTGACGACCTTCGTTAGGATGACCTGACCCTTGAGTTATTCTATGATATACCTGATCTATCTTCATTACATGCATCTGATACATGCTTTCTTATTTAGTCCCCTGATCTTGACCTTACATACACTTTCAATACGGTAATTGACGTGGAGGATTCCATGATAGATCCTTCCTTCTCCACGTTCCATTTTTTCGGCTCCACATACTTACCCATTCTGATCTCGAGCCAAAGATTCTCTTTTGTGTTATCGACACCTGATTTCATTTTCTCCTCTATTTACCCTGTAGCAGACACCCGCTTGATTGCTTATCTAGGTGTCATCGTTTGCACTGTTTACCACGTTGTTGTTCTCATTCCGAGACAACAACGATAGTATGGTATTCACATTACAGATGCCGTCCTGAACATTGATACTTCATTGTCCTAGCCTTTGTGCCAACCTAGGGGTGTAAACTTTAGCGCTTGTTAAGAGGCACCTCAACAAAGTCTGCCTTGTATATAGGTGTTTAGTTTCATTCTTTCTTCTTCCACTTTATCATTCACCCCTTTCCATGTGTATATATGCTATATTTAGGATGTGCAATATCCTATGTATATGGGGGCAAATGATTTGTGTTGTTCATATCGTCTCTTTTGTTTTTATTCTTTTGATCTCTCACTTGCCCCCTACATGTTGATATTCTATACTTAGGCTATTCTACCCTATGTATAAGGGGGAAGATTAGCTGTTGAGTCTTTACATTCTCATCCTCGGTTCTCCCTAATTGTACAGTCTTCTATACTTAGGATTATTTGATCCTAAGTATATGGGGAATTACCGACTTCTGTTCATTTTATATTTTTTGAGACGTTGTAACATAGGAGATTTTTCACTTTTCTATACTTAGCACGGGTTATGTCTTCATTTGCCGCTCGCTGATCACTATGAGGACATAGTTCAAGCTAAGTATAGGGGTGTCGTATATATTGTATATATACTTTATCCATAACTCATACTTTCGTATTTTTAATATGGCTAAAATACTGTATAAATACATGTATAACTCATTAAATAAAAAATGCAGATATTTCCTCAAATTTCTTTTTTTATATGTTGATTAATAAGTTAGGTTAAATTATTTTGAAAAATACTTTGAAAATAGTTTGAAAATCTAATTGAAGAATCTTTTGAAAACTATTTGAAAAATGTTTTGAGAAATATTTTCAACCTTTGCACAAATATTTTGGTTTGTAAAGATTTTCTTTTCTTTGTGTGAAATAGAATTATTTTGTAAAACTATTTCCAAATGTTTTGAAAATGGTTGAAAAATTATTTTAAAAAATCTATATATACTATTTGAAAAATGTTTGCAAAATAGTTTTCACATGTTTGTAAATGTTTGCAAAATTATTTGAAAAATTTATTTGGACTATAGTTTTCAAAAGTATTCATTGTAAAATTATTTTGAAATAAGTTCAAGTTATATATGCATCAACCATAAAATTCTTTACCAGTTGTATATATATATAGTGGTATAAATTACTACTACTCATGTTGTAAATCCTTTCACCTAATTCTTGTAAATAATTGACTCACTTCAGTGTAAATATGTGTATCTTATCTACTACCCTATCCCCTATTAAAAAATCCCTAAAAGCTACAAAACCAAAAGTCTATAAAAATTTGCATAACTAAAATTCCAAAAAAATGCATGTGCATCATTTTTTTCTAAAATCCATAAAAAGTTCAAAAATTAGAAAGTTGTTTCACAAAGATATATTGAGGTCTTGCATCAAGGATGGTCTACCCTGATCGGGTATACTATCCCCGATGCAATGGGTATGTAACAACTAGTCGGAATATCTTTCTTCCTCTAGGGAGGGTAGTGCATCTCAACCTGATCTAGTAGCATTGAGGTCTAAAGACATGATGCTGTAGGGTTGCAATAATGCTTCAAAAGATGGATAGTCTACTAGCTCAAGAGGAAAAACTCCTTATGTACATGCTGCACCTTGTATATATTTTCAAAAGAAAAAAAAGAAAGAAAATGAAGAATCTCCAAAAGTGGACATGCCTGATTAAAAAGTAAAATGCTTGCCGGATTGTATATACATGTATAATAATAATAAGAGATTCTAAATCATTTTTTTGTAAGATTGCAGCTGGATGACTTGGCTACACTGGTCATGCATCCAAGGATAATTAGCTACATTGGTTACCGTCCATTCTTTTCTCCATCTCATCTTCTTGAGCTAGTTGTACTTTAACTTAGAAGGGAATATCCCTGCTCCTCGACGAAAGAGTTGCAAGACAGTGGGAGTAGAGTTACCTTATTGAGAGAGGTTGTTTCGTTGCGACTTTTGAGATGGGGAGCTATATTTCACATACACCATACAAGTAAAGATTCATAGTCATAAGAATTTGTGTATGTAGACTTGTTCTGACCTGATTGTTGAGGCGATGTGAATAGGAGTCTTGTGGAACTTAGAGGTTACTAGGTTTTGAATCCATTATCCATTAAGGTTCCGCCACATTAATAATCCAAAGATCTAATAAAGCTCCATACTACAACTTTATGAATATAAGTTTAATACTCAATGTTGTCCTAATTTCTTTATTTTTCCTATCTTTTCTTTTATTCACTTATTCATTTAAATAAGTGTCTACTAAGGGACTAGCAAAAGTAAAGCATATAGAGATGATGAATTAGCATTTCATCATCTTTATGCATTTATTTTAACATAAAATCCCTTACAAAACACGTGTATATAATACTAAATCCATATTCTTACTAACTTGCATACATGTGTAAATAATGTACATATATTATTATTTTAACCTAAAATAAATAAATAAAGAAATAACAGAAAAATAAAGAAAATAAAAAGATTGTATATATGTAATAGATGCTGGCTGACCCGAACCCCGAGTGAAGGTCAATACTTGACCTGATCGACCATGAATAAATTAGGGGGAGATAGGGTCTTCAATGAGAATATCCAAAAAAATATTTTGTAAATACTTTTTTGTGTATATTTATATAAAACATACACTATTTTATTTGTCAGTAAATTGACATTAAATTAAATAATTTTTTAAACATAAGGTGAAAAAAATAATGTTTCCTAAATAATAAAAATAATTGCAAAATAAAATCATATACAGAATAAAAGCAACCACACTGGAAAAAAACGTAAAGTGATAATTGAAAGACCAATTCTGGCTCTATATGAACTCAAATTGGATCAAACTCAATTCCATTGTATTCTAAATTAAATTATTTTAAAAATGGCAGTGCTTTCATAATTTTTGGTATTACAGTTTGAAAGTCGATTTTCTGGTGTGGTTTTTTACAATTTGACCATTTATTTATTGTATTTATTATTATTTTTTGTACATATTGTATTTTTAATAGTTGTTAATATTTTTCACAACTAAAGTAAATAAAAAAATTATTAAGAAAATTAAAATATATTTCCTTTTTTGTACATGTGTATAATTTACCTTATGTATCTATGATTTGTTTGTTTTTAACCACCAAATATAAAAACCACTAAAATTAATATATAAAATTAATTAGATAAATTAATCTAATTATGAAAATCCAATTTCATTTATTTAAATTAATTTGAAAACAAACCTTTTGTATATAATTTGAATATATGCCTTAAATAGCCATCATTAAGGTGTCTAATTAATTTTTCATTTTTATTATTTTTATTAATTTATTTTATTCTAAATTTCGTTTTTAGTTTATTTATTTAATTTAATTTGTTTATTTAATTCCACGACTAACTCCCTTCCTTAGTTTCCTCTCCATTCAAATTTTGAAATTCAAATTCATATTTTTTCTATTTAATTGGCTCCTCCTCCCTCATTCTTCTTTTGATAAATCTTTTGGTGAGAGGAGCCTATTCTCCAAGACCCATCTTGTTGTAGAGTGGTGACTAGCATCCAAGCCGCATGATGATAGTGAGTCGATCTTCATCGAGGCCATTATGACATTATCTGCTCCCATTCGGTGAGAGCTATTTTTTTCATTTTTAATCTAATAGGTTAATCGTAGTTTAATTTTTGCACTTTTAATTTTATTGCAAATTTTCAATCTAAGATCATAGTTTTTAATCCTAGTTCACTGTTTTAATCGCTCAACCCGATCCGATCCAATTTTTCACATCCACATCTCGATCTACACACGTTCATGATCTATCTCAAAGATCTATCATCTCCGACAGCGTGCAGTGGCTGGAGACTCGGTTCCATTCTATTAACTTCGTCGGAACTCTCTCGCCCACTAATCCTTTTTTTATTTGGTTTTCTTAGACTGAGGCATCATGCTCAAGTTATTATTTTTTATCGCAGTTTCAAAGAATTTTTTAAAAAAAGATAATTACAAAAAATGTAGTTTTCAGTTTAAAAAAAATAAAAATAACATTAAAAAAGGAAAATTCATGAGCAGCGGCTGGAGTCGCCTTCCCCAATCCCCAGCGATGCCCGTCGCCCATCCTCCAGCCTTCCACTGCACGTCCTATTCGGGTCGACCACCTCCTTACTTCTTGGAGAATCAAACGTC